>VXBW01003578.1:3258-145758 GCA_013400375.1 Thinocorus orbignyianus
AAAAAAAAAAGAAATGACACATAAGTGCACTTTGCATGCTACCTTGTTACATTTGTGATTCAGGGAAAACAAAATACATAGCTCAAAAAGCCGGGTCATGTTGGACCTATATTGAACTGGAGATATGAAGAAAAACTTTTTGAAATGGAAATGTTTTCCTTTGGTGCAGATTTTAACTATTAAAAGTACACATTGCTAAGTCAAAATGCCACCGGAAAGAAACCCAAACATTTAGTCAAACATTATTTTGGCATATGACCTTGATTTGTCATTTAAAGTAGAACTATATTAGTGTTTGTATCTACCATATTTCTTAACACTTCTTAATAAATTTCACTGCATTTCTTCCTGACACTAATCAAAGATCTGAAAGGATCTAACTTTTTTTATTGAGAATTGTGTACTAATTATCTTTATTGATGATTGATACTTAAAGGAACCAGAGCTGAACATGTGCTTTGGGTTAAGACAGCTTTTAGATCCAGATCTGTTTTGTGTAACAGGTTTAGATGACGCAGCCAATTCCTCCACATGGGACAAGTTCAATGTAAGTGATTTACTATGGAACAAATTTATAAATCTTATTTTTTTTTAATTTATTTCAAGATGTGTAAAACTTCCTTCAAACCATATCAGTCAGCTTAACAGCATGATGTTACCCATAAATATCTTCTCTGAAGCATGAATAACAACGTATGACCATACACGTGGTCTTCCTAACCCATCATGGTTGTATTGCCGGGTCAGGAAATGTACAAGTTTTTCTTCAGAAGAGACGGATGATGCTGGTGAGAAATCCAATTTTGAAAAGATGGTACTGGGAATAGAGCTGTGGTAAGTTTGGACAGTCGTTATCCTATTAGGATAAGACTGCAAACCACTAACAGTTTCACAGCAGGCAGTATTATTGCTGCTTCAGTGAGATAAACACAGGGGATTTAATGTATCAATCATCAATAACTATCAACAGCCTCCTCAATAGCACATTTTCATCAACACTCACCAAAAATGCTAATTGCATGGAGTCTGTAAGAAGAGAAGTGTTGACAAGGAGTTTGTGTTTTGGCTGGGCTTTAGAGCAAGGGGCAAATTTCTTTATGGGATTTCCCATTATCCATGGTAATATAGTTTGCTTGGTATGCTTGTGCAATTTTCTCATACAACTCTCTTTATATGGAGGGTAGAGGGATGTGTTGCCACAGAGTCATTAACAGGCCTCAGAAATATGCTGTCAAGTTGTCAAGTTGTGATAAGAAAGGGAAAAATATGGAGACCATTTTAAACCAGACACGGAAACACTTAAAAGGAGCTGGAATGGTTAAAAACATTGAGACAAAAGGGTATACACAGGTCACATTTAGCTTTCTCTTTGGAGGACTTTGTTGTTTATCAGTTTATATGAGCTGCAAAGCAGGTAGAAGTTGAACAACATGCTATAAGTGGGTTGGTGCTGGGAAGTAATCACCATGAAACTGCTAAATGACTGACTGCTTTTCTGTGTCCTATATAGAAATACTCTTTCACACAGAAAGAAATGTGTATTATTTCCCAATTTACTTTCTTTGGGTTCATACATAAGTCACAGAGCATACACTTGCAGTACCACGCTTCTGATGGACTTTCTGTTTCAAGAGCGTATGGCTTTTCATGCATCTGAGTATTTTTACACATGAAGTGATGACTTTCCTTGAGTAATTCCCTTTGTCAACTGGCAACATCATTTCCTTCTGGTCCTTTTCCTGGTTTGAAGGCAAGGTCAGGGGGTGAGGGCAACAGATGGTAACGCTGAAGAGAGGTGAAAGTCTTGGAGCCAAGTTGTCTTCTCAGTTCACATCAGAGGTGGATGCAGTACTGCTGTGCTTCAGGTTCCTTAGATGGTCTTGAATGTGGTCTTCTACAGTGGGCAGTTCTTCATTCTCCCAGAGCCTTCCTTTGGCTTTTGCAATTTGGGCAGCGTGGCTAGAGCATGTGCTGGTGAAGACCAAGGCAGAAAAAGTTGTTGAGTACCTCAGCTTTGTCAATATCCCAAGTGACCATGTCTCCTCTTTCCCTCTTGAGTAGGCCCATGTTTTCCCTGGTCTTCATTTTGTCACTGACATACCTGTCCTTGTCCTTGACACCTCCGGCCAGATTTAACTCAGTCTGGGCTTTAGCTTTCCTAACCTGATCCTTGGTTGCTCGGACAATTTCTCTGCATTCCTCCCAGGCCACCTGTTGCTTCCACCTTCTGTAGGCTTCCTTTTTGTGTTTGTTTTTGTCCAGAAGCTCTTTGCTCATCCATGCAAGTTTGTGGCATTTTCACCAGACTCTCTTTGTTGGAACGTATTGTTCCTGAACTAGCAGGAGGTGATCCTTGAATATTAACCAGCTTTGAGGGGATTCTCTTCCCTCCAGGGATTTATCCCTGGTACTCTACTAAGCAGATCCCTGTATTCTGTCTCAGTGGCATGTGGTCAAGGTAATAGTCTTCCATTTGCTGCTTATGTGAGAACCGACACGCTATCAGGAATGCAGCTTCGTGTATCAGCTTGTTCTCCTTATTTTGAACAGAGGACGCTGGCATTTTAACAGCTGTAAATCAAAGGTGCCTGTTATCAAGCCTATGACATAGGTCCTCATGTAAATTATAGGTTTACTGGAAATATCAGAAACCAGGAAGGTGGGACTGCTCAGGACTGCCAAGAACTTTGATAGCTACGTTTGTGTTAAAGAACCATGGTAGCAGATTTAATTGTCATGGATACATGTGACTAAAATGCACTTCGTCCTCTACTGTTCTTGAAGCTCTTTAATGTCATCCATAAATATCCTGTTCATGGTACCACAGACCAGCTAAGACTGTATGATCTGGAGATCATCTAGTCCATCCCCTTGCTCAAAGCAGGGTTAGAGAAAGCATGTTGCTCAGGACCGTGTTCATTCAGGTTTGAGTATCTAGAAAAATGGAGGAATCTTTTTGCTGGGCAACTTATCCCACTGCTTGACCACCCTCATAGTGATTTTTTTCCCCCCTTATATTTAAATATAATATCCAATATTTAAATTGAATTTTCTGTACTCCAGTCCATTCCCACTACTTCTCATCCTGCCACCAAGCACTGCTGAAAAGAGTCTGGCTCTGAACTTACTCCGTGCTATCATGTGTTTGTACATACTGAGCCTTCTCTTCTCTGGGACTCTCCTTATAAGAGAGATGCGCCAGTCCCTTAATCATCTCAGTGACCCTTTGCTAGGCTTGCTCCAATATGTCCATAGCTCTCTTGTGCTGAGAGCCTGGAACTGGAACCTGCAACCCCGGTGTGCCTCGCCAGTGCTGAATAGAGAGGGAGGATCACCTCCCTTGACCTGTTGGCAACCTCCAAACCTGCTGGCTCCTCTGAACAAAGTACTAGGATGTCATCAGCCATCTTCACTGCAAGGGCACGGTGCTGGCTCATGACCAATTCATTCACCGGGACCCCCAGGTCCTTTTCTGCAAAACTGTTCCCAGCTCCTTGGTCTGTCTGTACAGAGGTCTTATTTTTCAAGAATTAAAAGCAGGATTATGACCCTGTAGCTGCTTCCCAATCACAGTGTGTGATACTGTGAACACATGGTATTGTTTTTGCTTTTGTAAGGAAGACAGGAACAGTAGAGCTGTGAATAGCGATGTTCAGGCTTACATTCTTTTATTAACATGAATACAATCAGTTGTATTTACCATTGTCCTCCAGTTTGTTTGCTCTTCTTAGCAACTGCTTTGACAGCTTCTGATTCTGTTCTGGACTCTGGCCTTTTGTCTCTGTTCTATTCTGCTGCTGTGAACCTTTGCAGAAAGAGGACTCTCCATTACCTTGATCTCGAGACCCAAACTGTGTTTTCTTCCAGGAAGAAGGTTGGAATATGCCATCAGGAATCATGAGTTATGCCAACTGTTGCGGTTTGATTGCTGTTTGTATCATAGCCCAAATGAACAGACTGTTTCTAGTTGGTCTGTATTTCTCCTCGTCAGATCATAGAATCATAGAATGATTATAGTTGGAAGGGCCCTTAAAGATCATCAAGTTCCAACCCCCCTGCCATGGGCAGGGACACCTCTCCCTAGAGCAGGTTGCTCAAAGTCCCATCCAACCTGGCCTTAAACACTTCAAGGGATGGGGCATCCACAACTTCCCTGGGCAACCTGTTCCAGCGCCTCACCACCCTCACAGTAAAGAACTTCTTCCTAATATCTAATCTAAATCTCCCCTCTTCCAATTTAAAACCATTACCCCTCGTCCTGTCACTAGACTTCCTGACAAAGAGTCCCTCCCCAGCTCTCCTGTAGGCTCCCTTCAGATACTGGAAGGCTGCTAATGAGGAGAAACAGTAGAAGTGCAATATAAAGACCCCAGTGAGCAGATTAGCAGGACAGGATTATGGGCTGTTGTGCCCTAAACAATCTGTAACTCCCTTAAGGCTTTGCATAGACCAGCTGAGGGAACCATTTCAACAGGACTTTCAGTTTTACTTGAACCCATACTTCTTTCCCTGTCACAGAAGGAAATACCTGACATGGTTATGATTTGGCAGCAATTCAAAACTTATTAATGATTTGAGATAGATCAAGTGGCTAAGTCCTAGCAGCACTTAATCATTAACCAACTTGATGATTTTAAAAAATAATTGAGCAGCAACCTTATTACAAATTTGAAAATGGTAAGATTCACGCTAACTTCCTAGGAGGTATCCCAAATTAATATATATACATATGCATAATTATAAACATATAAGCACACACCGCTTCAGGGGTCTTCACACACACCCCTGCACCTGAATTTTCAACTGCTATGACCAAAGGTCCCTTCACAACCAGTGACTCCAATGAGCCAATGGGTGTCCCTTTTGCATGTGAATGAACAAATATTTGGATCTAGTAAAGTATTAAAACATCCACACTCATAAGAGCTACTGTGTCTATAGAGGGGTGGATGAAAGAGAGGTCAGCCTATAGTTAAAATTTCCCTCTTCAAATCTGGAGTAAATACTCACACTGCATGCGCATTCCCCAGTGGGCCATGACTGAGCCTCAAGAGGGTTGACTTGCCCTGGTTTTTTAATGCTCGAGGTGTTTGCATGAGCAGCATCCCAAGTCGGGAGATGCTGGTCACAGCCCACTCATTCAGGAGAGCTCAAAGGGTCTCGCTAGAACCACTAATAGGGTCTGAGATAATTTACTTTCATTGGGCATTTATCCAACTCAGGCAATGGAACATTCTCCTACATCCTAACAGCTGTGCAGGTCCAGAAGTTGCTAGATCTGCAAATTCTGGTATCGCCTCCATTTGATCATGATCCAGGCACAGATATACCGGGCTGTCAGGGCGTGATAGTCCCAGGCAAGAGGTGAAGCAGGAGCTAGGAGCATTGAGGAAGTGTCTCTCATTGTCCTTTTTCTTTTGTAGTTGATGCCTGACATTCCCAAGGTTGGCACATGCTACAGGGATGGGGAATTGCCCCAAACAGCGAGTGATCAAAAGGAGGAGGCATTGTACCACCACACCCCGTTTTTATAAACTTTGTGATTCAAAGGACTGAAGGAAGTCTTACCAGAAAATCCAGCCAGGGGACAAGGCAGCAGATGGAGGAAAAAAGTTTTTAAACCAGAGCAAGCTCAACAGAGGTCCCTGGAGGTGAGGTTCACTTATGGTGTGTTACAAGTAGCTGGTACTAATTTTTGGTACCTGACATAATCTCATTTATGACGTGCTGATTGTGTACAAGCAGCAGCCTGTAATTTCAAGTGGAAACCATCAGAAACGTAAACATTTATGAGATCAGGGCTCTCTGCTGAAGGTTTCTACAAGAAAGCATGCTAGGAATTTGTTGCCTTACCTTGCAGTACATTACAGTCTGCTTAATTAAGTTATTGCATACGAGCAGTAAATAGACAAAGCTGGGATGGTGAGGGCAATGAAACACGTAAATTCACCAGCCTGTTCCAAAGGTACTGCTGGACATGCACATACAGTTAAGATAACGTATAATAAGGGCAGTAACACAGATCATCCGGGAAATGAAACCTTCATCGTTCCTATACAATCACTCTGTAAAAATCAGGGAGTCATAAAAACATTGCATAAGGGATCACACAGAAGACGGACTAGACTGACCTTGGGAGCCTCACTTTTTTACAGCTGCAGAGTATAAATTCTGATGCTCTGCTTTATTCATACCTCCTGTCAAGATGGGTGCCATCAAGAACTTGCTGTGGTTATTCCTCTTCACTGCAACATTCCTGAATCCCACTTCAGGTAAACCTCTTAAAACCTTTAAAGAACATTCTTATATTCTTTTTTTTTTTTTTAATTTATTAAGATAAAATTTTTCCACTTGCTTCTTTGTCTTCTTACCTTCACAACTGCAACTACCACAATTGAAAGTGCCACCACGCCAGTGGCTTCATTGCGTGTCTGCATTTTTCACCTTTTCTGTCTATGTGTTGCTTTTGGGCTGTGTTAGTTAATATCCCAGCCTGGGGGGCTGAAGCTGCCTGGTGGCAGGTGGGACGGCTAGGAGAATGGTGCTGTGAACCACAAACCCCAGAGCAAGGTGTTTGTCTGCCAGTCAAGCCCTTGGGGCTATCAGGCATGAGGCATACAAGCCTGAAGCGAGTAAAACTCCAAGGTGGATTGCACTGGCTCTCAAAAGATGCATCCCTCTAGGGAAAACATACCTCATCTGAATATGTTTATCCTGTGCATTGTCAAATTTAGTCCCTCACTAAAAGCAGCCATTTACAAGAAAAATCACAGAATCATAGAATCATGGAATCACAGAACAGTTTGGGTTGGAAGGGACCTTTAAAGGTCATCTTGTCCAACCCCCCTACAATAAACAGAATTTTTCAACTAAAATATTGCTCAGAGGTCCATCCAACCTGAACTTGAATATTTCCAGGGATGGGACATCTAGAGCCTCTCTGGGAAACCAAGAAATTAACACTTGTTTGCCTGATGAGAAAATGTTTTGGAGGCTTGTTTAGAATTATGTTTTTCATTGTTCCCACCATGGAAGACCACCCTGCTGAGACCCTCAAGCTCTCCATCTCCCATGTGGCCGGGCGGCACCAACATCCCCAGCACTGGGAGAAAGCCTGGCTGTGCTCCTTCATCCACAAAGTCCTCACTTGCTTCTTTCTCTCCCCCCGTAACAGGTACAGCAGCTGTGAGTCCACAACCAGTTAATTCAGGTGTGTCAGCTTTTATTATCTGTTCAATGCATTACTTTGGAGGTGTATTGATTACTGCTTTATTGGTTGGAGTTGTATTATTTGCACTTTACAATACACTTGGGAAAAATCATTATTGGTACTGTTTAAATCCTACATACTGGTCCCCTTTATTTGTCTGAGTCTGTTGCTGGGGGGGAGGATTTCAGACTGGATTGATTTTGTGGGAAGTCTCTCTTCTATACTTTGTATGTTATTCAGGCCAACACCTCTTGCCTTCTCTCATACCTATGCTTTAATCCTACCAAATGCAAAATAGCAAGGGAGAGTCAGAGTTCTCTGAAGAGATCATCACACTTGTAGCCTGAGTGAGAAGAGCACAACCATTGGGTTTCTCTGGAGATTTAACGTCCTGTTGCTATGGCTTGGATATATAAAATGTATTTTCATTTGATTAAAATAAATCAAATTTAATCACATCCGTACCTTATTTCCTTTCTTCTTTTTTCTTTTCTTTTTTTTTTTTTTCAGCTGGAAAATATGTTTGTGGCGACTTACTTTTTAATTCCTCTGGAACACTTCAGAGTCCTTTGTATCCTATGAATTATCCAGATAATGCAGATTGTCTGTGGCAGATACATGTAACAAGTAATTTCCGCATTATGCTCACATTTGAAACCGTTGAGTAAGTAAACCACCTCCTGCTTGGGCAATAAATGGATCCCATATATCAGATACATTCATAGTTCCCAAGCACAATTCCCATGCTTATAAGTGAATTATTAATACTACATGGGAATTGTGCGAATGCAGTATCTTAGTTTATTGTTCATTTAACACTTAAAAACCGAAGTTCACCAAGTGCTCATTACTATATGGTCATGTTTTTTCCTCAGGTTGCAAGATGGGTGCCAGAAGGACTATATTGAGATCTATGATGGGCCACCCAACACTTCTCCTGTGCTTGGAAGAGTTTGTTCTAAGCCTAATTCCACATACATGTCATCCTCAAACTTTATGACTGTTAGATTTCGCAGTGACTTCAGACATTCCAGCAGAGGGTTTTATGCTGAGTATAAGTCCTTTCCAGCAGACCAGAACACCAGTAAGTTTCTGTTCTGTTTGTAATGTTTTCTTTGCTCAGAAGTTTTTATATTCTGTTTTTATTCACTAAGTAAGTCTTTTTAATATTGTTGAAAAACTCTTACATAGAATTCCCACTTGAACTTCCGAACTGATACTGGCTGATCACTTTCAGGCAATTGTTATTTATTCATTTAAAAAAAAACAAACCCAAACTTCAAGTATCAAATTAATTGCTTTTAGATGTCTTTTTAGGATGGCCAATCTAAATTAATCTTTCTTCTTGTCATCTCATGATTCGTACATTTTTTCTACCTTGGTGGACAGATTTTAATTGAATCATAGATATATTGGTTAGAAAGGACCTTTGGAGGCTTCCTAGTCCAACTACTCACAGCATAGCTATTGCCAACACCAGGTCAGGTCCATTAGGAATTTGTCTGGCCAGGTCTCTAGAAATATTCAAAGGATGAGATCTTCAAAGCCACAACTTCTCTGGGTGACCTGTTCCAGTACTGCTCTGCAGTCCCAGTGGAAAAGTTTATCTGATAGGGACTCACCACCTCCCCAGGCACAAACAGTGGCCATGGCGTTTGTCTCCGTTGTCTTTGTAGCTGCCTTACAAGAGACTGTGTGTTGCCAGCAGGTCCTTGTCATCAGATGTCCCTCTACCAAAGGCCAAACTCTTTCAGGTCACATACTCAGTGAAACATCATGAAGACACTTTCAGGACCCTCTCCCACCCAAACAGCATTTCTGCAAGCCAGTGTGTGCATTTAGCTCTGTACCTTCCACTATAGCTTTTTGATTCTTATTCAGGAAAAACTCCCATTTCTCAGTATTTTTGTGTGAGTGGTGATCCTAGCTCAAGGTCTCACAAAAGCCTACATGTTTTTGTCAGGAGAGTAACTGAAGGTCAGTTGAAGGTTACCAGAGACTATGGCATATGTAAATTTAATATATGCATTTTGGGTTATGATTTCTCTCCCTTAAACGGTTGTAGCTATTGCATTTGTTAAAGTTGTAACGTGCAAACATTATCAAGTACCTGAAGTCACTAATAATTCTGATTTTCTTCCCTAGCCCTTGTGTGCTCGCCCACCCACATGAGTGCAGTTGTGGACAGACACTACCTCGAGTCACAGGGCTACTCAGTGCGGAACATCAGCTTGTCTGACTTTGACTGTAAACCAACAGTTACAACTACTAAGGTTATATTCAACATTCCATACAATGGCTGTAATACACGCGTACAGGTTGGTGTCAACATATTTTGGAGAACTCTCCAAGACTGGGCATGGAAATTTAATAGGCATTTTAAAAATTGTCTAGATTGTCCAAGGGTGTTGTAGCCTACAGATATTCAAACATAGACAAGAACCATGTGTTTCTGCAGGCTAATATTTGTTAAACATTCCTACTTATCCTTCCCAGGATTTAGGTAATGCCTGTATCTATTTCAGGGTGATGTTCTAGAGAACAAAGGGGAAAGTTAAGTGAAAAATCCCATCTGGGATTTTGGGGATTTTTTGAGTACAAGATATTCTTTCTAACTAATACTAGGACCTGGCACATACAGGGGTTTATAGTATACTCTGTGAACACAACTGCATGTGATAATTTTGTACTCATCTAATGTGTCAAATAGAGCAACAATGAAACAATCACCTACTCCAATATAATAAAAGTGCCTGGTACTGGTGACATCATCAAGAGGCAAAAGGACCTTCACTTGCATGTCAACTGCAAAATGCTCCGGAATACCTGGGTGGAAGTAATGTACATTGCCGATGACATCATTGATGTCAACGAAACCCAGTATGGCAGATACAACGTGAGCCTGGAATTTTATAATTCCTCATCTTACCGGTGGCCAGTGCATGACTTTCCATACTACGTTGACCTGAATCAGAAATTGTTCCTTCAAGCTTCTCTTCACAGCTCTGACCAAAATCTGGTCTTGTTTGTGGACACATGCGTGGCATCACCTGATCCTGACAATTTTAGAACACTGACCTATGACTTGATCAGAAGCGGGTAAGAACTTTCTAATGAATAACTTTAAAGGTATCTGTATGAATAGTTCTAAAACAGCTTAATTTATGAAAGAGGTGATTGAGGGCAAGCGTACGTTGGTTGCAATTCTCAATATAAATATACCGCTAAGAAAGACTTTTTGACAAAGTCTGGATATCTTTTACCTTCTAGTTTTACATTTGAACTTGAAATATATTGCGCAGAGATTGTGTAATAGTGTTTGTATTCCCGAGAGCTGATCTGTTAACTTCCTATCTTTCCAGGTGTATTAAGGATTCTACCTACCGTCCTATCAATACATCCCGCATAGATATTTCTCGCTTTTCATTTGATGCTTTTTCGTTTGTTCATCGCTACCCAGCAGTTTACCTGCAGTGTGAGCTGGTGGTGTGCAAGCAGAACGATTACCCTTCCCGCTGCTATCAAGGCTGTGTTAATAGGTTCAAGAGGGATGTAGGTTCTTCCCATGAAAACGTGAATGTGGTTATTGGACCAGTCCAACTTCGGCAAGACCACGCTGAGAACAGGAATGCTGGTATGTTTAAATTACTTCAATAACATAATTCTCTGTATATTACTGTATGTTTGGGTGTCAGTTCAGACATGAAATCCAGCTCTGAAATACACTTTTGCTGCTTGATTTATTACTCTGCTACTCTGCTATAATTCTTACAGAGACTCTTTTTTTTTTTTTTATAAAATTGTTTAAAGTGTTTACAAGCTGTTTCCTTTCTATCATATATTTCATCTGTTGTTTGTTCTGCATGTCAAATGGCAATTAATTCAGTTCTGTGGGAAGAGGAATGAACTGTAACTCATCTCCCCACAGGATTTATATTAATTTTTCAAAGACGATTGGCATGTCTCTTATTTATTAGTAACCAATCTGTAGGTCCTCTTGGAAATGTTGTTTCCCAGTGTCCTACGGCTGCTTTTTTGCCAGCAAAAAATAGCATCATATACTGTAATAATTACAAATTCTTAGTTGCTCTTTAACTTCTCATGGAAATCTTTGCTTGTTTGGCATGACTGCAGGATCATTTGTCAAACAATGTGCAATAAAACAAGTGGGTTTCTGAGCAGGTCCAGATTGCAATGTTTTAATTCACTTTCTCTTTACTTAATTACGTTTGAGACTAACTGGCTCAGGAAAATAGATGCAAGCCTCTCTCTTTCTCTTCTGAGTACAGAAGTGGCCTCTGCCATCCAAGTGAAAGGGGACTCTCAGAACCCTGCACCTGCTGCTGGCTCCCACGCTCTTCTGGCAGTGACCATCGTGATGCTTGTTGCTGCTGTTCTCACTGTGGGAGGATTTCTTCTGAGGCGCAAACTGCAGCAACCCATCCCCTACCAGATAATGTGAGCGGCAACCCAAGACTTGCAGGTGGAAGGTGCTGGTATTTTCACCAATCCTCAGCTTCATGGCTTGGTTTCACAGTCTGTGTAGAGGGTGACTCTTACTTGACTATTCCATCACACACAACTTATTTGAGGAATGTGCTGTAGCAAGGTAAAACCCAGTGTTATCATGAACTGAACTTATAAAGGAGCCTGTTTTTAAAATCTTTAAGTCCACATACACCTACGGTCTGAAAAAAGGTTGATTCTTCCATCCCAGCATCCAAATAAGCTGCCATCTTCAATGCTGGATATTTCAGAGCACCTCATTTGAGCTCCTGGTTGAGTGTCTAAGAAGAAGACTGATTTTGATGACTTGAGAAAGAAGAACTGACTCATTTTGCCATTGCTGATGTGCAGATAGAACAGCTGTATAGCACCATGAGATATTCTGGAAAGCAGAAAAGTTCAAGAATGTTTCTTTGCAGGAAAAATATCTCAATAAAAGGCAATAAATGAAAATGCACAGGGGCTGCACATAAGGAGTTGCTCCTACACGGTGTTCCTTGTTTTGGGGTGTGTGGTTCTTCACAATTACATCTTTCTCTGAGAAAATGTAGATCATTTATAAGATTTTGTATAATCAAATCTAGTGCGGAAATATGTAATTTTAAAAAATAGAAAAGAAAGCATTTTTTGAGCAGTATTTCTTTTTGTGCACTGATAAATACATTGTCTATGTGTCTGAACTCCCAGGTAATGCATTATCAGGTTGGAGAAAGTGGCTTCTGACAAAGTGACTTTGCCAAGTGATGATTTCTGCTCATGTTCTTACGCATTTCTACATCTGTAATGGGAGGGTGGAGAGAGAATGTACGCAAGTTACCGTAAGGAAGTGTGACCTGTCTCCTACCCCCATGCAAAAACAAAAACAATAATAAGGGAAGAAACTATTTGGAAGAAGCTACTTATTACAGGTGGAAAGGTCACTTATATTTGACTGAGAAATTCTCTTCTTTAGACTTTCCTGTTTTCTGGCCAGTTATAACATAGGAAAATTCGTTGTGAACAGTATTATGTGCTGTGTGTGACGTGAGCGAGACAAAGTAGTGATGCATAGGGAAGGTGAGCTTGACTCTGGAGTGCTGTCCTGACCTGATGGGAATCATTGCTACAGCTTCTACCACTTCTTCCTGCAAGCAACCTTTTTCTGTTGACCCCAGACCAGCCTCTCCTCATGTCTCCACACTGTGGAGAAGAGACCATACAACCAGGGACTGGCATTGCCCACAGAGAAATGCAAATTGATTTGCAATGACATGCTTCACATTTCACACACAATAGAATCCAAGAGGCCATCAAAAAACCTGATAAAATAGACTAAGCTGCCTCATTGTATCTTAATGTGTAAACTCAAACTATTGTTTCTTTGTGCAGAAGTCTGTGGATACCCTCATTCCAGCCTAGATACTTTCTTACAGTCATGGGTGAAAACTGAGTAATCTTCTAAAACCTTTCAGTCATTTCCATTTGGACCTCACAAAAGCCAGTCTGTCTGCAGAAGTCTCCTAACATTAGTCAGTAGAACAGAAAGTATTTTCATAGCTCAGTGGAGCTTCTGTCACAGAGTAATGTGTTGAGAAACATTCAGGCTGCCAGAAAAAGTCCAAGAGGGCAAAAATGTATTACTGAAAGAGACTTCCTAGCCAGTGGGAAGGGTGTAACAGTGTGCTGGATGGTATTTGCATTAATTAATTAATTAAATTTGCAAATTAATTAATTAATGCAAATTAACTGGAACATAATATTTATCTATTCCTACTCTACAGAATTGTCTGATAAGATCTCCAAAACTATCTAGATCTTTGAAGTTTGTGGTAAAGAACTAATTAATGAAGAATATAGTGACAAATTACTTAATTAATTAATGTTGCTCATTTACCTGGACCATTTGAGGTGTTTCTTTCACTTGAACCATCAGAGAATCACTTTCATATCCCCCCTGCCTCCCCACCCTTTTCAGTTACTACAAGAGTTTGAAGAAGAATTGCTGCCCATTACTTACTCTTGCTTCACTGGTTACTGTGTTTAATTGATTAGTCAAATATATTGGATTTTTTTCTGATTCTTACCAAGGTGCCAAAACCCAAAGATTATGAATAGTGAATGTCAGGTGTGTACATTTCCTCATTCATGTGCAAAAGTGGTTGTTTGTATAAAGAAGAAACATATTTACCTTTCTCAATGTTCACTTTCATACCTTCCAGCATTATCTTTGGCCTCTTGTGTTCTGCACTTTCTTCTTCTATTCCAGTGATGTTGGGTTTTGTGGAAAGACCTTCTGAGTAATTTCTCCCTTGAGCTCCTGCACTTTAGTCTTCATCCTTGGTGACTGACTCTGGAGGCAAGAAATTTGTATATGGCAACAACTGTGCCACAAATTTTAACTCCTGATAATGCCATCCAAAGGTGTAGAGGTAGGAATCGGATGAAGAACAATATTCTGGCTCTTCAGGGTTAGGATGGTCATCAGTCTTTTCTCATGAAATGGTTACAGAAACATAGGAAACTACTCAGACAAGAGAGTGATGAATGACAATTAAGCATTATTTCATGTAGTTGAAAATCTTTGGATTCATTCTTCAAAGAATGACACAGCTGTAATTGTCACTATGCAAAAATCAAATGAGGAATATATTAAGAAAGATTCTTAATACAAATCAGATCTTTTTTGCCCATTTCATGGTTGAAAGGATTGGTGATGGAGGTGTTGACTTCAGCTGCAAGGTTCTTCAGGAACGTCATAGTGATTTGCACACAAGGCTTGGCTCAGACTCTCCCTTCAGCTATCTGGAGCAAACCACCTATGGGTTGAGGCAAAGTTACCACTTACACACTATGGTGTGAGCTC
This sequence comes from Thinocorus orbignyianus, assembly GCA_013400375.1. Lineage (NCBI taxonomy): Eukaryota > Metazoa > Chordata > Aves > Ciconiiformes > Thinocoridae > Thinocorus > Thinocorus orbignyianus. Next base: position 17,817 of record VXBW01003578.1, read on the forward strand.
CTCTCCGCTTGTGGCTGTCTCTCTCATGTAGGGAAAACTAACAAGTATTATTTCACTCCTCTTGGTTGGTTCCTCTTGCTGCAACTCCAGTTCTCGTTCCCCAGGTACTGGACTGGTAGCTCAGACCAGGACCACTGATGACCTCCTCTCCTTCCCTTGTATCTCCAACACATTGCCTCTCCAGTGGCTCCTACACTGACCAAGAAGCTGCAGCCAGATCCTGCCTTAACCTTCTTGTTGGCTCTGCTGCTGATGGCAGAGGAATTGATGTTGCGGTGGAAGGAGCAATTTTGATATGATGTAACCATCCCCAATTAAGTGTGTGTCTGCTATTTTCATGCTGCATTCAGCAACAGCTACAGTTCTGGTGGGTTATGTTCAGGGACTGCCCCAATCATATTTGAACCAGGCTACTAGGTCTTATCTTACTTTGTTTGAGCATGCCAAACCTGTAAGAAATTCATGGCTCTCCAGAAAGACTTGCTCACTAGTTAGAACCATGTTATGAAGTTTTTTTACCGCTTTGCTGGAGGAAACTCATTCAAGTTTTGAGATTCCACCACCTTCCCCAGATCTGCCAAGGAATTTCCCCTTAAAAGAAAAATACTGGGATTCATCAGTCAGAATGGAAAGGTATCTTTGGATAGGAGCTCATTTTGTTTGTACAAGATGATTGTGAAACCTAGAGCAGCATAAATATTTCCTTCCAGGCAATGCAAAATGTTACACTTGAGAAATTATCTTTCTGCAAAACTCAGGAAGTTACAAAATCGTGAATAACAAATCAAACATATTTTTGTTTCAGATTACAGGACTGTGGTCATTTTATTGTTCTTCTGTAGAAAGCTAAACCTGTAGAGCCACTCCCCTTCAGAAACAGACTATATAATCTGATGGTCCTTTCTGTCAGCAGCACTTGATAGAATGGGTACCACTATGACTTTGACATGGCTACTCTTGTTAAGTCCAGCAGTTCTGAAGGCCACATCAGGTAAAGCGGTTTTAGACTTATTCCAGAGCACATAAAAAAGTTATAAAGACTGTTTGGGGTCCTCTCTGTTGATTCCACTTATAGAAATCACATTTGTGCTGGTATTGGTTTGGGAGAAAGATTAAAATAGAAATTGGATGAAAGGGGACAGTTTTGTTCTACTAAAATTATGAACTATTCATCAGAGTGAATGTTTTAAAACATTTAGTGGAGTTCATTTTGCTGCCACTTAGTGTCTTGTGTCATTGCATTACTTGGGATACTTTGTGCCTGGGAGTATGTTACAAATGAGGCACTTTTCCAGCGCCAGAAATTTGATTTAAGAAATATTTAATAATTTATTGTTTTAAGTGTATGTTTATTCCAGAGTACAAGCATACATAAGTATGCTATATATTTAATGCTGTTTGCAGGATTTGATTCTTCTTGATCTTGTGTACAATTTAATGAAATATAACAAGAAGTTAATTTTCATCATCTGGCGCTGTGAAAATATGAGGGACATCAAAAATAAGGAAAGACACAAAATGCTTTTAGTTCAATGGTCATTGGCTTTTTTCTTTACATGATTAGTTTCTATCTCCCAGTTGATTTAGGTTACTTTGAGCTAAATAGTTCTATGTATATGCCAGAACAATTACAGATTATTTTTCTAACTACTTATTTAGGCATCATTGTGATAATTTATGCTACCATCATCTGCCTCGTCCAGTTTTCTTCATCTGTCCTCAGCTTGCCTGGTGATAAGCCATATTACTCTTGCTTCTCCAGTTCTCTCTGCCTTTGGCTTCATTCCCCAGCCCTTGCCTCTCTCTCCTGGGTCAGAGTAAGTGTTTTATTTATATAATCACAGGCTTTTGTCTTTTTGACACCTTTAAAGCATGGGGCAGGAGGCAACCTCTCTAACTACATGCCCTGCAGATGCTTATGCTCTCACAGTGATGACAGGCCTTGAATGAAAGCAAATAAAACTGTTTAAGATCAGCCTGATTTCCCTAATCCCACTTTGACTTTTTGCCAGGTTTGCTGTTTCACTTCTCAAAAGTACTATGGGTATGATTTAAAAATGTCCAAGTAGATATTTGAGGAAATGAATCAGACATAAGTCACGGAGCACTTTTGGACCCTCTCCCTTTGAGCCACGGGTTAAATGCCTATGAATAAGGACCAATCTAGTCCTACTAAATTAGACACAGTGAAGAAATCCTGGAGCTGTTAACTTCTTAAATTTGTTTTGCTCTCGATGACTTACTCGGTATTTAATAATGATATTTAATAAGTATGTATTTGTAACAGAAACGCAAAATATAACATGCATATAAAATGTTTTCATTTCCAAAGTGCAAATGCTGCAAATCTTAATTTACAACATTTACTTGTTCATTTACACTTAGTGGTAAAGTCCTTAACAAAATTCTTTACCAAAAATGGATCTCTAAAATCAGGACTTTCATACAGTTCTCTGCAGAATGTCTAACTAAGCTAACTCAAACTGGGAAGCGGATGGGCTTTACCTGAATGAACACAGTTATCAGGTGTATACATGATGAGTTGTTAGGTATTTCTTTATTTCAAACTCTAATAACATTTACAGACATGTAAGAAATAAAGCCACTGGACTCCTATTGAAATTCTTATAATCCCATCGAGACCATTGTCCATTTTGTTGAACATCTAGTGGAATTCTTCCAGTAAAACTACTCTTTAAACCATATAGAATTTGGTTGAGATTTGTGGATTATAGGTCCTTAAAACTCTTCTAAAAACCTTAGAGGAAGAAGACAAATTCAATTGCGTAAAGCAGGGAGAAATATGGTATGGATTATCCTCTGGATCAATTGGGGTCAGCTGTCCCGGCTGTGAGCCCTCCCAACTTCTTGTGCTCTCCCAGCCTGCTTGCTGGTGGGGCGGTGTGAGGAACAGAAAAGGTCTCAAAAGTTCAGCAATAAATACCACCACCAGTGCGCTAGCAGAAGTTATTTCCCATCCCAAATCCAAAATGTGGCTCTATGCCAGCTGCTAATAATAAAAGGTAACTCTGTCCCAAATGAAGCCACAATACTAAGCACCTACTAGGAACAACGGGGTAAGAGAATAGAATAGATAACTTCTTAAGGTCACTTCCAGCTTATTTGTGTAACTGTGTTTGTTCTTTATTCCTTCTCTCCCAAAGCGACCCTTCTCCAGCTGGTGAATGGAAGGCACAGATGTGAAGGTCGTGTTGAGCTCTATTACAACAGCCGGTGGGGGACAGTTTGTGACGATTTCTGGGACCTTTCCGATGCCCAGGTTGTGTGCAGGCAGCTGGGATGCGGCCCAGCTGTTGCAGCTCCAGGACATGCTTTTTTTGGGCAAGGCTCAGGTGACATCCTGTTGGACAATGTGAATTGCGTGGGAAATGAGGTCTCCTTGTTGGATTGCAATCACCGTGGGTGGAGGATACACAACTGTGCCCACTATGAAGACACTGGTGTTGTCTGTTCAGGTACTGTCACATTTTTCTTTTCTAAAGACTTTTGCTATAAATTGTACTCAATATACATGTGTTGGCATGGAGGTATGCAGACATGCTACTTCTGAGACAGCATTTCATTTGTTCAAGATACATGTTGGAAAGTTACACCAGATACATCAAATACATGTCTAATCTGTCATTCTACTTTATTATGAAGATTTTTTTTACCTGTGGAAGGGCACATTCCCTCTGAAAAACCCTATTCTCTGGAAGCAGAGTCTGGTCTTCCAACAACCTTGTCTTTTCACTCTGCTGACCCAGCCAAGCCACAATGGATTCACGTTTTTCTCCCTAGGATAGCATACAAACTGTGATTCCTCACTCCATACAAAGCTATTAAAAGACTCAAGGATCAGATAGGCATTGCAATATGCAGGACTTTTACTCCATCTAATCACCTAGCAGTGACAAAGAGAATAAGGAAACAAGTCAAAATTAGAGCAAAGCCATGTCTGATAGGGAATGGTCATCAGGGATGAATGGGGTTAAGTGAAACTCATCTTCTTGTCACTGACCTTAATACATGCATAATGCATTTCACAGTCACAGCCCAGACTGCCACAGCTGACAACCCACTTTGCATTGTTTCTGTATTTTTCAAGTTTTCCTTCAAGTTTAGATCCATTAATATTCTTTTCCTTCACAAATATCCATCCATTTTGAGTACACTGTCACCTTGCTGTTTGTTTTCTGACTTTACTTTCTCTTTATTTTTTAAGAAAAGGTAGTTCATTTGTACGTTTTTTTCTCCTGTATTAACAACTAGATCACTATGAACTGAGGCATGGCTGATGACAACAGGTTGCTCGAGTGTTTTTTATATATTGCAGTTTTCCACATTTCCTCAAAGAGAAAGAGCCTGGAGAGCTGAATTCATGTTGGAAGAAAATGCTACCCAGACTAGTGCTTTGCACTTAGAGGAAAACAAAAATACTTGCTCTGATACCGCTATTACCATATGCCTGCTGTGCTCAGTGTCTTTTAAAATGTCCTTTATTTCTTGCTTGCGTTTGTAGATCGAGTGCCTACAACATACAGGACGTATTCAACAGGTGAGTCACAGCAGCCTCATCTACTCCTGGCCTTGCACCAAGCACCGCCTCAAGACCACTGCCCGGGCTGCTCCTGGGGATGACACGAGCCTCTGCAGAAGGGTGTCTGTGATGGTGACAGGTCTAAGCCCTGCTACTGCCAGCAACCCTGCAGCTCCCAGTTCCATGGCAGGAGCCTGTAGAGGACAGTCTCCAGCCACACCTGGGTCATGGTGTCCTATGGCTGGGAGCAAGTGCCACATCAGTACCTTTCCCTGCTGCCACCATCTAGAAATATCACTTCCAAGAAAAAAATTCAATTGGCTGTTACCCAACTCCATTCTCTCTAGCCATCATGGTGTATCAGAGTAATTTGTCTTGATTTCACTTCATCCTTGGAGAACTGGGCTTGTAGCTAACACACAGATGTACCCATTACACCAGCACAGTCCTCATGTTGATGACGTTTTTCTTCCATATTCACAGGAAACACCATTTCAACACTGATGACCTCCACAGAGCCAATGACCTCAACACTGGAGACAACCACCCGAGTATGGACAACCTCCACAGAGGAGACAACCACCCCACCACCAATGACCTCAACGCTGGAGACAACCACCCAAGCATGGACGACCTCCATAGAGGAGATAACCATACCAGCAACAACGTCTCCAGCAGAGACAACTGTTGCAGTGTCAACAACTGTCATGGCGGAGACAACCTCCCTAGTGGAGATGTCCACCACAGCATTAACAACCCCTACAGCAGAGGTGACATCCCCAGTGGAAACGACCACCAGAGCAGCAACAACCTTCCCAGCAGAAACGTCTTCCCCACTGGAGATGACCACTGCAGTACCAACAACCCCCTCAGTGAAGACTTCCTTCCCGGTGTTGACAACTACCACCACACCAACAACCTCCCCAGCACAGGCATCCTCTCTAGTGGTGACAACCACCACAGTGCCAATAACACCCATAGCAGAGACAACCACCACAGCGATAATATCTACCACGGCAGAGAGGAGTACACCAGGTAACCCTGTCCACTGTCACTCACTGATCTCCTTAGTGCCCCTGATGGCCCTTCCCGGACCTGACTGCAGTGGAGGAAGTCTCCCATCCCCGACCTACTCCAGTGAGGCCATTTGTGGCATACAAGTACACAGTGAGGGTGCAAGTAGAGCATGGAGCAGAGCTGGTAATCTAGAGGGCTGAGGTTTGAGGCCAGGACCTCTGTAGCCATTGCTGGTGAAGGAAACGGGTCAGGGAGGGCTTTCCTCCCACTGCAGCTGCGGGGGGGATTACAACAGGGAATGATTCCACCCCTCCAGTTCCTCCAGTTTTGTAGACATGCTTTGGGATTTGGAATATGACTGGAAAAGAAAAAGCTGCGGCATCAAGTGTTTTGTAATGCAAGTTAGACCTCCACAGGCATGTGGTTCCTCCCCAGGGGGCAGATGGTTGTGTGAAACAGAGAAGTCACAATGGCCATCTCAATTGAACCAAAGGCCTCCGCATGATATTAAGTGCCATAGTTCAGGGGCTCCTTGAAGGTGGGCTGCTTTGGGGTGCATGGCATGTGGTGACTGTGTTCAGAGCCTTTTCATTGACATCAAATTCTAACTTACATCCATAGCGCTGGTGCCCACCACAGGCTGGCCATATTCAACAGGTAATTCATGCCCACTAGACCCATCCCTGGCCTTGCAGCAACCATGCAGGCTCCCTGCTGTAGGGGTTCATCTGTGGACAGCAGGATGCTGGGCTGGAGGGAGCCTAACTCAGTGCCACATGCCTCACCCCAGGACCCTACCTGCGTCTCTCTGGTGGGAGGAACAGCTGCGAAGGTCGTGTGGAGGTGTACGACGGCAGCAGCTGGGGGACGGTGTGCGACGACAGCTGGGACCTGAGCGATGCCCAGGTGGTGTGTCAGCAGCTGGGCTGTGGCCAGCCCAGGGCAGCCCCAGGCAACGCACGCTTCGGACTCGGCTCTGGGAGCATCTTCCTGGACAACGTGCGGTGCCGCGGGGATGAACCCTCCCTCCAGATGTGCAGGCACAATGGCTGGGGTGTGCACAACTGCAGGCACATGGAGGATGCCAGCGTCATCTGTGCAGGTATGTGGGCAGTGGAGGCCACCAGCTCTCCCCTGGAGCTCGTGGTCCTCCATGTCCCTATCCCCTCCTTGCCACGATCCCCATCGTGGTACCCTGTGCCCCAAGGTGGACCATGTCTCTACCCCAACACTTTTCTCCTGAGCAACACGTCTGACTTTTGGCTCTTCTTCCTCCCCACCCACAGCTTCTCTGGCCACCCCAGCACCTCCCTCAGGTAATGTTCTTCCATGGTGCTTCTCACCTTTTTTATTTGTGGGCTGTTGCCCTGATGGGCTTTTTTAAATTTGATTTTGATTTCTATGGCAATATCACTTTAAACTTGCATGATAACTCTTGGACAGGCTGTGATATTCCCTTCCATCTCAGTAATGCCTGTTTTGCAGTTACACTGGTAGGCTGCAGGCAAGACATCTCCTCACCAGGTTCTTTGGCTGGGTCTAGGTTTAGGAAGTGTTATCTCAAGCTTTAACTTCAGTATTGGTGTCATGGTACGTGTACTTTGCTCAGAACTGAAGATCTAAAGGGCAATGGCATCAAACCACACCAGGACTAGAGGCAGAGTACAATTTTATTCATATTCATTTGTTGAGTCTGTGGTAAAATTTCCTTATTGCTATGATTTCTATGCAGCACTCATAAATCACATTTACTCCTGTCATTGTTTGTTTTTCCACCTTTGTCTTTATCCACTTCCCCGGTGATGTAACTTCATTTGTCTTCTTTCAGAGTTTCCTTCAAAAAATGTGGCTTCTTTTTCAGAATTGTACCTGTTTAATTGAAATATTCTCCATTTGCATTCAGAGTTACAGGCTGTTTATCAGAAAAGTTGTGTGCAATAAGTAATTCTTGGTTCTTCTGCTTAATGGAACTGTTATGGTCTTCAGCCTGCTGTTTTTGTCTTGGAAAGAAGACTTTAGACCAAAAGCTTGACCATTCACAGTAGAAAATGATACAAAGTGAAAGTCCCTGAGAGCCCATTCAGTCTGATCAGGGAAAGGGGCAGTGTGTGAGTACAGCTAATGCTCCCAAGTTTGGAACAGCCCAAGGATCCCATAATCCTGAAGCAGGAGGAGTGTGCTGTTCTCAGGGGTGTTCTTGTGGAGGAATATAAAATGGAGTGGAAGGTCTTGCCTTTATGTCTCACATCTTGTAGGAATTAAATTCAAAGCTTGTGCTCACCTTCCTATAAAGGAACCTTTAGAATTATCTGTGTTTAAAGTAAGAATTATACGTCATTCATGCTGGCAGGAACATGAAAGCTTTTTGCAGCTACACTTCTAAGAGAAATGAGATACACTTAGGATTTGGCCCAGGAGACCTTATTTCAACCTGACACCATAAAGTCAGTATTTCCAATAAGACTTTCAACTTATTTATCCTCCAATGTCCTTAAGGAAATAAAGAGAAGCAGCAGCGTAACCAGGGGATGCTGCCTTTCACTGGGATGTTCCATTTGACTGTCATGACACCTCCCAAACCAGATCTCAACTGCAGTAAAGAGAGAACAGAGCAGAAAGTGTCCAGGTGTTACCAGCCCAGCCTGAAGAGGGTGGTCTGACGCCGTGGATGTGACAGGGAATACTGAATATAACTCATGAAAGTAAAGCTAAAGCAAAATCAAATATTTGTTTTGATTTGGGTCATTCAGAGTATCACCTGCAGTCAGCAGGAGACCTGCTTTTCAGGAGCTGTGGGTGCAACAGCTCAAGTACAATTTTGCAGAGTCGTGTAAGTAATTCATAGTAATCAATTTACTGCAAGGAAATTTTTTCCCATTTTTCTCTGCAGGGACTTATTTTTGTGGCAGCTCAATGTCAAATTCCTCTGGGATGTTGCAGAGCCCCTTCTACCCTGGAAATTATCCAAACAATGCTGACTGCCTGTGGGAAATACAAGTAGAGAACAATTTCCGTGTTATGCTCACATTTAGAGATATTGCGTAAGTAAAACATTGATTACCTGGGCAAATAGCAAAGTCAAAACTTATTTGAGGAGTTTCAAAACTTACTTGAAACAAACAACTTTCCTAGTGGTAAAGACACTTTCAATACCATCCAGGAGCTGGAAGACCAGAACAAAATCTCAATTACTGCAGTATTTTCTGCTCACAATTTTCTGCTACAGCTACATTCAAAATGAATAAAACCTTTGACATGAAAACTTTAAGTGCTGATAGATTAGATACATGTTAGGCAGTTAAATCAGAGTTTCTGAAATACATTGTACAAGGTGCTGACTTTTTTTCTCCAGGATGCAAAGCGCCAGATGCCAGTATGACTACGTTGAAGTCTATGATGGGCCTCCACACTCTTCCTCACTTCTTGGGAGACTTTGTTCTGGTTCCTTTCCCACTTACACATCCTCTTCAAATCTGATGAGTGTCCGCTTTCACAGTGATTCTAGATACACCTTCAGAGGGTTTCAGGCTCACTACTCCTCCATTCCAGCAGATCACAACACCAGTAAGTTCCCGGTCGGTGTTTCTCATCAGACCAACCTGTTTATTGCTTTTGTTTGCAAAATAAATACTTGCATGTATTTAAAGATGTTAGGGAAATGAAATGGTGCATGTGAAATAGGATGGGTTGGTGCATGAAGTGCCTACCTTCTAAAGTAAGAAAAAACCCAACATTTGGTTGAACTACAACCTTTAATCACTTTCAAACTCCTGAAGTCACTAAAATATTATTTCTTCTTCTTCTTCCACCAGCCCTTCTGTGCTTGCCAGACTACATGCGTGCAGTGATTAGCAGAGACTATCTCCAGTCACAAGGCTACTCGGAGCAGATGGTTACCCTAAACGACAACCGCTGTACACCAACAGTCACACCACATGAGGTCATATTCAACATTCCCTACGACAGCTGTGGGACGATACGAGAGGTACGGTCACCCTTGCGCACACTGAATTGCAGGGCCTGCTTTCAGAAGAGCCATGAAAGGGCCATTGTGGTCCACAGGGCTAAGAAGGTAATCAATGAGACCTGGAGGTTCTTAGTGCTTTAGCTTTCCATGCTTTAGTGAACCCCCATGTTCAAGAGAAATTAAGTTCTAGGGAGTAAAGATGATTTGAAGTAGATGTAGCCTTGTGAGTGCTGTGCAAGTTTGGGATGAGTTTGGCATTTTGTAAAGGTGTTCAATGAGTTGGCTCTGCCTTGGATTTAACAAAGAGTTTTTCTCCACTTATTTCCACTTCATTATTTACTTCTGCAAGTTTATTTACAATGTAAGAGCATAAAAGAACCATATAAAGTTTCTTGGTTTCAAGAGTTTAAGGTGAACCTGCTTTTTAAAATTGCATATTATTCTATCAAAGCTTAGAACATGGAACATAATAAAAATGCAGTTCCTCATTTTAAATTTCATGTTTAGCAGGGGAATGATGATACGATCAACTATTCCAACATGATCAAAGTTACATCTTCTGGGCGCATAATCAAGAGGAAAAAGAATATTCACATACATACTAGTTGCAAAATGCTACAGAACACATGGATGCAAATAATGTATGTTGCTGAGGACACTGTAGATGTGAATGAAAATCAGTTCGGAAGATACAACATGCACATTGGTTTTTACGATTCCTCATCATTCTCGCGGCAAGTGTGCGACTCTCCATTCTACATTGACTTGAACGAAAATGTGTATGTTCAAGCTTCTCTTCACAACTCTGACCAAAATCTGACCATCTTCGTGGACACTTGTGTGGCATCACCCGATCTTCGTGATTTTAACACTCTGGCCTATGACATAATCAGGAATGGGTAAGAACTTTCTCAAGTCATTAGAAGCATACCTGTAATACCCTTTCTTCTGTATTTATTTGAAAGAACAGAGCCAATCCAAATTGGTTTAGATCTCATTATCAACCGAATGTTAAAAGTGGTCTTTGATTCTTTATATTTACAGTATGAGCCAGGAAATAAGGAACTACATTTAGACATTATCAACACTTCCTTTCACTTACTTCAACCTTGCCCTATATGCAAAATGCAAACTAGTGGGAGTGAGGTAGCGGAGATGAGCTAGTGAAAACTGGCAGGAGGAATCTATCGAAGTGTTAAATATTTTAGAAAAAAGAGGTCAAGCATTAGACTAATTTTTTTTATTTCTTGCTATAGCACAGATATTAGTAACAGTCTGTCCTCTTCTCTTCACCACTTATGGTCTCCTTCTCTTGGAAAAAAAATGAAGAGTTGACAGTGCTCTAGATGCTTAAATAAGACTGTCTTTTTAAAGTCTATGCTATACTATAGCAGTTGCATTTTTATCCCATTGTGTTCTTAGTACCTGGCAATGATACAATTTTGTTTTCATCTATGGCATTTTTGCAGGAACGTACCAGTGTGTATCCTTGAAGGGTAATTCTCTTTCTCATTTCTCTCTAGATGTGTTAGAGATTCTTCCTATGTCACATACCACTCCCCCTACAGCCACTTAGCTCGGTTCAAATTTAATGCCTTTGAGTTCATCAGCCGCCACGAATCAGTCTACCTACGGTGCGAGCTGGTGGTCTGCAGGCTGAACGACTACTCCTCCCGCTGCTACCGGGGCTGTGTCAGCAGGTCCAAGAGAGACACAAGCCCGTCTGAGGAAAAATTGGATGTGGTTGTGGGACCCCTGAAGCTTCGAAAAGGGAGCAGGGATGCTGGTAAAGTCATATAAATATCTCTCTAAGACTGCTTAGAAAAGCCATAGCTCTGCGCTTCTAACATCTGTCACTGAAATCTGATTTTGCTAACTTTGCTATAAAAAGGTGATTTTTTTTGGCCCAAATACTGAAGCATAGAATCAGAACAGTTTGGGTTGGAAAGGATCTTAAAGATCACTGAGTTCCAACCCCCCTGCCCTGGGCAGGGATACCTCCCACTAGACCAGGTTGCTCCAAGCCCTATCCAGCTTGGTCTCCTACAAATCTTTTCTTCCTTCAGCACCTTGCAAAACCCCTGCTTTCACCTGCTTATATAAATAGTATAACTGCTTTGGTTGTCCCGAAGGAGACATAGCGTGTAACCCATTTTAGTTATAACTCCATTGAACTAATTAACTCCAGGTTGATTGTGTAACATGATGGCCAGCTGGGAGTAAATTCCCAGCCTTCTTAAGAAACATTTAATTCCCTCAGCTGTCTTCTGCTTGTGAAGTTTGCTTAGTTAAGTTGCCATCCCTGGTAATATAAAACCTGTTCAAACAGTTTAAATCAATGAATCTGTAAGAAGTCAGTTTGTTTCTGGCTCTCATCTGGGAACCATCCCTGTTAACGCAGCAGCTCTTTTTGCCCTGATCTTTCATATACTGAGCCCAAATCCCCTCTGCCTTCCCTTGCAGGGCTGGACGTTTCTGTGCCTGATCCCCAGGTGGTTCCTGCTGACGGTGATAGTCCCCTCGCACCACTTCTTGTTGCTGTTGCTGTCCTGGCAGTTGTCGTTTTCGTTCTAGCTGGTTTTCTTGCAAGATCTGCACTGAAGAAACCACTTTCACACAGGATAATGTCAGATCAGAGGTCAGCAGCATCTGCTGAATGATTACAGAGTAAACATCACAAAATGCTTCACTGACGACAGTCACACATTTACCATTTGTAAGAAGCTGCGATATCTTTACCTACAACATATCCTAGCCTGTTACAACATTTTAAAATAGCTTTCTAATCCCAATGCCTATGAAATGATTAAGAAGTAATTTCAACATCCATGTCACAAGTTGTCTGGTACATTCATTTTTCTCCTCTTTAATTCTCACGTCCTCCTAAGACCTTTTACCAAATGCCTCAAAATTTTGAGAGCTGGAGTGAAAATATGAATGAGGCATCAACATATATTTCAAGGTTTATCAAAAGGGAAGAAGTAGTAGGTCATGTCTGGAAAGAAAGTATAAACACTGATCTTACCATGGCATCTGGAATTGTAGCTATACAATATTCTAATAACTTTGAGCATTGTTTTTAATGCTAAATTTCTCATTGAAACACTAATGGATCTTGTTGTGCTTATTTATAAAATGCAGATTTTTCCAAGCTAAAGTAATCTGTTGTGTGAACAGTGTAATTTAAAATCAAAGGAAGGAATGTTTACAAAGCAGTAACTCTGTTTTGTCTTTCAAATCAATGTCTCTGTGATTAAAACACAAACGAATGTTTTGCTGTGATGAAGAGCGTGGTCTGTTGGCTTAAAAATTGGCAAACTGATGGACTAAGCCCCTGCTTCTGAGATGCTGCATACAAAATTTCTAAATATCTTAGTGTAGGCTTCAAACAGAATGAGCTAGTTCTGGTTCTTTCCACAAATTTACAGAAAATTGTCGGAAGCCAGATTGTGGATTCTTGATTCAGAAATGCCTTTTCTTTTGGTTTCCATTACTTTCTCATGGTGTCACAAGCAAAAGGAAAATGACCCACATTGTTCAGGGGAGTCCTCAGGAGCCGTCTCTCCACATTTCCCCCATCCCCTGTGCTCTCTCCAAAGCAGGTGGCTGACTGAGTCCCTCAGCATCCTCTCCCACCCAAGCAGGCCCTGCATCCACCGCTTTTCCCACAGAATCACCAAAGGTGAGGAGCTCAAGAAAGGAGCTTCCCCTACATGCCAGTGAGGAATAACTCTCTTCTACAGCCAGTGTGCTTCTCCCTGTTATTGGAGAGTAAGCTTTCCCTCCAGTATTTGACTTTCTGCCCATCGGTTGTGTTTTGAAACACTTCTGTGCACTGCTGTGAAGAGGTGTGAGTTGCCTCTGTTTGGTACAAGCGTTGGGCACACCTCTGTGTGTGTGGCTACAGCAAGGCATTTTAATGGAGTTGAACTGGAAGGGACAGGTAAAAATAAAACTAAATCTAGCAACAAAGGTAAGACAAGTGTCCAAAGGTCACAGGGAAGGCCTTGAAAGACTCCTTGGTCATCAATGGCAGACATGTTTGCAAAGCTGAGAAACAACCGAGCACAGAAGTCATATGCCCTGACACATCTAGAAAAAGTTCTCTGACCATTTTAGTGTAACTACCACTGCTGCTGTTCTGGTATTTTCTCATAACGCACACCTCCTTCTCCTGAGATCCCTGCTATAACCCTGAACTCCCTCCTGCTCCGCATCTCATCCAAGACAGCAAATCTCAGTCAGGAGACTTCTCAGGTCTCAACGAAATGTCATTTGAATGTTGAAAGACATTTCACATCTCCTTTCCAGAAGGAAGAGCTTTTTTCCAATTTTAACACTTTTGGTTGCAGATTGCAGTAAGATAATTTTATTTATTTTTTTTTTTTCCTTCCCAATAGTTGTATGCTTTGTATGAGGAGTTTGGCTTCTTAGGACTTACCCAGACTTTCAGAGTGTGTTGTGTATATTCATAAATGAGGCTGAAATGTGCTGGAAATGCAAACAGCCAAATCCCACATAAACATTTACCAATGGTGCATGAAAACATGAAAAGCGAGATTTGGGATCTTTGCCTTTCATGTCCTACTCAAAAATACGGAGAATCAAAGCCAAAATGTAAACTAAAAATGTTTATTTTGGATTTTGGTTTTGTTTTTTATGTGTTCATTTTGAGTGGGATGAGTGTTATGCCAACTACTTAGTGATGCCTGGTGTCTGCAAACACACGGAGGTTGAGAACCAAGAGCCCGTGGAGGCCACTGCCTTTGCTCTTTTTAAATGAGCTTGGTGTTGTCACCTCCTCCGCTCATGAAAAAGACACACTGGGCAGGTTTTTACTTTGAGTAACTGACTTTGGTATTAGATTATTTAATTTCTTCCGAGTGCATCTGTCACTACTCAACCATGTAGTATGTGCATGGTCACTCAGTAGCATGTACTCAACCAACGACCTCAGCACCAACTAAAGATGTTGTTTGCAACACCATGCTAAAATCCCTTACAGGTGTCAACCTGTGCAGTGTGAGCTGTGTTGGGAGGGGATAATTACCGAATTGCACGTCATACATCCAGACGATGTAGCTACAACAATATCACAAACCTCTAAACAACTTCCCTGAAGTGGCACTTAAGGTTTTTTTTTCATGGAAAGAGAAAGGATCCATAGCAATTCGGTTTCAAATATATACACCTTTTTTGGCTAAAAAAAAAATAATTGCATGGACTCTACGGGTTCCTGCCAGTTATTGGTGTTGTCATGCAACCTGTTTGGCCAGCATTAGGGTTAAAGAAAAGCTTATAAACAAAGTTCTTGCTTGCTTGTTTGTATGCTGAATTTCCTGTGCTTTGGTGTCCTGTTTATCTTTCTCTTCTAATTTCAGAGTATGAAGGAGATAATTCAGCCCCTGTAGTACTCCTTCCCATGAAAATAGTATAAAAATATTTATAATTGGGTATAAATAAACATTGTTTTGTTTCTGGATCCCAGAGCTAGCAAGTAGATTCCTTTTCCAGTTGACAATAACAAATCCTTGTGTTTTGTAGACTGAGAGTAAAAAAAAAAAGCTAATTTGTGTTTGTAGGGTGTATGTAAGAAACACAATTTGTCTTGTTTTCCTTACTTTCTCCCCATGCTTTGCCATAACAACCCACAAATATTCATTGTTATCAAGCTGAATTAAGCAGTTAAGCAGAACCTTCTGCTCACAGTTCTGACTTAGATGTCCTTTAACGCCTGAGATGATTGCACCAAATTCTGATTAAATAACTAAGTGAGTATACTCTAGAGATCACTTTCACTTGACTGATAATTTTCTTTGGGTTTTTTTCAAATAACTCCATCAGACTCGCCAACCAAGGGCAAGGTTTTTTACCAGGAGTCAGGCACACAGCCACTACAGTGGGGTTGCTGAATCGTCTGCCTCACTTAAACTCAGAGGAGACAACAAAGACATTTCTTGAGGCCCTCTGCTTATGATCAGTTCAAGATAAGAAGAATTGCAGTCCTTTGCCGTCCAGAATCCCTAAACCCAAGCACAATAATTTATTTTTTTTTTTTTCACAATTTCTGTTAAATGCCTTATGCTGCAAGATTTTTCCTTATTTATTTATTTTTCTCTATTTTGGTAGTTTGGTTTTTGTAAGTTTTTTTACTTTAACTTTATTCATTTTGGTAGTTTATATTTAGCTGTGAAAAACTAAAGAGATATTAAATTTCTCACAGTAGCTTGTGTATCTCAGGCTCAAGTACTATGACACAAAAAGCATATTTTAGTGAAGTCATGCCTAGCTAAGGAAACTCCTCAGTGACCCAGCTGGTTCACTGGGAGTGAAATTTGTTTTCATTTCCTAGAATAACACTTGGATCACCTCTTTTGCCCTGAATCACCTGCTATATTAATATAGCACAGATAGCCCGTCTTTCTGAAATGTTGGATCCTGCCAACCCTAGTTGCAGGCTTGGAAAGTCAACTGTGAAGCCCCAGTTTCAGGAGGGTGGCCAGAACCTGCTTCTTCAGTTTCTTTCAGAGGTCCTGGGCAACTTGGGCAGCGCACATTTGAAAGATGTGCATGCAGAGTAAACATTTGATCTGAGCCTTGCCAGTGCGGAACAAGCTCTCTTTATTTCATCAAAGTCCAGTGCATTTCTCTAAGGAATGTATTGTTGAGGAGGACAAGTGGGACAAGTGGACTGCTCTCTGCCAGCCCTGCAAGGATTAATCCAGGCATCACATGAGATGCTTCCCGAAGGCTGTGAAGTGTGACAGCTGGGATGATACTTACAGACCAAGCTGGAAATTAACTGTTTGAAATACAGACTGGGATCTGTACACTCTCAAGGGGTTTCTGGTGTAGCAATTTGGAAAAAAAAAAAAAAAGCACTTTGTTTCCTAGCAGATAAGACAGTCCATTACCAGGTAATGCTTACAGCTGTGGGTCTTCTGGTGTCAAGAGCATCGCTGTGGGAGCCACAGGAGGACTGGATGAGAACCTCAGCCAGCTCTTCGTACCCCTGTCCCAAAGGTTCCCCAGACAGAGCTTTCCTTGCTGGGGCTACTCTGTCAGTGCTTCTGGACAGCACAAGTGGGTCAGGGATGGAGGTGCTGCAAATCCCTGCAACCATCTCAGCCCACAGAACCACCACAGTGGACCCTGGGCAAAGCCACCACAGTGAAGCTGTGCTGGGGGGGGGGCTGACCTGCAAGACAGGGGAAGACAACCACCCCCAGCTTGTCTCCGGGACAGTGGAGAAACTGAGAGGTGGAAATGTTTTGCCATCATTTTTCACTTGGCATCACTAATTTTCTCCCTGGGTGCCCGCAGCTGGTTCCTCTTGGGTCAGTGGCTGCCATCGGATATGCCAAGGGGAGGGTTTAATCCCTGCTCCCATAGAAGAGAAGGGCTTCGAACAATAATTCAGGTAGTCGAAAAATCAAGCTATTATAAACAAACTCTTGCCAAAAAAAAGTAAGAGAGTGTTTTTAAAAGTATGTCCATTGTACGAAATCAGTAACTTAAAAAAATAATAAATAAGGCTGGTCAAACTGCAGAGCACACCGCTTTAAATCTACATGCTTATAAATTCTGAACCATGTTTTATCAGCATTATAGGGAACCCAGTTAACAGGAGTCCCTTGCTGACCACTGGATGGATGCTACCGCTGCACGGAGGTTGTCTCAGGGGCCAGGTACTGTGCCTTATGCTGCTCAGCGCTACCTCCCTCTCTCTCGTGTTTTCCTCTAAAATCAATATTGGCAAATTTTGTAACCTGCATCAAAGCCCACTCAAACCGGTAGACACCGCGTGTGTTTCGTGGGCTTGAAGGACTGAATCTGCTCGACTGAGATTCTGGGGCTCAGTGAAAGGGAACTAAACTACCAAAGCCATTGTCAGGCTCTTCAGGACACCCTGCATTTCAGCAAGTGCTTCTTAAAAGAATACTGTAGCCCATGTGTTAGCCTCCACACTCAAAATCTTCAAACAATAACCTGTAAGAAAGAGAACAGTTTCCTTTTTTGTAGAGTATAATGGCTTTCAGAGATCTATCCATCTTGCCATTTCCCTTGCTTCCTAGCTAAGAATTAATTCAACTGATCATTCATAAGAAATGTTGAGAAACTAACAATTCCTCCTTCAGTGATGTAGAAAATCATCTTCCATGGGACATAACCTGAGCATTGTATGTGCAACCTACACACCACTAGGCATCTAAAAATATAAATAAGCTTATAAAGACAAAATGTCAATATGCCAAGACCTGGGTTTATGGTGGTGGTTTTTTGATCTGGCAGGGTGGCTAAACAGACAATTTCTGCTCATTTACATTAGTGCAAGAGTGGCAATTAATTTTTTTTTTTGTCAAATTAAAAAGTGTTCCCACAAACTAGAAAACCCTTTTCTCGATAGCATTATGCATATCCTACCAGTAACAAGGCCCTTTCCTACCCAGAAAATTTCCTTTTTTTTTTTCTTTTATATCAGTAATTGTCTTTGCAAACCTCTGTCCAGATAAGATCTGAAAGCTTTGAGAGCATTTTAATCAGTGTCACTCAGAGTACATCCAATGTTTTTACACTACTATCACATTATTTTAATCATCTGTGATCTGTATTAACCAACTCTACCTGCTTGTTCTCAAAGCTACGAAGGAGCACCAAAAAGCAATCCCAAGGCACATTCTGCCCTTATAGAACAAACAAGTTTTCACACAGGAGGCTTTTCATGAACTGAAGGTCCTAATCCCACATGGTTCACCTTGACAAAGCTCCTATTAAATGCCTGGAGGCTATTTATTTGAGTTATATCATCAGGATAAAACAAATCCAAGGTTTAGAGTCATAGCTCTTGCAAGCCATGGGTAGGGAGCAACAGAAAGAACTCAGGGTCTATCATTTCCTTCTGCAAAAGGAAGTGCCATCCTCAGATTTCTTACCCAAATTTAAGCCCAGCTACTTTAAAAAATATCTATCTGATGGTAAAATAGCTGCAAACAATGGAAATCTTGGATATACTGTCAGAAATTCACCGCAGAAGAGCAAAGTGTCCCTCCCACATGCCTGCTTAGACTGAGAAGTGGTTCTCAGGGAAGACAGCCTTCCAGAAAGTCTTCTGCTACTCCAAAGATTCACTGAACCTGCACAGAGGAAATGGCCACTTCTGTTCTTTTTGCAAAAATCCAGCCTCTGTCCCTTATTGTTTAATTATGGTGCAAGCACAGCACAACACCAGAGGGATGTTTGCCTGCTCCAATCACTGCGCCAGGCTGCATGAATAGCCCTTTTCTGCAGAACAGGTGTTTCTCAAGGCTTGCCCATCTTGCAACACAGATCTGCACTTGGTACAAGTTTAGGGTCACAGTTGGGGCAGTGTGGAATTTACTTCTGCTATGTCTTTGCTAGAATTGTCTCCGTGGCTGAAGGGTGGCAGAAATGGAAAAGGAGGGATGTGTTGAAACTTTTACAAAGGACACTGAGAAAGAGTCTGCTGTGTTTTCTGGGATATTAGTGATGCCCAGATCATCACCACCTCAGTACCAGGAGCTGCCCAGTACAGGGAAGGCTCCGGGGTTATTTTCCTGGGTGATGTGTTGTGCTGAGGGAATGAAGATTGTCTGTGGCAATGCTCCCACAACAGACAGTCAAAACATAGCTGTGGCCACAGTAAAGATGCCAATGGTCAATGCTGTCTGTTCAGGAACTTGCTGCTGATATTTCCACTGATTTCAATTTATTCACTCCTCCTATATTTCTTCTCACGAGTAGCAGTCAAATAAGGAAAAAAGTTGATGAAGAAAATTCACAAATGCTTCTTTGGAGAAAACACTGGGAACTGTGCCTGCATAAAACTTGAGGGGGTTTTTTATGCCATTTTTGGGTTCTAGCATGGTTCCTGCCATCCATGAGCCCCAGCGGCACCTCTGAGGGATCAAAAAGAGTGGGTCTGGTTGAAATCAGTGGAAATATCAGCTCAGGGTACTGCTGTCTCTTCTTCTGTGATCTGAGCTTTGATGACTTTAATTTGGGACCTGATTGGTCTGGGGTTTGGCCATTTATGTGCTGTTAAGTGTTGTGTCTGTGCATTTAATCAGTAGTTTAGTGATTATTCATACTTAAAGATGACTCTGAATGAAAATACTCAAAAATTGTTACAGTCTCCCCAAACTCTTGGTAGATAAAGCTGTAAATAAAGAAGTAGCTTTCATAAGTGTATCTTATTTCTCAAGTGACCCAAGCATTGACAGAGTCAGTGTTTGGTTAGAGTGTAGGCTTAAATCATCAGTCCCTGTTTCTTACTGCATTGATTTTACCATCAAAACCTAGGTAAAAGACATTTAAAGGCAGTAATTAGCCACACTTCACTCCCTAACACCCCCAATGCACTAAGGTGGCCACTTCCATTTTCATAATACAAATGTTTACAGGGTGCTGGAGACAGTCCCTGGCACTGGCAGAACCCTGGGTGACCCTCAACCACCTGCTGGCTCCGGCTGGGGTCCAAGGGATTTGCTAGAAACAGAGAAAAACCTCTTTATTAAGACTATACCATTGTCCAGGTGAATGGGAAAAGCAGGAAAATCTACAAGAATGCAGCAGATGCCAAGACAAACAACGTGTGTGGACACAGAGCCCTAGTTGGGTAACAGCATGAAATGACCTATCCTACTGCGTGCAGAATCAAGATCACCAGTACCCATTTACATTGGCATAGGCTTCCCATCTCTGACAAAGATTTCCCCTCACAGGGTTCACGGGGGTGGTCTGGAGCTTCCAGAGGCTGGATGGTGACATCTTTATCCCAAAGAAATTCTCCTTTGAGACCAGAAAGCCGGACACAGCACTGAATATTCTGTTTTGTCCACTGCAGGTGGCTTCACACGTAAAGTTTCCACTTTCATTTACCTATATATTCAGTGTAAGTGCCAGTAGCCTGTTTGAAGGTTATCAGGGTTGTGATGTGTTTCACCTGGGCTTTGCCACTTTCTACATTCTTCAGTGTGCACAAATACCTTTCACTTCACAGCCTATTGTGGTTGAATTTAGTGGAATGGCTGGCAGAGAGAAAACATTTTATAAACATCTAAGCAGATCCTCATCAATGGTGTTTAATGACCTGAGAGAAACGTTTCCTTTGTCTCCCCAGGTCAGCCCTGATGGAGCAGACAAGTTCATTTGTGTGGACATCCAGTTTTCACCAGCTGCTTCATCAGGCTGAGAGCTGCTGGGGCTGTTTCTGTTGGGCACCACAAATGCATTCACTGTGTCAGGGCACTAAACATGATCACCACCAGGCTATTAGGAACACAACAGTTCCAGCAAAACCCAGGATTTGTTGCATAAGAAATGTTCTCAAGACTGCAGTAAGGAGATTTAAAGAAATAACAAATAATTACTGTAGCATGGAAAAAAGCACACCTTTTTGTGAGTTCTCACACATTAGTACTTTCTTTTTCAACTAAGAAGAAATATAGATAGGTGTTTTTACAAGAAATACATATATAGGAGGAAGGCAGACAGGTCTAGTTTATTCTTTCAAAGATATTTCAGTGGAATTCTTTACAAACATTAGATACGAGAGCCATCAGGTGCTGTGGTTTATAACCTCATTAAGTGGTAATGAGTGAAGAAATGCAAGGGAAGATGAAGTAGATGGATGCCTGAGGTGGGTCAGGGTTTCTCCTGATCTCCACCTGGACAAAAACACCTCTAACTGGTGAGGAATGAAAACAACTGTTTTGCTGTTTGTGGCTGTCTTATGCACATGTTTATTTCCACCACTGCTTACTTTTAAAGCTGTCTAAAGCAGAGTCCTCATTACAGACCCTACAAAAGCACTGTGGTGTTGGACCATCTATCTCATCCAGAGACATGCTCGCTCCCTCCGGACAGTGCCTCGCTGCCCTCCAGTGGTGGAAGCCTCCGGAACAGGTTTGCATCTTCTTTTTGCTTTTAGCCCCTTAGACTATCTTACACCCAGATCCTTATGGAAATTAAAACCTTAATTTTCCATGAAAACTAAGTGTTTGAATGACTTCGGTGAGCTCACATTCTTTTTGCAAATGCTGGAGAAGTTGGCCGGTCAGAGCTGCAGAGCAGCGTGGAGAACTTCCTCCTTAGCACAAGCTGTCCTACAGACAGTATATCACATATACAAATATATGTGCTGCTGTGTGTGTACAGGCCTCTGTGTGTTTGTATTTCACAATACAAAATATACACTGAAATTCGTATCTGGTTTGAAAAAGCTGGAAAAAGCTATTTCCAGTGAGGGGCACTTCTGCTACTGCAGCAAAACTTCACACCATGAAGAAAGCTTCGCACTCAACCTCCAGGATAAAACTATTTCATTACAGACAAATGCTGTTTGTTTTCTATGAGAGAATTTAGATAGACTTGTTTAAGAAGATGTTCTGGGAAACAACTTTGCTAGTCCAAGACCACAAAGGTCATTTCTACTGTCATTGCTGCTGGTTCCTGCCACGCAGGATTAGTTTGCTTGCTTAGCTTTGGACTGGAAGCTTTCCACCTCCTTTCTGATGGCATCCGCAGTGTCTGTGACAGGAGCTGCAATGTTTAGTGTGGAGGCTGGTCATTCTTTGTCACCTATCACTACAGATAAGCTGTAAAAGTCTGCCCTTGCCGTATTCACACCTACCACCGTTACGTCTTAGATATGGTGTAAAATAACCTAAGGCGAGATCCACATATGGTACATACTGTGCTGTTCTTGCCCAGATTAGAGCTATTTGGATAGAAATCTGTTGATGAGGATCTACCATAAATCCACCTCGTCACTTCAGGAAACAACACTGAATTGAAGTAATCCACATACGGAACTAGGAGTTTAGATCCTTGACATGACTGGTTTTGCTCAAGAGGTCATTGTGAAGGCAAGAACATGGATATCTAGACAGATATCACACATCGTGGTGTTTTAAGAAAATAAGGAAGGCATTAATGATCATTTCTAAATCAGCAAAGAATATTTAAGTTTGGTTTTTTTTATCTTTCTAGTTGAGACCCATCTTCTCCCTGCCAGTACAGAGTCAGATAGAGATGGAGGCATCCTTTGGGGTATCAGGTGTTGACACCCCACACCAGGGAGACAACTCTGTGGCTGGATGGATTCGTGGCTTTGCTAGAGGCAAATCTTTTCTGGTTGTATGTAATGTTTTTTCTAAGTAGGATTCTGTTGTTTCATGCAAGTCACTAAAATAGAAAAGATACCACAAAAACAGGTGGATAATCTCCAGCATGAACTGTTGTGTGAACTCTTTTTTTCCCATTCTTTCTCCCATTCCTTTATTATTGTATTTATACTGTCACTACAATATCTTCTGCCTCTCATCCTGTGGTCGAATATCTCTTGCCAGTAGAACAAAAATCATAGAATCGTAGAATGGTTAGAGTTGGAAGGGACCTTAAAGATCATTGAGTTCCAACCCCCCTGCCATGGGCAGGGACACCTCTCCCTAGAGAAGGTTGCTCAAAGCCCCATCGAGCCTGGCCTTAAACACTTCCAGGGATGGGGCAGCCACAGCTTCTCTGTGCAGATCTGTCACATGCTGGAGGGATCTAGTCCCAGGTAAAAGAGGAATCAGATAAATATGAATAAGCATAGAAACTGCTTCTTACAGAAGTAATCTGTAGCAGGCAGATTTGGTTGAGACTTTCCTTATGTTTTTAGGATGTTTGTCTTCTTTTGGCACAATGCTTACACCAATTTAATCTGGTTTAGTACAGTCATAAATTGGAAACTGACTTAAGTGGTGGTATGAGAATCCTTACCAAACAGTCTAATATTTAAAAGTAAATCTCTGCTTCCTGGAACAACCACATCATCAACACAAAGGTGCCCAGGGAGTGTTTGGGAAGATCTCAGTAGCCAGTCCGGAACAGTGCTGTGATCTGGATCTACTTATCCGGATGTCTGGATGTACCCAGTGAAATGAAAATAGTCAGTAAATCACTTTCTTGGCATTGATCTGGAAGTTCAGGAAGAAAGATCAAATTGCAGGGCACACACCTTTGGTGCAGGCCACAACTCATTTGGTATAAATTCAGAAGGCGCATTGGGTCAGATCAGACCACAGTCATGAAAATGCATCTTCACGTGAGTCTCACCTGGTTGCTCCTCTTAAGTACAACTCTTCTGTCTGAACCAGGTACTGTGTTTAAATTTTTTTTTCATGCTTGCAGGGAAATTTTACAGGTAGAATTAGTTACTGATATGAACCAGCTTGCTGGGAAGTGGTGGCAAAGAGTCTCCTAGAATATTGGTGACAAGATTTGAAACATAAAATTGATGGTTAAATTAGTCTGCTAATTCAAAGATTCAGATCGAATCCACAGGTTAGATCTCAAAATATAAATTATGGATGTTACAGGTTAAAGAAGACTGAAGACTATTTTCTTTGTTTCTCTTCTGTGAGGGGAGTAATTTGGGGAAGTTGTTCTTCAAACATTCTTATTCTAATATTCTAGTTTTGAATTTAAATCCTTCTATACTGTACATTAAAATGTCTAGAAAGAAAGAAAAATAAACACAGAACAGCCTGCCAGACCCAGGTGGAAATACACTTTACTGCAGTGCTATGTTCCTTCAAACATCAAACGACAGTAACGCCAAACCTTTCTTATAATCTGGCTAGTTTGAATGAGATACTTTGATCTTTAATTATCAGCGTGGGCACCATGAATAAAGCCCTGTCAATCCCTTACAAAAGAGATAATTTCATAGATTAAGGGGTTGGTTATATTGAACTATTTATAAGACAAGAGCAAAAGGCATCCCAGAGGGAAGTTTGACATCAAAGAGAACTAAGTTGCATTTCAAGAAGGTGGTGAAATCCCAGCACTTCAGCAACCCTATAATCTTTGTTCTTATTCAATAGCTTCATTTTCATCTTTGATTTGACCTGATACAGGCTGCATTAACTATGACTGGAAAAATCGCTTAGGATCCTGTCTTCCAAACCCAAGACTTTAGTATCACTAGAGTAAAAGTCTGTGAAAGTGACTGAAGATCAAATGCCAATTAAAAAAAAAAAAAATAAAAAAAATCCCCAAATGAAATTTCTCCCAATTTTAGTGACTGAATCAGGCACAGCTCTTCAGAGCATGCTCATTCCAAAAAAGCAAAGATATCACTTTTGAAAGCTGCCATTTAAAAACATTGCTCTGACCCCTTGGCTGCATAAATCCTTTTTTTCTTTCAGTGAATATAAGTAGATTTTCAAAGGTGACTAAAACTATAGATTATCAAAACCACACAACCACCCCACAGGTTTCTATCCTTTTTTGGAAGACCATTTCACCCCATGGTACACATTTTTAAATATCTTATATGGTATTTAAATACTTTTATGTACCATATATAGTATGTTATTCCCTGCAGACTTAGATAAAGTTGGGCTTCCAAAAAGTTGGCTTGGATTTAAGCCAAGGTGGTGGGCTGTCAGCCAAAGCAGGAGTCATGGTCTGCACAGATAAATGGTCCACAGCCCCCCTGCTATTGTGGTCACCACAAATGGCAAAGGTAAGTAACCCTTTCTGCTGCCCTAGTGAAACTGGGCAGAGCTCCACTCCCAGAAGCCCATATCTTCACAGAAGGTGAAGGATATACACAAGGATTTATGGGGTCAGATCCCTTTGCTCTTGATGCTGCCATGAAATAAGGTCCTCTAAAGTCATCTTCCACTCAGCTATGAGGGAATGAATGTGTCATTCCAGGCACAGGGAGGAATTACAGAATTGCTTTGAAAACATACCACATACCAAGACTAACTGTATCTACCTCTGTGCCAGCACAAAGCTAAATATAAAATATACCTACAATTGTGATGTGTTACATCCATATTAATATTCTTTCTTATCTGCCACAGCTCATGGATTCTGGTGGAACTCATCGGGAGGCTGGGACAGATTTAAAGAATGGATAAAAGACAAATTTAGACCCAAAGGTAAGAGGGCGAGACGTGCTCCTGGGTGAGAATATACCTGGCACACCTGCAGTGACATGAGCCAGCTCTGGGTGAGCCAGTGATCTCACCAGCACAGACAATGATAACCTACCATGATGGAGCAGGTCCTGTACACAGCAGAGCCATGTGAATTAATCACACCAATTTGGTTAATCATGCGGTTAACTGTGGGTTAATGGTTTGTCTCCCTACCCTGTGCTGCTTTGCACTCCACAGGCATCCCCAGTAAGCCCCCAGTACTGGGCAGCCCACCCCTGCACAGGTGGGGATGCAACCTTAGGCATAAGAAGTTTGAATATCCTGGGAATAAATAAATGGAGATGTTTTTAACTGTCAGGTACAGAACAGCCACAACTGCGACTGGTGTCTGGAGAAGACCGATGCTCTGGGAGGGTTGAAGTGTCCCGTGAAGGCAAATGGGGGACGGTCTGTGATGATCACTTCGACATGAACAGCGGCAGTGTTGTGTGCCGACAACTGGGCTGCGGCCAGGTTGTTTCTGTCTTGGGATGGTCTTACTTTGGCGGCGGCAGCGAAAACATCCACTTGGATGATGTGCAGTGTAGAGGAACCGAATCTTACCTGTGGGACTGTCCACACTCCGGCTGGAACACACATAACTGTGAACACAATGAGGATGTAGGTGTCATCTGTTCAGGTAAAAAAATAATAAAAAAAAAAAAAAATTGACACACTTTAAAAAATATCTTTGTTTTTTCCTGTTGATCATAAATGCAAAAACACATCAGAGTAGAGTTGAAAATCAAACTAGAGCTGAAATGTGTGCAAACTCTGCACATCTATCTCTGCACTGATGGCACCTTTGGCAAGTATCTCTGAAGTTCATTTAGAACTGATGCTAATTGTCAGAAATGTCACTCATGCTACCAGAAGTTAGGGTCTGGGGCTTTCACCCAGTGCTGCATAAAACTTGATGTTTCATTTCAAGAATATGTCAGTTTTCATGACCATTCTTACGGTTTCTAATAATTTATTTCCTCTGACTTCCAGAATCCTCAATGAAAATCCCAGCTTCCACCCTTGCATCAACACTTTCTGCGGATAGCACCGTTGTGACATCTACCCCAGAACCCTCGACTTCTGCTGCCAAAGGCAAGGGGGAAAAAAAAACATATTGCAAATGTCATGTGCAGAAATTCTGAGCCATATATGCAATTTGTTTAGAGCAGAGAGGAGGAACAGTGAATTCTCCAAAAATATTTAAGAACTCTTCATGGAATTAGTCTTGGAAGAGCCAATGGCCAACACTGTCCTCATTTTCATAGGAAAATGTGGCTGGAGAGAAAAATGAGCATGTGATTAAGTTTACAGGCATATACAATTGTCAAGACTGCGTGTATGTGTGGTGAGATCTTTACAGTCAGTTCACTGAGGTACTCTTACCTGGATATTTTCTTCACCTTTAATTCTTTTAATAATCTTGCTTGGTTTTTTTCTGGTTCCTAAGTTAATGCAAAGGTAGAATGGAAATAAGCTGTGTTTATAGCCTTCTGAGAGGTGCACTGGCTGCAGTAGTGTTCCAAGTGCACTTGTAATTATTAATTGGAAGATGTTCTTCTGAGCCATGGTACCAAAAGTCCAAAGAACTGACTCTCTTTTCTGTGAAGCCTGAAGTATTAGTGATCTCAGAGATCCTTCAAATGTCATTTCTTTTCCATGATGGCGATTCTGTTTAGTAAAATATTTCCCCACTCCCTGGCTACCTCCACAGATCCATCCTCTGCACCCACCCCAAGCCCAGCAGAGACTGAGACAACCCTCGGGGAAGGTGAGACACACTCGTGCGCTAAAAAAAGCCTAAGAAAAATCTCATTCTTTATTGCATCTTTCCAAATGACTGTCTTTAGTAGTAAAATGATCCAGTCAGAAATATGTACTATCTCGATTATGAAATATATACTATCTTTATTATTAAATGTAGATGAAACTCTTTTATATTTTCTTTTTTCAGCAAACATAAAGGTCAATGCATTGACTTAATGTCTTGTAAATCCCAAATCTCCTTACTTTTATCAAGATTTCAGTTCTGTGTTCATTTCTAATTGCTGTCAATCTCTCCTTTTTGTTTCCTCAACTTCCTCTTGGCCTCTGTTACAGATCCTGCCTCCTTTATTGTCACAGAGGAAAGTGCCACATCAGTTCCTGAAACCACAGTTTATGAAGGTAAGAATGGCAGTTTGCAAGTGCTAACTAAAATAAATATTCCGTTAATCTGGGGTTTTGAGATGGATTAAGATGTGAACAAATAAATCTGTAAAATGTTCATAGCAGACAACTACAAATTAAACAACTCTCTGAAGGAACAATCCCCTTACAACATTTTCACTTCAAAAATATCAAGCCATCAGGACCTACCAGGAATATACCACCTCCGAGCTCGTACCTATAAATAATACACTTACAATTTTGTAAAGCAAAAGTGGCCAGGTCATTGTGATTTTGTGTCCAAGATTCAAGAAAACTCCAGAAAAATTAAGAAGCAGAACCAGGCATTTTTCTTCATCTCCTTCAGTTGTACCTCTTCCTCTCCAGTTATCTAACAGACTGATAGAGAGTTTAGGGTTTGGCTTTTTATTAAGCCTGAGACCTAAAGCAAGTAATGAGCTCCTCAAATCACTCTTGTACTTTTAATTGCTGCTTGCAACCATTTAATTTCTCCCCTGACAGTCTTCACTGGTAACACAGATGCCCCTTCTGCTTCCACCGCCGTCATAGAGGAAAGCGAGACAACAGAAATCCCGACTACAGTGCAGACAGGTAAGGGCCATTTGCACAACATACAGCATGGTAGAAAAACATGGCTATAAGTTTGGGTTAGGAGAGGATGTCAGTGGAAATGCCAAGAAATGTTGTAAAATCATCATCTCTCAGTGCAACTAATGTATCCCTATGAACCTCCCCTGCTCGGAACCAACCAGCTGACTCACCATTTAAATCGCAGAATGGTTAGAACTGGAAGGGACCTTTAAAGATCATCCAGTTCCATGCCCTCTCCCCTGGGCAGGGACACCTCCCACCAGACTAGGTTGCTCCAGGCCCCATCCAGCCTGACCTTGAACCCCTCCAGGGATGGGGCAGCCACAGCTTCTCTGGGCAACCTGGGCCAGGGTCTCACCACCCTCACAGCAAAGAATTTCTTCCCGAAATCTCGTCTAAATCTTCCCTCTTCCAATTCAAAACCATTCCTCCTCATCCTGTCACTCTACCCCCTGACCAAGAGTCCCTCTCCAGCTCTCCTGAAGCTCCCTTCAGATCCTGGAAGGCTGCTCTAAGGTCTTCCCGGAGCCTTCTCTTCTTCAGGCTGAACAGGCCCAGCTCTCTCAGCCTGTCAACATTATTTGTAACATCGCCTTTCTGAATTCTATGGAATTTATAAGCCTCTAGGCTTGGGCTTTCTTATCAAGTCAGTCCAGGAGGACTTGAGCATTTCTCAGCCTCTCCCAACCCATATCCCAGGGTGCTGGGGATGAGAGAGCTGGCTCTCCCTCCACTCTTGGCACCTGCTGA
Organism: Thinocorus orbignyianus; assembly: GCA_013400375.1. Lineage (NCBI taxonomy): Eukaryota > Metazoa > Chordata > Aves > Ciconiiformes > Thinocoridae > Thinocorus > Thinocorus orbignyianus. The sequence goes on from VXBW01003578.1 coordinate 46,849, forward strand.
TGGTGGTGCTCCACAGGGTAAGAAGATCTGGCAGAGAACTGCAGGAAAAACAGATGCCATATTTTGGTGTCATTTCTGACAGCCTCTCCCTCCTTTCCCCACTGTAGCCTTGGGAAAAAGACTTTCAGCTAGATAAATCATGAATAGCTGTAATTAACCTTTCCCTCTATACAGCCAGAATGCCCTTTGCTATTTTGCTTTTTGAACCTCTTAATGAAGTTGACAAAACATGTCCCACTGCAGTGTTGGGAAACTATATGCCAATAAATGCATTAACACAAAGATCCACATCTGAGTCGTGTCAGTGGATGTGGGAGACAGCTAACACAGAGACACCCTTTTCTGCAAAGCCTGAAGGCAATTAAACTCACCAGGAGCTGAGTTCAGTCACAGCTGAATGCTCTTTCCCCTCTCATTTCCCTCTTATTTCCATGTTTCTTCCTTCTCACGGCCTCCAAAAATACTGCAGAATTACTTACAGAGGATGAAGTTACCACAGCTACAGAAATTCCTATCACAGCTACAGAAATTCCTTCCACAGCAGCTGAAGGTAAGAGCAGACACTATGCCATGAAATATAATAATAATAATAATAGCATTTCAGTTTGTTTAAAATAGAATACATTAGTAGGATTACAATAAATGTATAAAGTTTAAGACCAGTCAACTCCTAATTAATCATTTCGGTGAAGAAAGAATCCAGCACCTAAACCCTTAATTACTAAAATATTGGGTTGTGAAAGCTTGAGAGGTATGTAATTATGAATGGCTTTAAGTTGCTTGTACTTTTTGCATAATTTAGGCATCATCAAAAGTGCCCACATATCAGTGCTTTTTTCTGGGCAAAAGTGGATATTTTACAATGGAGAGCATCAATGATTAAATCAGATTATTGAATCTTTAAGGTGAAGATCTCACAATCTTTGTCAGTTCTTTCCCAGTCCTGAAGATGGAGATGCCACCATGTGACACGTCACAGAAGCTGGTTCTCTCTATTTTCCTACTTATCCCTGCTGGACTCTCTCACCAAGGAGATCGATCTATCTCTCCAATAATGTATTTCCTCAGCTTTTTCACAGTCCTTTCAACCTCCCATTTCCCCTCTGCATCCACTTCAATAAATGAAGAGACTGAGGCAGCATCTACACCAGGAATCCCAAGCACAGTCTACAAAGTTATGGTTGCAAAATCAATTTTTAGTCTAAATGAACTAAAGAAAAGCCATACTGTATGGAAAATGTATGCAATGAAGTTTTAATAATGAGGGCTAAGAACACCTTGCTTCATTCTCCAGTAGCTAAGAAGCTTAAAAACACACATTTAAAATATTTATCATATTATTATGTTGTAGAGATGTAGAGGGACATCGGATAAGTCCATGTTTTTTCTCTCAATGCTTCGTGTATTTTCACACTTTTCTAGCAAAATGACAAACCCAGTTAGTTTTAACCAAAAAAATTAATTCTTTTTCCTATTTATCTTTAGTCATTATTCATTGTTCCTATTGTTGTTTTTTCCCAAAGATTCAACAACTTGTTCTGTGATAGAAGTAGACAACCCAGTCACATCTGACCCTGACGTCACTGACGGAGCTGAGCCATTGACAACTCCAGCACCGCTGTCTACGCTGAAGGACGGTAAGGAATGGTCAGATTATAGAATTGTTAGAGTTGGAAGGGACCTTAAAGGTCATTGAGTTCCAACCCTCTGCCTGTGCCCCTTGTCACTGTCCTGTATCACCCTGCAGGGTATCACTTGGAGCTCAGAAAGCCCCCTAGCTGCAAACAGGAGGTGGCAAAGAGGCAAATCTGAGCATATTTACACAGAGCTTTGATCCAGCCCTTCGTCAGTGCTGATCATACTGCAACGTGTGTGTGTGTCTAGCTATTTTCCCGTTCTCTTTGCTGGGGCAACTCCTGTTCTGGTATCTGTTGTCTAAGACACTTTGCATGTTTTCAGTGAATAAGCTGTTTTAATGAATCTGTGAAATAATTTCTTAGGTATTAAAAAATCTTAAAATCAGAATTTTACCAGATGAGGTGGAACCTTCCTATCCACCACATGCTGTCCTACCTCCCCTTCTAATGAAGGAGAAATTTAAAGTGCTAATAGGCTTTGAACTCCTATCCGAATCTCCACCGGGGAAGATGACTGTGTGTGCTTTGCCTCTGAAATTGACAGATATTTTCAAGACACACAAAAAAATGCACTGAACACTATATTCAAAATTCTTTTATTGATGGACATTTTGTGTGGTGCTTACAGTTACTGTTTTAGCTCTTTGTGGACTCCAGGGAGCAGAGGAACTGGTGGCCATCCTCTATGGACCCCACTTCAGAATAGTGAAAGGCACTTTGCACGTAAACTAAATTCACCTCTTTAAAGCTTTCCCCAAAACTCATTATTTTCAAGCCTATTATTCTCTTGATTCATTCATCCAAGTTCTCCCCATGATCTCTATCTTTCTTAAACAGGCAATCACTAACTGAGTAGCTGAGGTCTCAAATAAGTAGCTCCCATGTATTACGAGAGCACGAGACTGGACTATCTCACTGCAGCATTATCATCACCAACCTGCAGTTTTCCCATGGTCCTTCTGTGCCAGCTGAAAGGATGATTTTGCCTTTGTGCCTTGGTTTTCTCTTTCCAATGAGCAGTCCGTTCCACCTGTCTTTGTTGAATTGCAGCTTGCTGATTTTTGACATTTTCTCAGTTTATGAAGATCATTTTGAGTCTCAGCTTGTCCTCCAGAGAGTGCACAGATCTTGACTTTCCTTCTGCCACTCTGTCCTGTCCCCATTTCAGTGGCCAGAGCTGAGGATCTCATGACAGTGGGGTAGCTGTGGCTGGCTCTTTAACACCCATACCATCTGTCAGCCCGAGAATCTGCATTACATGATAAACAATTACGAAAGCAACTGATAATTCCTCTCCTTACAACATTGTTCTAAAACCACTTGTCTTCTACAGCCTTATCTATGCTGCCAGAAGTTCAGAGCTGTGATCGGGGTCAGTGGTAGCAGCACTGGAAATTGTAATACAGATTTTCTTACTGCTCCACCCATTAACCTTGTTTCAAACAAGAATTTCACGTCTAAGATCTAGCATCTATCCGCCCTAATTTCTACAAACACCTTGAATATGAACAGGCAAGAAGAAGAAGTTTCTGTAGGTGTTTTTCTACTTTTCTTTTTCCTGCCAGTTATTTGATTTTCGAAAGGGCAGAAGTGAAAACTTTCCTACTTTTGAAGAGTGCCTCACAGAGCTGTGAACAGATTTTGCTGCTTGCCTTGCTTACTCAGCCTGGGCTATATTCTAGCTCAAGGAAAGAAGTTTGTGCTTCTTTGCACGCATCAGTGAAACTGAGATATGAATGTGGTCCCTCAAGATTTGCTTCTATTTGCTTGGCTTTCAGAAGTCAAATGTCAATTTCTTAAATGAGTGACCTGTTGACTATTAGGCAGGCTTAAGGAAGTTAATGCACAGTGCGTGTATGGTTTCCTAAGAACACCCTCATTGCTATGGAATTAGGTGCTTGTAACTGTTGTTCTCCCTATGTCTACTCAACCAAATATTTTAGCAATCTTATTTATGCATGCTCTGTCTAACAGGGACACTGTTCAGCTGTTAAAGGGGGGAAAAAAGGCTTCTCTAGAGTTCTAACTAAAAATATCCTTACTTGCATTTGTAGGTAAACTGTTCCTTGGGTTAAAAGCTCAGGAAAACTAAGTGTTCCCAACTCCTTTGATTATATTCTGGACTTAACTAAGCACAAAGCATTGATTTCAAAGAGACAGAATTATTGATTATTTTCTTTTATTAATTTGCTGAAAGTAAAAGATTTCCTTCCAGCTGTAGACACCCCCACAAGACTTCATTAGCTTCTTGGGACTGTTACTTAATCAGTTATTTATTTTCTTTAAAGGTGCCCCCCAAAATTTCAGATTGATGGTCATACTTCAGATTAATGAAATACTTCATTTACTTAGAAACTTTAACAGGAAAGATGCCTCCCTCCCAATAAAGCCATTGTTACTATTAGCTGAATCACAAGAAACTTATTTCTGCCCATGATTTAGGTCAAGATCTGGATACAAAATTTTTAATTTTCCTCACTATTCCCTACTGGATTTAGATAGCTAATGTAGTTCTGTTCTTAAACTTTCTATTTAACACCTTTCACTGTCACTGGTGAATACACAGTGGCTGGAGCAACAGGTTAATTATTTTTTTGTCTCAATTATTATTTTCCTTTTTCTCCCTGAAGTTGTATTTGGCAGTTTTGTATAAGCTTAAGACCTTGGTCTTGGGAAGTGGGCCAAACACATCGCTGCTGACATTTCTTTACAGCCAGGTTTTGCAGAAGGAAATGATAAGCGTGGTACTCAGAGGGAAGGAGCTTTGATCATGGTCAGCAAAAAGGAATTAAGGGAAAAGAGAGTCCTAGGAAACATGGCCCTCATTCTGAATGGATGTGCATTAGCTGGTTACAAATGGCTGCCAGGTGACAAAAATGTCCCAAAATGAACACCTCATAATCACTGACCCACCAAGGAGTGAGACAGGTGTGTATACTTGGTGCAGTTTATGATGGCCACAAACTAGGAGGAACTCAATTACGTTGTCGGCGGTGTCTCTGATTTCTTTCTCTAAAAGAAAAATACACTCCAGCCCCATAAAACTCATTTGGAACTTCAGATCTCTAAAAGCTTTTCTCTCTGAAAGTGAGATAAATGTGGGGAGTATTCCATAAGTACCCAGCTCTCAGGAATGAGCCTGGTCTGTAGAAATAGCTCTGCTACTATTCTGGGAAAATGATGCTGTGCCAACCATCTGTTAGGCCAGAGAGTTACCAAGGGTGGGAAGAGAAGCTGAACCAGGCATTACTTAAGGGAAGGAAAAATTTAAAAAAGGGGGGGAAAAGGCACCAAAAAACACCAAACTATACCCCAGGAAAAGGCTGGCTCTGGGCATTTGTGTTCATCCTTTAGGTAGCACTACAATATAGATGAGAGTGATGGTAAAGGAAAGGTAGAAAACCTTTCCTCTGTCGCACAAAGCGAGGAGAGGGAGCAGCTAGTTGATAGGTGAGGATCATCTTCCCCACAGATCAGCAAGGAAGAGGACTACGTCCATGCCTGTTGGGTATCGCGTGTAGAAAGATGAGTTTGAGCATTCTTAATACCCTACTGCAGCAGGATCCTTTGTCAGAGCAGACTGTGCTGTGGGCTACCAGCTCCTGTCCTCTCTGGGGTGGAACTTGGCCCGAGGATGGGCAGTGCCACCACCTCAGATGGATGAAGGCCACTGATGAGGGCTTGTTCTCCACAGATGCCTCCGCTCTGTCCCTGCGGCTGGCAGATGGTGACGGGCGATGCTCGGGCCGCGTGGAGCTCTACTATGAGGGCAGCTGGGGAACGGTCTGCGACGACGGCTGGGGGCTGGCCGAGGCCAACGTGGTCTGCAGGAGGATGGGGTGCGGAGAAGCTCTGCTGGCTGTGTCTGAAGCCCAGTTTGGCCCAGGCTCTGGGAGCATTCTCCTCGATGACATGCGGTGCCAAGGGGATGAGGACAACCTGTGGGACTGCTCCCACAGAGGAGTCGCTGTCCATAACTGCCAGCATAAAGAGGATGCCAGCGTCATTTGTGCAGGTACGCGAGCACGTCCCTCCTAAACTATCACTTTTTGAGCAAAGGTGTTACCTTCAGGCTATGACTTTGACGCACAACTTGTTTCCATCAAGTGGAATGGTTTCAGGTATGAAACCAAGACCTATGCAAATTACTGTGTTTTAACACACTTTTTTCTTTTTGTTAACTCATCTGGTTTATTCACAGAGGTTTGTGCTTAAATTTTTTTATTTTAATTCTCAAATCCTTTGACTACCTGAAGTATAATTCTCAATCTTATCTGATTCCATTTTCTACTCTATTGCTTGCTCTATACATTACTATTTGAATCACACTTTTACATCATCACTACTGTATTTCAGTCCCCCTAGTCCTGATTTTCCATAAATTATGGACTCTGACTAGGAAATGAAAGTTTCTTATTTTGTATTTAGTAAGAGAGCATTTTTAACAACTTCTTTTTGGATTTTTCCAAACGAGTTCCCAGTTTTCCCAGCAGTTCAGTATTCTGGCTGGAAACACACACTCAGTCAGAGAGCACTGGTCATTGCAGCAGGTGCAAGTGGTTGTCCAGACGCAGAGCTCATCCACATGGTGGGCACTCTATGAGCCTGAAATGACTGAAGTGAAATTTAACTGGCTGACAGGGGTTGTGGATGACACCTGGTACAAAAACTGCTGGTTTACAACATATCCTGGGGGAAAAAAAATCAAACCAAATTTTTAATAGAGTTAGGGGTTTTTTTAGTAAAGAACACAAATGGGGTTAAAACATGGGATCCAAGCAGACATGTCTCTCTGGTGAATATGTCTCGCACCTAAAACAATTAAAGATTACACCTGCAAGGTAACTGCAACCATTAACACCTGACAAAAAAAAAAAAAAAAGGGCTTGCAGTCTTTTGCCTTTAGGTGATGATGCTTCCAGAGGTGAATGGGCTGCTCTGTGTCACTACTGCTTTCTCTTTTTTCACGTAGTAACTGAGGAATATTATGTAGCATCCTCTGTAGCAAAACTAGAAATTGACTTTTCTGTTTCCTCTCCTAGAGCCTGTCACTCCTGTGGTCACCACAGAGCCTGCTCCAGCTGGTGAGTTCTCCCCAGATGGATCTTGGTAAAGCTCTCAGCTAACATATTTTATACAGTAGCTTAAGGATTGGTAGGAAGACAAAAATTTTATAGGTAGAAACTCGAAAGCAAGTTAATGTGTATAAGATGGGTTTCTGAGATACCTGAGGCTTATCTAAGAGTTTCACGGGTAAGGAATACCAGTATCAATAGGAATGGGTGTGTTAGCTACGGATGTATACATCAAAGCCTGAAAGAGAAAAAAAATCTTTATATTTGCTGCCAGGTGTATATGGCAGCCTATGAGAGTAAGGCTTTGCAGTAGCTGATGAACTGACACTCTGCGGCTTGTTAGGATAGGAATAATTTCATGGTTTTGCCACTTTCTGTGCAACACAACAGAGTTGGCTTTTGCTATTTGATAAATGCACCTGGAAAGACCATTCTTCAGGCTACTGGGTACACACATGTTTCCCTTTGCTCTTCCAAGACATGTCCCTGAGACTGGTGAACGGAGAGGACATGTGCTCAGGACGCCTGGAAGTCTTCCACAACGGCAGCTGGGCCACCGTCTGTGACGATAACTGGGACTTGAAGGACGCCGCGGTTGTGTGCAGGCAGCTGGGCTGCGGAAAGGCCGTCTCAGCCAAAATAGATGCCTTTTTTGGGGAAGGCACAGGAGATATCCTCCTGGACGACATGGTGTGCAACGGGGACGAGTCCTCCCTGGAGCAGTGCTCTCACAGTGGGCTGGGCATACACAACTGCTACCACAAAGAAGATGCTGGTGTCATCTGTGAAGGTACTCTCCTTTTCCAATTTATTTAACGTGAATTAAGTTTCCCAAGCCATGCATTCAAGCTGGCATAGGTGAAAGGAGAAGCTTGTCGCAAGGCTGGGGCCACTATGGGAACCGGGACCCTTGGCAGTGGCCATGCAGGGAGAGGGGAGACAGACAAGAACCAAGAAGAATGGTCAGGGGCTCCCTGATCACAGGTGGGACCAGCCCCTGTGGGCTCCATATATCCTGGAGCTTTCTCATCCTTCCAACACAGGATTCCTCTACTTGGGTTTGGGGAAAGCAGAGAGGGAATAGAGGGGAATTGGTATTTTCTTCCAGAGAGGACCACCAGCAGATTTTGTCAGACGAGCCTGGAATCCACTTTTGGGACAAAAACTATTTGCCTGAGAGTCTCAAAGCACTTGTGTCAGACTTGCAGGTTTATAAACATATTTTCTTCTCTTTACAAATTTGGACTAATTTTCCAAGACCTGTGTCATAGTTATGTGAGTTTTATTGAGTAAAACTAAGAAAATTCCTGCTAGCTGATAATGCAGAAGGAAATTGTTTCGATGGAGGATCTGGCATTAGATGAATATGGTGTGTCTGATCCTAGACACCACCGTAGGCTCTCGGGCCACTGTATCTTTGTGGACTCAGCTATTTCTGTCCAAAAGAAAGTGAAATCCCATGGTGAAGTTCCCAGTTAACCCTCCCAAGATGCACATAGTTTATTTAATCTAAAAAGGAGTTCTGGGGGCTTGTCTTTCAGGCTCTGGTAGATCTTCCAGTGGTGGAGCTACTTCACTGAAATAGCATTTCATACTGGATTTCAGCCTGGGTGAAGAGGCAGGACAGAAATTATACCTGTTACTACCAGGTTGGCTTCTCTGCCAGAGCTGTAGTCATCTCATGGGGTGTATGGCATGGCAGAAACACCGATGGACAGACAGGAACACCAGCAGCCTTCTCCAAGGCTTCAGAAAGCATCCCTTGGTCATGGTTTTGGGGAGAGCCTGGAGTGTGCTGCTGTTTGTCTTGCATTGTAACTGAAAGGATCAATCTGGCTTTCCTGCTTTTAATGGGTTTTATTTTCTTTCCTGACAGTCCCTCTGGAGCTCACCACACCTGACGCAACAGGTATGGGGTCCTTCAGTGGCCATTTATTTATCTCAGGTTTAGTCAAATACAGATTATCCCACAGCAGAGTGCTGATTCCCCTGGATTTCAGTGGCATTGAGCTGAAATTCATGCTCTCTGGGAGGTGAGAGACCTCTTAGCCTCTTCATTAGCCCTGAAAAATGCAAAGTTCTCAGGTGAACAAGAGCTCCTGGTGGAATCTGTGGACAGAGGCATCCTGCCACACTGAGCTCTTTTGCCTCAGTGGGGATACACAAAGACATGTACACAGTTTCCGTCAATCCTCAAGGGTGGTGGAAATACCACAAGCTGGTTTACACAAATGCCAAATTACAGGGTAAACTGCCATAACGTAGTTGGATTTGGGATCCCATTATAACAACCCTAATTACAGCTAAATGATAATGTTGCTTTGCTTTCTCAATATTGGAAAAATTACTGTTGTTTTCTCTTTGACAGTCCCCACCGAGTTCGAGATGACTGAAACACCAGGTATTTATTTCTGGTCACTAATTGACCTGCGGGTGAACAGAGGTGCTGTCAGACTATGGAGGACAGCGGGATCCCTGGCTCACACAGCGCTCCAAACGGAGTCAAGGAATTAACTGACACATTTTCAGCCTTAATTCAGGATTTATCAGAGTGCCTGCCTCCCCGGCAAATCAACACTGGCTGCCAGAGCCATGTCCTGTCCAGTTTCACCATCACAGAATGCTAGAATGGTTTGGGTTGGGAGGGACCTGAAGGATTACCTAGATCCGGACAGGGACACCTCCCATTAGACCAGGTTATCTTTTTTCCCTGGCCAAGCTCGGGGTCTTGCTGCCAGGTTTTCCAGAGGGGACCCACACCATCACGGTGGCTGTGTCACCACAGTGTGCGTGTTCACAGACACGTGCAGTGACACCTGGGCTACCTTCAGCCATGAAGACAAGTGCAGCCCAGTTACTCACATGGTTTCATGAGATATTGCAGCTGAGGATACAGAAACAGACATTTCAAATGCAGACAGTATTTACTTTCATCTTTTCCTTCTCACAGGAACAGTCTCTCCGGCTCCTGAACCAGAGGATATGGCCACTTGTAAGTAAAACAGCATCTAACCTACATGCTTAGTTGTCAGCACAAGTTCTGATCTGGCTGCCTGTCTCCACTGGGGGTACAACCTTATGGATGTAACCATGATCGTGATAACCCCAATTGCCTTTCCCTTGGCTTCCACACACAATAGCGGAGGAAAAGGGGTTTGGGATCGGTAGAGGAACCATACCTTTGCTAACACAGGCTTTGGGCAGCTGCAGCAGCATCTTCCAGGCACTGTGGCTGATCATTGCTCCAGTGAGACCTGCAGATCTCCCAGGGCTGGGGTCCCCCATACATACCCAGTGCTGGGACAACATTAACCTGCGGCTTTGTTTTCTCTCCTGTCTCACACCAGCTCTGGCAGAAGACACAACCCCCGAAGCAGCAGGTACGCACGGCTTCAACTTTAGTAGAACTGGTCTGAGGCTTGATCCCGGGAGTAAACTGCTGATCCCCTCCTAACTAACAGTCCTTGCTTTGCTCACACAGTAATGGGACAGTTACTGACGTGTGGTTTTTACTTTCTCTTTGACAGCCCCCACTGAGCCCCAGGTGGCTGAAAACACAGGTATTTATTTCTGGTCACTTCTTGAACCGTGGTTAGCAGTTTACTAGTTGAGTGTTTTTCAGGTGAGTCATAGCATCTTAAGCCATCAATGTATGTAAAGCATGGACAATGTTTAATTTCTTGTTTTCTCTTCTCACCATAACAAACTCATCCGTTCCACCAGTCCCTCCAACTCCTGAAGAAGCAGCCGTTACCGCTTGTACGTAACACAGCATCACTCTGATTTAACCCCTTAGTTATCTATCCAAGTCATGATCTGATGATGTGCTGTCAGGCCTCCCCTTCTCCACAGTGTGAATAATCTCATGGATCTCATAGTATTTAACTTCAGGACTAATTCCTTTGGCTTCCATCTAAATCAAGGGGTGGAAAATGCTATTGGTATTGATATGGGAGAAAATGCCGCACTGATGAAAATATCAGGGGAAGGGAAACCACCAGGATAGACACACTATACCAGTATAAATTCAGATTTGCACTCGATCATCTCATCCTGAGAAAGCAGCCTCCCTGCTCCTCCCAAAGCTGCATCCCTGTTGCTGCACCATCCAAGCTGTTCTTCCTGTGGGAATAGCCACATACAACACTCACTGAGGTGGCAGCATCCAAACTGTTGTTTGTCAGATATTCACCTGGACTCCAGAGCCTTTCACAGAGCAGGTCAGAAGCCTGTTGGAGGTCATGGCAAAGGCAGCCTGCGTGGGGATGGGTTTTCCTTCCTCCCAGGCTGTCCAGGCTCTGGGCACACTTTATTAACCCGGACTGGGGCAGCAGCAGCATCTTCCAAGTGCTGTGGCTGATCATTGCTCCAGTGAGACCTGCAGATCATCCCCCACACATACATAGTGCTGGGACAACATTAACCTGCGGCTTTGTTTTCTCTCCTGTCTCACATCAGCTCTGGAAGAAAACACGACCCCCGAAGCAGCAGGTACGTACGGCTTCAACTTTAGTAGAACTGGTCTGAGGCTTGATCCTGGGAGTAAATTGCTGATCCCCTCCTAGCTAACAGTCCTTGCTTTGCCCGCACAGTAACAGAGCAGTTACTGAAGTGTGGTTTTCACTTTCTCTTTGACAGCCCCAACTGAGTCCATAACAGATGAAAATGAAGGTATTTATTTATGATCATTTCTTGAACTGTGGTGAGCAGTTTACTATTTTTCATATGAGTCACTGATGTATTTGAAATGTGGACAATGTTTAATTTCATGTTTTCTCTTCTCGCAGTAACAAACTCACCTGCTGCACCAGCCTCTCCGACTCCCGAACCAGCAGCCGTTACCCCCTGTAAGTAAGGCAGCATCACTCTGGTTTAACTCCTTGATCCTCTATCAAAATCATGATCTTCTTGGCAGAGTTCCCTATCTCCATGACGTGCATAATCTCATGGATCTAGTATTTAACCTTAGGAATAATTCCTATAGATTCCATACAAATCAAGGGATGGAAAATGCAGATGGTATTTATATGGGAGGAATGTCTATGCTGATGCAAGTACCGGTGAAGGGAAAACCACTGGGGCAGGCACACAACACCAGTATAAATTCAGCTTTGCTCTAAAGGGTCTCACTCCTAGAAAGCTGGTCTCCCTGTCCTTTCCAAAGCTGCATTCCCACTGGAAGTTGAGTCAGTGGAAATCTTTCTGCCTTATTCAGCGGCATGTGTGTTGAGCCTTAGTGTCCTACTATGGGGATTTATCTTTTGAAAAATCTGAACTACAGGTTCTACTCATTGACTGAAAACATTCTGCCTTGGATGCTTAGACAGCAGACTAAGGTTTTCCTTTAGAGTCTGTCCCTGTCAGCTGCACATGGGTAAAAGGCACCCAGCAGCATCAATAAAACATAGGTCCTGGCGTTGATAACACACAGGAAACTGATTTTTGGATGCAAAGCAAGCCCTTGAGCATGGCACTGTCTGACCACACAAAGGAATAAATGGATTTAAATCTTGTTCCCATTAGTGCTAGTAACACATACAGCATGAATACTAAAATGACAACTTTCTTAATATGAGCTCTTCGTCCATGACAACTCTGTTCCTCAGAACTGTTGCTATCATCATTTCCTAGTCTTAATGCATTCAGCTGATTGCAAAGTGTATTAATTGGTTACATATGAGCACATATTTTCCTCATTCAGTCTCACTTATTTTCTTTTTTTCCTTTTTATTTTTTTTCTTCTTCATTAAAAGACCGTCCAAAACCCAACCCAGGCTGGGTATACCAAGGTAAGGTATTCTCTTTCTTTCTTCTTTGTAGTGACTTCCCCTCCTAAGGGCAGTATGCGTTGGGTAAGAGCTGTGAGCTGGGAAATCCTGGTGGTTTAATGGCAGAGGATCCGAGTGCAGAAGACGGGGAAGCGGGGCAGGCCGGGATCAGGCAGAGAGCTGGGGGATGCTGCTGCTTGCCCAGGGACCACACACCGCTGACAGAGCACCTGGCAGCTGGACCATCCCTGGTGGCAAGCATCAAGGGGCTGAGCTGGGCTAAGTCTGCTACATTTATAGGGAAAAAAAAAAAGATATTTAAAACACCAGGCTGTGGCCAGTCAGTGCCCGTGTGCTCTGGGCACCATCAAAGAGAAAGAAATGAATTTTTTCTCTGCTCAGCTGCTCCTTCCAGCTACAGCAGCATGGCCCACATTTGCATTTGCAAAACACACTCATATTTAACACGTGCTGCGTTTTTCTCTATGCTTACCTGTGGTTTATTAACACAAAGTTTCTTCTCCTCCAGCACACCTGAGCTACCTGCCTGCATACATGCGGCTGTCGTTACTAAGATACTTGACCGGTGTGTGCAGCCCGAGGAGGCCGGGGATGCAAAATATAAGATTACAAGGGTAAATATTTATTCACACTGGGTTCTTATGCCCTTCAGACACTGGGGTGCAACGCCACTTGACTAATGGCTCACACCCAACACCACCAATCGCTAATCATAGCAGAAGTTTGCAAAACAGCTCTATTTCTGCAGCACACCTGCAGCCTCTCGAGTGACCGAGGTGTCCCTGGAGTCAATCTTACCCGAGATCTGACACCAGATGGTGCTGGGAAGGTTTCAAAGAGGTGTCAGAGGGGCAGGGATGCTGGCCTTGTCTTGGCTGCCCAGGGGCATCGCAAGAAGCAGCAGGATTTTAAAGGAAGTAGTTATTAGGACAAAACAACGGTTTTGTTAGTTGGCTTTTTTACCTTTTTCCACCATAATATTCTACTAGGGAAGAAGAGGAGGGATGAATTCCCAGAAGGTATTTCACAAATTATATTAAAAAAAATAATTGGAGAAGGGTAAATTATCTGATTAAAGAGGTTTCGGATGATTTGGGATACGGAATTGTTTCTTCATAGGTCTTCAGAAAATCTAATAACTTTGGAAAGATAAACAGGTCTACACAGTAACTCTTTCTCACATATTTAAAATTCCACCAGGTGCTTTACATGTATACATTTACATACATGTGTGCTATTTATATCTGCTGTGTTGCATATAGTGTACGAACATACATATTTCAATTAGATGCAGTCACATCTGTGTTCAGGAGTTCTGTGCTGTGATTAACATCACAGTTAGACACTTCTTAAAGAAAGTTCCTTGTAGCCAATGAAACAAATGGGCTTATTGACCCCAACGCATCTTTAGTATGACAATTATCATATCTTTTGTATAACAATTTATTTATTTTTTTCTTTTCTCAGGTGTGTAAGGGACCCAGGCTGTGGGAACTACTACTTACCAGGCAGAAGGGTTGTCCGGTTCAAGTTCAGAGGTCCCATATACCCAAGAACTTGCCTACGGTGTAATGTTTTAGCATGCAACACCTACAGTTATCCTTACCAACGCTACCAGGGCTATTTCTGGAGAGGCAAAAGAAGCACAAGTGACAGCGTTGTTGTTGTTATCATCCCCACACTGTAACAGCCCTAGTAGTGCTGCTTCTAACTGTAACATGTTGATTGCTTGTGTATGTGATCAGTGTGTTGCACATCTGCTCCTAACTTCTAAATATTACACTGGGGGGGTAAATCTAACGGTATTTTAATTTTGACTCTACTCGTGCTCCTTAATTTCAGATCTTTTGGATCTATATTCCAGACTTGTAAAACTCTAAACTTCAGTAAATACTGTGACAAATATTAATTGTATCAGCTGGCTGCTTTTTCTCATCAAGACTTTGTTTCCCTCTCACAGTTCTTCCAGTTCTCCCCATTGTACCAAATCACTCAAACACTGAGCGTTTGGGGAGGATAAACCTGCCTTACAGATTCACACATCACAGAGCAGCATTGTGAGCTCACAAAGAGACATAAATCAAAGGATAAGCAGCCATCGTAACCAGAAATGCCTGAGCAACTGGCTTAAATAGGAACTCAAAAATACCTGGAAAAAAACACTGTACGTGTATGGAGACATAACCTCTATAATACCTATAAGCTATTAGAATGTTTTCATGCATTTTATTTCAGGAGATAGAACCATAAAAAAAATTACACATCTAAATTTACTTCATTATAAGCATTAACTTCATCCCTTTTCTTTCACACTCTATTAAAATTATATTGCTTTGAGCCAAAAAAAGTGTTTCTGTGCTTTAATGTTAAATTGTCCTACTTGAATAGTAGTGGAGGAAAATAAATGAAAAATAGTAGTTTTCAGTTCATAATAGAGAAAAATATTTTCTTGATTGCACAGGATTACAGCAGTCACCTTATGGAAAAGGACAGATTAAGTTTTGATAACCTGGTGAACTTGGCCTGAGTGTGACAAGCATCTTTAAGGCCAATATTCAGTTTCCACAGGGTATGTGCAGATCACAATGAGATGCCCCATACTGAACAAGGATGCCCAGAGGCTGCACCCCATAAGGTTAAAAAAAAAATCCACATTTTTCAGCATTTTTTCCTTTTATCCTTCATCCTTTCAGAACAGGGACTGCAGTCATTCTGAAACTCAGCTTCCCTACAAATAGCTTAGCCAGCTCTCAAACACCAACTCTACACAGGTCTCCCAGGAAGGTTCCAGATCTAATCTCTTACCTGGTGCTTAAACCTTGGCGTTGGCTGAGCAGGTTCACAGCCAAGGTCCTCATCCTGCAGGACTGTAATGCCCATCCTGAGCCAGAGGATTCCCTAATCACACTTAGTTCATACAAAACTCCACCATGCTCATAACCCTGCTGCTCTGCTTTTCACAGGTAACGATCTAAAGTGCTTGAAATCACATTTTCCCCACTGTTGCACTCCCAGCTGCAGGCAGTGGGAGAAAGTGCTTGTAAATAAGAGTGTCACAACAGCTGAATCCTTGTTCCTTTGTGCACACACTTATTTGTTCCGAGGATCTGTGACTGTAACACACCATCCATACTCTACTCATTTTTAAGGACTTCCCTGAAGACTTCTCTGTGCAGCGTAGCTGCCAGCCCCTCAGAAACACTGGGTTGCTGTTCAGGGATCCAGTCCATTAACATCAACTCCAGCCCAAAAAAATTTCCAGTCATTCATGTGCAAGTCATTGCAAACAGTTTGCCTGCCAACCCGTAACTAAGGGAGTAAATGACCAAGCTGTCATAGCCATAGGCACTTTTTTCCTTGGTTCTGATGGACACAGCACTGACTAGCAGGGCTCCACACACCAATTAGTTGCATACAAAATACATTAGCATTCAAAAAAGTCCTTGCAAGTATGTGCATGGGTTTAAGAAATGAAAGGCTATACAGAGTAAACACAAATTTTGCATATCCAGAAGCTAAAGGGAATTCAAGTTCTATGCAACATCTTTACATACGTATTCAGTGTTTAATTATAGAATGGTTAGAGTTGGAAGCGCCATTAAAGATCATTGAGTTCCAACTCCCCTGCCATGTGCAGGGACACCTCCCACCAAACCAGGTTGCTCCAAGCCCCATCCAGCCTGGCCTTGAACCCCTCCAGGGATGGGGCAGCCACAGCTTCTCTGGGCAACCTGTTCCAGTGCCTCACTGCCCTCACAGCAAAGAACTTCTTCCTAACATCTCATCTAAATTTCCCCTCTTCCAATTTAAAGCCATTACCCCTTGTCCTGTCACTCCACTTCCCGACAGAGTCCCTCTCCAGCTCTCTTGGAGTTGCCTTCAGATACTAGAAGGGGCTCTAAGATCTCCCTGGAGCCTTGTCTTCTCCAGACTGAACAGCCCCAGCTCTCTCAGCCTGTCCTCAAAGAAGAGGTGCTCCATCCCTCTAATCATTTTCATATCATCCCTCTAATCATCTCCATTTAAAGACAGTATAAGTACCTTGCCATGATGGAGAGAGTTACATTCAAAATCCTTAAAGTCAGTTAAAAATCACAGAGGATTGTTTTAAAGGTGACAAAGTTTGAGATTATAGATCATTGCAGCTGCATCATATTTCAGAAAAAAAAAACCAAAACAATTCGTTTGTACCAAAAAAAAATATGCATATGAAAGTAAAGTACCTGGGAAGTGTTTCACGAAGGCATGCATTGCCATTTTGTCTTTTCCAGTAAACTCGACCAAAGGTGTGTTTGCACAGCTGCAGGCTGCCTGCTCCCCACATAGGAAAAGAATCATGGAGCCGGGCTCCTGTGTGAACCCCTGCAGGCACCCCGCCAGACCAAGGCCAGGGGAAGGGCACACCTGCAGTGCTGGCACTGTCACCCCCTCCCGAAGTATAAGGATTGGGTATCCGCTGTAGGAAATACGCCGGATTTCAAGAGCTTGGGTCCTGATGGAAAGACAAACAAAGTAGTCTTAATATATTGGAACAGATACTCGTTAGGCTCGTGCTAGGAGGAGTGGAGGCTCTTAGGAGCACGTTTGTCTCCCTACTTTGGGAAGGAGAGGCTGATTCCCCGATTTTTTTGAAGTTCCTATTGTGGGACTAAAATGTTTAGCCTGCGAAGTGGTTGCCGTGCAATCCTCTTAAATTGGTGACTGACATGAATCTGGCCATTATCATCCACGACTGCTTCAGCAATAGGAAATTATTGCTCCTGACAACCCTGTTGTGACAGTTTCACTTAATATCCTGATGAACCCTCAGCAAGGACAGGAAATGATTTACAATCTAAAGGGATAGGCGTTAAAATGAAAGTGGGAAAACCAAAAAACCCCTGCTAAACGTGTCTCCCAAGAGAGTCTGGCTTTGGTGAGACCCCTATCTGGAGTACTGCGTCCAGCTTTGGAGTCCTCAACAGAGAAAGGACATGGACCTGTTTGAGCAGCTCCAGAGGAGGCCACGAAGATGCTCAGAGGGCTGGAGCACCTCTGCTGTGAAGACAGGCTGAGAGAGCTGGGGGTGTTCAGCCTGGAGAAGGCTACAGGGAGACCAAAGAGCAGCCTTCCAGTACCTAAAGGGGCTACAGGAGAGCTGGAAAGGGACACTTTACGAGGGAGCGTAGCGATAAGACAAAGCGTAATGGTTTTAAACCAGATGAGGGGAGATTGAGATGAGATCTCAGGAAGAAATTCTTCGCTGTGAGGATGATGAGACCCTGGCCCAGGCTGCCCAGAGAAGCTGTGGCTGCCCCATCCCTGGAGGGGTTCAAGGCCAGGCTGGATGGTGCTTGGAGCAACCTGCTCTGGTGGGAGGTGTCGCTGCCCAAGGTAAGGGGGTGGAATTCAATGACCTTTAAGGTCCCTTCAAACTCTGACCATTGTGTGATTCTTGCTCCTGCCAGCATACTTGAACAGACACTCAATGAAACCAGCCAAAAAACGTGCTTTGAACTAACAGGAGCCGACAAAAACACAGTTAAACTTACTCCATGCAGTACACATTAAAAAGGGCACACCTGTAACTTTCTCATTTATATCTGAGAGATTAAGCCCTCTCTCCATGATAGTGTGTAATACATGATGATTATGAAATAACAGGGGGTATAAAAGTTAGAAAAGCCTAATCTTCCCAGCTGCCACCAAAATGCTGGCTCTCAGACAGCTCCTCCTCCTGCCTCTCGTAGCTGCTCTAGTTCTTGCCCAAGATGACTCAATAGAATCCACAGGTATGGAAATCTAGCCTGACTTTTTTTTTTTTTAATCATCTGTGAAATTCTATTAATTTTTGCACAACAGGTATTTTATAGGCAACCAACGAGGAAAACAGTAAACATACCTCTAAAACTGCATCTTATTTATTGCCTGCTTCACAGGAGGAACAAGTCAATGTGCCAACAAGTACTATGAATATTTAATGGCATAAAAAAAAATAATATTGCAATATATGACTCCCTATGACAAATTTTTAACTTAAGAACTTGATTTTGAAGATATTTTACTCTGGAATGGAAATTTGCATTTATAAATTAATACTGTGTTGAAGTAGCAGGAATGAAGTGATTTAATTGGGAAACAATTGCTTTTTAAACTATATTTTCTTATTCTTCCTTTGTTCAATGAGAAGCAATAGATAGTTACTTGTTGCTCCATTTGGGATCAGCATTCTGTGCTCAGATTAGCAATTTACCTGGTTAATGGTGGGTAGCTACTGTAGGATAACGAAGTATTGCTGCTTCAGAGGTGCCTGGCTACAGAAGGATCCAGAGGGAGGGGAGGACAAAGCTGGTCTTGAAACGGTCTTAAAACTGGGAGGTTTCACAAGTGATGAGAAAAAGCTCTCCTGAACCTTTCTTTACCCTCTGGAATTCATCAGAAAGCCTGAACTTTTAATCTGGTACTGCATTCACTATAAAGGAAACTCCTCCTGCTGTTTTAGACCATTATTTTTAGATTCATATTAAGGCAGTAAGGAGATCTTACACTCCTACTGGATTATAAACTTTTTCTAAAGTTTCCTAGACTATGATCATTACCACAACTACTTTATCACTTATTAACCTGTTAAGTGATGCTAGTGATGTCAACAATAGTTAGTTTGTGTTTTTTCAAGACAGAACGAAGTCCAAGTCCAGCTAGCCCCACAACCAGAATCCACTGACAGTCAGCAGAGGATGCTCAGGCAAGAATATGATCACAAGCCTGCATAACGCCTCCCTAGAATACTTCCAGTCACCAACAAACGTGGTTCAGGACTTCCGGAACCAGGGAGAGGAAGCACTATTTTTGTCTTTAACAGTCACCAAAGGCTTTTTCTTTCATGCACTTGACCAGTTTTGATATTTTCCTTTAAATCTATGTCACCCTGCAACAAAGATCCATATGCAAAGAGCCAGTTCCCTTTGTTTGTTGCTAAATCACAGCTTAAAGGTTCCATTCCAGGGCATTGAGCTATTATATTGGAAGAAAATACCTCATACGAACCCTCTTCATAAGTCTATAGACCTCTAGCACCTCCTTTCCCTGGTAGTTATGTCTTTCCTGACCTGAAATGCTTCAGTCCATTTACTTAGTCCTTGTCTGGAAGCCGTTCTAGACTTTTTATCATCTTTGTTTCCATCCTCTGAAGCTTTTTCTCTTTAGCAGTATCCTTTCAGAGATGGAGGATCAGAACAGAAATCCTTCACATAGTCCTTTAGAAGCTCAAATCTGAAAAGCTTGGAAGTAGGTTCCCAAATGCTTTTAGGTCAAGGGTTGAAGCTTAGAACTGGATTCAATGATCTTTAGGAACTCAGTGGAGGTGGGGGGAGACAGGAAGCTTGAGGTGGCCAACCTTGTAGAAGAAAGTTGCTAGAGTGTCTATTCCACAATGGACCATCCAAGAGTCTTCACATAGTGGAGGATGAAGCATTATTGCAAGAGAAAACTTGTGAGGATCTCTCCCGAGCTGCTTTTCTGTTGTTGCTGTTCTTCAGTAGGTAGACCTCGCTGTGGTGCTTCACTCCAGGATCAAAACAAAGCAATAAAGATTGAACTAAATGCAAATGCAAACTGCGTCTGGCAAATTCAGAGGGACACAAATCAAACAATTAGGCTCACTTTCTCCAATTTTAAGTAAGTATTTCTTTTGTACCATTCCATTCCATTAGAATACAGCACAGAAAAATCCTGCTTCCAAATATTTCTCCGTATTGAATCTGTGTTGTGGACTCCAAAGAGCCCATACATCTACCAGTGAGCTCAAGTAGTTCTCACTGTTTTTTTTTCAACAGATTTGCTCCTTCTTCAAGCTGTGAAACAGAAAGTATCAAAATATATGATGGCCCCTCAACTAATTCGCCTCTTCTTGGACAAGTATGTAATGACACTGATGCAGTCCCAGTACTTGAATCATCTTCAGAGAGTTTAACTTTTCTCATAACAACAAACTCCATGGACTTCACACGAAACTTCTTTGCCTTCTACTACTACTTTTCACCAGAAACAAGTAAGTCAGAGCTTAATGCAGCCATTAAATACCATTTGAATTGCACCATTAAAATAAACTTTCCTATTAAGGTAAAGTTTAGGGTAACAATTAGCCGAATCTTTAATCAGTCTCACTCAGTCCTTAGGAAACGGTGTGGAGTAAAATGAGTGGAAGGAAGGAGGCAGCAAAATGATAGCACACTTGCTAGGTAGCCAAAAAAGGGTCATTTTACTTAGAAAAAAAAAAATTATTGCAAAGAAGGTATTATGAGATTCCACTTTTACTTACAGGCTTCCACTAAATTTACAGTTTGCAAATATTATTGTGTTTACCCAGAAAGAGACCATCTAGTCAGAACTGCTGCTGCATACAGGTCACAGAAGTCAGCAAGGGGTTTTAGGCAACAAGCTCCTTACTTTTTTTCCTGAAAAGTTAAGAATAACTCAGATAAAAATCAGCCTTAGCTTGGGGCCAAATCTTTAACTTCTGCTGGTCTGAGTGGCATGGTATTAAGCTCCTAAAAACTTCAGTTTTACAGAGTAGTTACCACATGTTAGTTTATGCTGCTCCAGTGTTTAACTTTGCTGCTGAAAAGCTGTGTCCTATTTCTAGTCTACATTTGACTTCCTGAAGTTTCCATTGACTTGATTTTATTTTTCCTTTGTCTAGCATGTAACATCTCTCTTCAAACTTGAAGACGTTTCTTTTGGCTGGTATAGCAATTTCACTACTGTTTTTTTGATACGTCACCTAGTTTACCCAACATAAAGATATAACTAAGTTGCTCACAGTATCAAAGCCGACTCATCTACAACCACCTCAGATGTCACCACACTGTGCCTTACAGACACACCATAGTGACAACAGGCTTCATTTTGTAACATCTACCTGACCTGAAATTCTCTATAGAGAAGTTCTGTCTTTAGCACCTTTAATCATTCCCAAAGGAATGGAATCCTAAAGAAACAATCCCACTAGTTACATGACTTTAGAACTTTAGTTTATTTTTTCTATGATTTGTTATATATACACCATTATCTTAACAATGCATCTACTCTTCTTTTCAGGACTGGAAAATTGTGGGGGAACATTAACTGGTTCCAATGGTACATTTACCAGCCCAAACTACCCACTACGTTACCCTGAATTTACATACTGCGTCTGGCACATACAAACTGAAAAAAACTCAAAGATAAACTTACAGTTTCAGGATTTTTTGTGAGTCAATACCTTAATGCTATATTCCTCTTTTTTTCATTCTGTTTAAAGGCGTAACTTTAAACCCAAGAAGCAGAAGTACTCTCACACTTTTTAGAATGTCAACACACTTCAAAAACAAGCTGATTTTTATGATAAAGTAATGGCAGTGTGTTTCACATTGCTATACATTACCCTATAGCTCCTACCGTACCAGTCAGTGAAACGCAGACAGCACTTCAGGTGACTAGTCATGAGGTGTAGGTCTGTTTTAAACTACCCTGAAAGACTTGAATTTAAAGCCATCAGTAAAAAGGAACATATTTAAACCCACCACATGCACTGTAAATACAATTTAGAACTGATGCTTAAAAGAATAAAGCAAATATCACCCAAAGTACATCCTCCTCAGCACTGCTGGCTGTTGGGCAAAGAAGGCAGTGCAGTACTGGCTAAAGTACTTCCAAGTACAAATGCTAATGGCTGCATCAGCATCAGGAACCCAAACTGGCACGGACTGGGTTGATCCCCTACATGTAGTGGGCTGGAAGCCCTTTTTAGGCTTTCCCTATATCAGTTGACACTGAGAAAAGTCTCAAGACCAAGGGAATTCAAAGGGCAGTATCTCCCAGAACACTTCTTGAGACATTCAGACTCCAGAATGCCATGTAAGAATTCACTATGGAATGTATAGGGTTCTATAGGATATCATCACCTTGACCGCAGCCCTCTGAGAGGATGAGCTCTGCACAGTGGGGAGAATGTTCTCACCAGTCCCGGACAGGATCTATCTGCTGATGCAGGAACAGAGATGTTCTGAATGTCTCTGTCCACCCCAGGACAGCTGGGGATTTTCATCAAGGGCAGCAAGCGCTGAGATAGGCTCTCACACATACTGATAAAATGGTAAGAGCCTTCCTCTAGTGACAGACACAAGAGACCTGCCTAAGTCAAACCTAAACTTTAACAGCTTTTTAAGATATATAATGATTTACATATATATATATATGTACATACACAAAAGCAAGATGTTTGTTATTTCAATGGAAGCAGAATCAAACTCCTACGTATTTCTTGCCTAAAAGATTTTCCATGTTTTAGTTGGTCTTAATAACATCTATTTATATGTTGTTTTATTCTCTCCATTTTTTAATTTCAATTGACTGGAATTCATCAGACACTTTACCTGCACTGGCTCCTCTATCCAGTACGAGCAGTGCTCTCTACACTCAGACTTCCCTGTAATTATTTTTTTCTCTGTCTGTAGTCTGGAACTAGACAGAAACTGCCAATTTGACTTCACAGCGGTCTACGACGGCCTTGCCACGAACACCAGCTTGATAGGAAAAGTGTGTGGTCGTTCTCAGCCCAAATTTGAATCTTCTTCCAACGTGATGACGGTTGTGCTGTTCACAGACTACGCCAACTCCTACAAAGGATTTTCGGCTCAGTACACCAGCGTTCCGCTGCCAGGCCCCGTGGAGCCCGACAGTAAGTTCACTGATTGCTCGAATAGGATGCTGTTTCTTATCCTCACCTGTGATTTCTCACTTATAAGTATCAGAAAGAACTGGTGGCTGATAATGAAGATTTAAGCCTTTTTATTGGTAGCCATTAACCCTCTTCACATACAGAAATCCCACATTAGTCTCACCTATAGAGCATAAATTATCACCTGACCCATGTGCAAAAGCCTGTTCTTGCACTTTTTGGTCCTTTTTCTGGCCAGCACCACGGAAAAATCTGAGTCTTTCCTTCCTTTGGACAAAGCCAGCAGCTACCATCCTAGAGATGGAAAAATAAACTTTTTGTGACTGTTTAGATTTTGTTCCCCAAAACACTAAGGAAAATGGTCTGCACTGTGACCCTGCACACCTGCACAGGGTCAGGTGTGTTGGAATTTCTTGTCCCCAGAGCTGGACCGTTTTCCTTATTAGTTCCAAATGCTTGGGTGCCCATCTTCTCATTAACTCAGGTAGAAAGGGAGCCTCTAAAGCCTTGATGGGTGCCATAAATCAATTTTCTCACCCACCATTCTGCTCCAGCACTTTGATTCTTTTTCCAATTGCAATTCATTCTGCATTACTGGATTTAAACGTAACCTTTCAGCATGAATTTGACACGGTTTTGCTTATCTAACTTTTTTTTAAAAGTCAAGTGTGAAATTTTGCCCCAGTTTCTGCACGGCCTCAAGGCATTCCAGACTTGAACAAATCAAGAACCATCAACAAGTTCAAGGATCTAAATCAAGTGAGAAATTAAAGCAGTTTATGGTAATGTGGCTTGTTCTTTTTTTTTTAATTTCTCTTTCAATTGCAGCATTCCTTACATGCTCTTCAGAAAGCATGACAGTTGTTTTGAGCAAGTCTTACCTGGCCTCCCTTGGTTATAATGAAAGCCACCTACAGCTGAGTGATCCGTCTTGCAGCCCAGTGGTAACAGACTCACTCGTCTTTTCCTTCCCCTTGGCTGGCTGTGGAACAACTAAGAAGGTAAAGGCAGGGGGAAAAAGCTGTGAATAAGCTAACAACAGCTATCTGTAATTCCATGATTAATAACAAGAGCTTGTAAAAGGAGTTCACAAATAGCAGGTGAAAAAGCTGCTTTAGTTTCACTGAGCTCATACCATCACACGTTTCCAGCCTTGAAGTAGAAAGAACATTTTTCCTCTTTAAGAGTCTGACAATCAGTGAGCCTTTTGAGGGAAATCCAGGAGAATCCATACAAATTAATGCCAAATTCCCTCTCCAACCCAGGTTTATCAGAGTAGCACAACACTAGGTATGTAACAGCCTCTGCAAGTGATAATGGCTGGCACTGAGCTTGGAGTCACAAGGAGAGGTGGAAAACCCCAAGGTGTGAAGATTCCCAAGAGGTAGCTCATAGCCTGGCTTTGATAAAGGTGACTGAAGCTTAACTTTGGTACTTTCCACACTCCATGCCACCTTCCTTAGACTTTTTACCACATGGGGTGGCTCAGTGTTTTGAAAAAAAACAGGATGAGGGGTGATAATGGCTTTTTGGTCTCAGCTTATTTCATATCTCAAAGGTATCTTGAGCCGCTGATGAGCATAGCTGGGCAGTTCTGTAACACAAATACAACTGCTTCCAACAGCAGCACTCCCACAATCACAGCTGAGCACTTCGTACCGTTCCTCTTACAGGAAGAAGGGCAGAGCATCACCTACACCAACGTCATCTCTCTCGCTCCAACCGGCGGCATCATCACCCGCCAGAAGACTGTACAGGTTATTGCAAAATGCAAAATGGAAAACAATGCAACCTTAGAAGTCATTTATGTAACGAAAAATAACATCATCCAAAACACCACCGCCACGGGCAGATACAACGTGAGCATGTCATTCTACAGCTCTGACTTATTCTCCAGTCCTGTGCGCCAGTCCCCGTATTATGTAGACTTGAACCAAACTCTTTTTGCTCAAGTCACTCTCCATTCCAATGACCCAAACCTTCTGGTGTTTGTCGACACCTGTACAGCATCTCCACAACCCGATTTTGGATCCCTAACATACGACTTAATCAGAAGTGGGTAAGACTCTCAATTATTTTACGACTATCGCCTAAAATGTGAGGAAACAATTTAAATGTCAACCATAGTTCTTTTGTTTCTCTTCACCTTATTTTTAGTAGATTGAGGTTGGAAACTAAGTTTCATAGAAATTTAAAGACATTACATAAACAGAGCTAGGAAAAACAAGCAACACATTGCAGTGGGGATAGGGAAAAAAGCAGATCACTATATGCCCACATGTAAAAAGTAATGCCCTAATTATGATGTTAGCCATAATGCTGTGATTACAGTGAAGAGCAGTTAGCAAGAATGATTATTTTATGTGGACTGCTTCAACAGCTCTGTAAATTCTGTTGCAGTTGCAATAAAGATGACACTGTGATAAGCTACCCAACACATGAACGCTACGGAAGATTCAAATTCAGTGCCTTCAGGTTCCTGAGGAACTTTACGTCAGTTTATCTCCAGTGTGATATTATAATCTGTGACAGCAAAAACACAAACTCTCGTTGTACCCAAGGCTGTATGTCCAGGCAAAAAAGAGCTATTCCTTCATACACATGGAAAACTAATACCATAGTGGGACCCATCCGCCTGAAAAGAAACCTCAGGTCTGCTGACTACTCAGGTAAGAGAAATGCAGAAACTAAGAATACATAAATTAAGATCTTTCTTGGTGCAAATCTTTTTCCCTTTGTTCTGCTGGTGAAGTAAGTGAATTGCACTGTTTCAAAACTGCTGTGGTATCAGAGCAACGGGTTCAACTAAAATTTGTGTTTCATGAGATCAGAGAAGCACTTTTCAAGCCAACAGACTGATGGTCTTTTGAAGGTGTGTTCTTTGAAGTAGAAAAAGCAGCATCACTCCTAGTCACAAAATTAGCATATGCAGGAGCTGACTACGTATGAGAAAAATTTATAAGTGGCAAGAGACTTCAGATTTTCAAATGTGACATTTTTTGATGAGGCACATACAGGGCTCAGGGCTCATTTCCCAAAGCCACAGACTAATTGAAAAGCATGTTCTAAGACACAAGTCAAGCTCTGTTACAACCTTTGTACCTTCTAACAGTCTGCTCAATTTCACTCAGTTTTGTATTTGATGGTACTACAGAAAAGCTATGTCAGATGATAAACACAGATGACTTACCCCAGAGGCCAGGTTAAATCCTCACACTGCAGGTATTGCCTATTAGAACCAAAACATGACAAGGACAGCCACTGGAGCAGAAATCAAAATGCTTTTAAATTAAAGCTGCAATGCTATTTAAGAGACAACTTTAATGCCCCAATCTGCCATACTCTTAAGCACAGTTTGCAATCTACTCTACAGTGGTCTAGAGGAGTACTGAGAGCTAATGGACAGCAGATGGCAAAATACAGGAAAAGCTACTCCAAAGTATCATTACCCTCCCTGCACCCATACTTCTAACTGCCACATGCTTTCAGGTGTCAGATCTAAGTAGTATTTAGCATCAGTCATGGTCTTAATGCTAATAAACATTTTCTTCCTTGTTTTTTTAAGCAATTATTGACATCTCTGAACTCTAGTGGCATTTTAAACACGCTCACATTTATTTCAATGCCGAAAGATTTGGTATCCCTAGGCTAGAAACCAGACACACACATAAACCGAAAAGGATTCAAGTGCAAACAGACCACACTCAAAGTATTATAAAACATGGATTAATTCTCATGGCATCTTTCCTGATTTACAGAAAAATAATGAGCTTTAAGAAGGACCAGCCAAAGGACTATTGAAAGGCAGAGGGTTAGAACCACAAGTTTGTCTCTTGCCCAGCTTTGCTTCAGCAGAATGTGCCCAATCCATCCAGTTCTAAAGATAATGCTTGGCAGGAACCTGGCTGCAAGGCTACCAAAGTGCTTGTTAACATTGTGATAATCTTCTGCACAACTATTTTATTACCAATTTTTACAATTCTCCAGAGTCAGAATTTGCAATCGGTAAGAGCAAACTTCTCAGAACCAAAACATCTGAAAAAATACTTATGTAATCTTTACGGTTTTAATCCTCAACACTGTAAACATCCCACTTTGCTTTTTTTCTCTACACAGGATCCCTCACTAAAGCAGATGCTGAAGAAAGCCCGAACCTGCAACAATACAGCTTCTACACTCTTTCATTTGTGGTTTTAATCTCAAATATTATCATCGTGGTAGCTGTGATACTAACGTATCACAAACGTCAGGCAGGATATGGCTACCAAAAAATCCACAACTCATATTAACTACTTCAGGATACTTTGAACTTGTGTCAACTTCTATTCAGATTTGTCACCCAAAGAGGGGAGAGGTAAAAAAACCCAATAAACAAAAAAAATATAATAATAACAATCAAAAAAAATAATCAATGAACTAATAGCCTTGGAATATAATGCTTGGAAACATATTTTAAACAAATTTTAGTTACACAAAAATTAAACAAATTAAACAAAATTGAGTGATTTTGTTTAATTAATTAAATTAATCTAGTACTCTATCTTAAATAATAGTTGCAAAAGAAAGTGTCTACCTCAGGGTGTTTCTTAGAAAACATCTAAACTAACTTTACAAGTGTAAAATGACTTGTAAAGTACAAGATAATTTAGGTCCTTTTTTCTTCAAAAAATAAAAATACAAATAATTCTCTTTATATCTTTTTGAATGACTTTGAAACTGCGCCTGGCATGAGTTAAAGCTGAAGGACAACTGTGAGATGTCTGTTCAAATTATCCTCTCTCCAAAAATCTACTCCTCTGGGCTGCTACTATGAAGATCTGACAGTCTTCAAAAGACATCAGTTTTACCGGAGAAAAAGAAAATACCAGATAAACTAGATAAAGATACTGTAAGTGCCAAGGCCGCTTGCTGAGTCAATGCTTGCTTCCCCATCCATAGCTTTTGCTCAAAGGGATTTTAAGACACCAAACACAACCAACGTTTGCACACCCAACTTTGGTCTTTACCATGAAGTCCCTGTATGGTCCAAGTTAACCGGTGCACCCAAGAATTCAAAGAGCAAACAGAATGAAGCCTGACATTCCACAAAAGAGGGACTGAGCCACACTCCTACCTCCCCAAAAAACAGCAGAACTGATCCCAACAGGTCGAAGTAAATACGATGTAATAAGGCTACTTCCCTGGTGGACAGCTGGTGAAATACAGGTCCTACCCCAGCACATTCTATCTGGCAACAGCATCCTCTTGAGGGAAATCACAAATGAAGAACTTACATTTCTTAGGAGAATTAAACACGGATAAATACAAGTCTGCTAAACATACCTTGACTTCAGTTGTTCCTGCATGGCTCAATTAATATAAGAGGGAAAAAATATGAGAGTCTTGTTTTAGCTATCACTCAAGGAGCTGATTCCTAACTTAGGTGTCTGTACAACCAGTAACACTTCCAAAGAACCCAGGCTGGGGTTCAAGCAAACCTGTCTCCTTAAACAGCTCAAGCTGAGGCAATGCCAGTACTACCCTTCCTCTTACAGATGGAGTAATAGACATCGTCAACACCCATGCCATTAAAATAAACCAAAAGCATAAAGAAACCACATATTTCTTCTACGGGTAACACATCGCACACAAAAAAAATCAAGACAACAAAACAGCAAACCAATTACGTGCAGATAAAAAGATAAGCTGTAACTCGGTTTATTTAGAGTACTTCTCCATTGTTCAAACTGAAACTGGAAAACAGCATTTCATACAGCTTTTAGCAATGCTCTTTAAATAAATAAGCCACAAAGGGCATACAAAATTCTTATATTTAGGAAAAAAACACACATTCTTAAGCTCTTTTGTAAAACTAGCTG
This sequence comes from Thinocorus orbignyianus, assembly GCA_013400375.1. NCBI lineage: Eukaryota > Metazoa > Chordata > Aves > Ciconiiformes > Thinocoridae > Thinocorus > Thinocorus orbignyianus. The sequence goes on from VXBW01003578.1 coordinate 75,907, forward strand.
TGTACAATAATGGAGAGAATTACAGTAACAAAACGCAAGTCAACAACACTGAGGTTCTTTACAGTAATAACTCCATAAATACTAAGCTTTGTGAAGTATAATTGCCCTTAAAGCACTTACATTGAAGTCCTATATCTATATACATCTACCTCTCCCCATTAGAGAACGCTTCGTTAGAGTGATAGTGAGCTTGTGAGATTTTGTTTGGCTTTGAGTTCTGAACCAAGTCCATTAGGAGAACCATTTTATTATCTATATGTGCCTGAAGAGCCTGGATTTGGCGATCAATATAGTCCATCAGTTTTTTCTCCATCAGATCCATATTTTTTGAGATGATCTTTTCCAGATAGGAACAAACAGGCTGCTGTTCTACTCTGTGAAAAGAGGAAACATAAAAATATGTATAACCAGTTTCTTAATGACGAGGGGCATGATAGAGAACTCAGCATTTGAACTTCATTTAAATATAAAATCTCATTCATTAGACAATAAACCTTGGAAAGTATTGGCTTTTTAGCACAAGTAAAACACCGTGTCCATCTGCCACATTTTAAGTCTCAGAGTTTTTTCTAAATATGCTAGGGGATATATACTAGTGATCTTATTTTAACCTAATTTTTTTCAAAGGCTCAATTATGCATTATATAGGTCTGTTATGTATAACAAAACCCACACAACTCAACAGTACACAACACAAGTCAACAGTACACACAGTGTTCAAATTCTGTCAGTATGGCAGGCTTTATTCCTCTCAGCCAATGCAATTCTTTATTTTTGCATCTGCATTCTTTAAAAATCCTGCACTTTCCCAGGAGCTGGAGATAATCAGGCTCTGTTAGAACCCCAATTCCTACACAACATTCCTACCTCTCACCATCCCCTCTGTTGCTCCCTCGATATCAAACCGGGTGCACTGCTGCTACTATGCTATGAGTCTCACACTGTAAATGCCAACGAATGTGGAGGAATAGGAAAGATACACTGAGTAGAAGAGAGAGATTGTGGCAAACAGCATGAAAAATGGAAGAAATAAGGATTTAGGAGGCAGAAGTAGCAAAAATGAAAACGTAGTAACGGAGGAGTAAGACAAACTAAATGAAATTTAAGACCATACTTTCTTTTTTTTTTTCAATCATAAAAGATGAAGCTGAGGTAAAAGATACAAACAGTTTAGCAACAACAAATGTGATTTCTTCTGAAAAAGACTCCTATATTGAAGCAGCTCATCTAAAAAGTTAATTGTAATCATGTTCATCACCACATGGTCTTCAAAGCCACTTATTTTAAGATTCATCATTGCTGTTAATGAGAATAAAATGCTTACATTATGTATGCTGTTTATGACTGTACTTATTGACAAGTTTAAAGCAACTACTACTTTAGCAAGTGCATCAAATTTAACTTACCCAACACTCTGAATGCTCTCCTCTTTAGCCGCTGCATTTTTACCAAAATGCCTATCACCATCTCTTAGCCGAAGATGATTTACCTGACTGCAGAGGTTTTGCAGAAAAGGAAGGAGCACCTGTGAATTAGCCACGTTTGGGGTTTCACTCACTTGCGCCCGTGCATACAAAGATCCCATGACTTTGAAATAATTTCTGAGGTCGACTGTATTTTGCTGGGTGGTGAGTCTTTCAGAATCAGAAATATCCCCTCTTTCAGGTACCTGTGTGTTCAGGTCACGGCTTATTTTTAAATCATCATATACTGTTTCACTTTTTAAATGATTTTTAACAGACAAAGGTTCACTGGCTGATTGATCTAGTGTTGTCTGAATAGCTGCACTGTGGGATCCATCTATTGCGTGGTCATCTCCCAAGTCTGAATTTTTCCCAAAGATCCAATTAAGTTTGTCTCCAAGAGGTAAACTGTTCTGGTGGAAAGAAAAACAATACAATTAATATTTAAGTATTAAAATATACTGGAAATTATAAAATAATAACAATAAATACTTTATAACTCAGCATTCTACTAGTGCAATGTAAAGATTTTAAAAGCAGTTCTGAATTACATTCTTAGGGAAAAGCACAGAAAAAAATTTTCCCTGTATATATTACTTGTTAATTCTTTTGTATAAAGTAGCAAAACAGTTCTACTGACTTCATTTTTACCATGCTGTGCCCCCAAGACTGAACATTATTAGCATCAGGTGGATTTAGGATTCTGTTCAAAAAGCCCACTTTTGCAAGATTAGGATCTAAATCAAATAAATGCTCCGTAAATAGAGCACGTTCCCTTTAGTTGAAGGTGATGTCCTTTTAATAACCATAAAGGAGACAAAACAGTCCATCTACCAACACCCAAAACATTACAGGGAACGTGTCCACCATCCCTGACAGCAGGGAGAATGGAATCGAACAAAAGGAGAGCTGCGTGGCAGTGAAGTTTAAAAGGATACAGGGTTCATAACTCTGGGCTTGGTGTATACACAGTAACTCCCTGAGTGTACAATCTTCACCAATTTAAGGATGCAAACAGCTAAACCAGTATCAAAATAGCAGGAAGTGCAGGTTAAAAAAGAAAAATCAAAAGAATCTTTTTCACCAAATCATTTTCGAACAGGTTTAACTGTTACAGAGGGTCACAGATCAGTACCATTTATGTTTACAGAAAAACACAGGGACTTACTTTCTGCTGCGAACGGACCAAGTCCATGAGTTGCTGAGCACCTGGAGACAACTTGGACCCCATTGATTCCATTATAGTTTGCACTCTGTCTAGATCTATGCTTGAGCCTAGTGAAGGAAAATCAGTTGCTAGTTTTGCAGACACCATTTTCACTTGTACAATTATTTTACTGATGAGTACTCTTTGTTTCTCACCAATGGAGAGCAACTATTGCAAGAAGGGGAAAAAAATATTTTGATTAGGAAAAAAATAGTTTTATGTTTACTTTGTATGTATGAGACAATGCATTATTCTTTGAAACTTGAGAAAAATGATGCTGATCAATTTTCCAGAGAAATTAACCCAACTTCTCCTTACACTTCAGAAAATTCTGGCTAGAACAGAGGTGCCTGCATGGCCCAAAGATAAATCAGGCCTCAATGTTCTAAACATTTACAAGCAACGGCCATACAGATTCTCATAAGGTTATTTAACCGCATCAGAGTTAACAGTTCTAACTACACAGTCACCGTTGATTATCTGCAGTTTATCTGGTTTATAAAGTTTTCTCTCTAAGACTATGTTACCTCTCCATAAATATCAAATCTTCACAAAAAGACTGCAATACAAAAATACAAAAACTGCAATACAGATTTAAAAGGAGAACTCTGCTATCAAGACAAAGTATCATCTAACAGACTGAAGCGATTATATGAAGTGTATAAAAGCAACAGTGTATTTGTCTAAGAGCAAGACAATTTAGTCAATTAAGCGATTAAAAAGACAAAAATAAAACAATCTTGTTCAACTCCCTACCTTAATTCTACAGGAGGCTGCAGGGCATTCAAACTTAAGGTACTTTCTGTATAAAGTAACCTTTTCCGTTTCTCTAGAAAAATAGAATAAACAAGCTCTGACATCACTATATAAAGTACTTTTTTCTTTAGTAGAAATACTCCGTAAGGGTAAATATTCAGATAAGAGACAAGACTGTCGGGAACATATTTCCAATGTGCTATAGCAGTTTTAATGCTTATGTGCAACTTGTATTGGATCTTATCAGACATACATGTGAAAAAGGACTTGTATGTGTACGTACATTATCTACTAGAGAAGCTTTTGAGGTTCAGTACATTATTCACACATCTTCCTTTTGGCTCTGAGGTGGCTGTTTTATTTAGCTAATTAAGCAGCATATGTGTCATGCAATGACTTAAAAACAAAAAAGAAGACATTGCTTTAATTGCCCTGACAAAGCACAGAAGAAAATACTGAAGGGGAAAACAAATCCTTTTGGTTTTTTTTAACTTTCTCTCTGGTCCTTAGAAGTGTAAAAAGTCAAAGAGACAAGAGATCCTCCAGTAAAAACCAGCTAAAAGAGATCTGCTGAAGAGATGAGCAGATCTGTTGTCCAAAAAGACTAAAAGATACGAAAAAGCTGCACCTGAGTTAACTCCTTCTACAGTCCTGCACAACGACATTTCAGAACAGCACTTCACAACTTACTGAATTAAACGTTTTACTAATTACAGAAAGGTGACTAGCACAACTGCAGCCTTGGCTCTTTATGGAGGAGGGAGGATTTGTGCAAGCCACCAGTGACTGCGGGTGACACCAGGGCTACCACAGGCGCCTTCACCCATTCCCCGGTAGTACAGTCCTTCAAACCGGGTGGCTGTCGCGGTGCTGACATCAGGTCTTGAGGACCTCACAGACACACAGCCAGCCGCGCTGCCGTTCAGAGGACCAGACGGTGCTGGGAGACCCAGGACCAAACGCTCCCACAACCCCAACCCCCACACCCGCCCGCACCCCCGCGGCCTGCACTCACCCCGGTGCCCTGGCGGCGCCCAAGCTCTCCCCGCGGCCGGTCCCGCAGTACTCCTCGCNGCGTTGTGCCCGCCAGGCCCGCTCCCAACCCCGCCGCCACCCCGCTCTCGCCTGAGGGGAACCGCCGCGGCCCTCAGCCGTCCCCTCCGCCGCCACCGCCCTCACCTGGCCTCGCCGCCACCTGCGTCTCCCCGCAGGCAGAGCGCCCGGGACAGGCCGTCCGGCGGGGCGCAGAGCCAGGAGCACCCCACCGACACGCTGCACGGCTCCCGCCCGCCGATGGACGGATCGGTAGCCCCATCCCCCTCCTGCTCGGCCGCCGCCACCCCGCAGTCGCTCGCCATGGCCGGGCCTCAGTGGCGCCTGCGCAAGGCCTGGGGGCGGTGGTGGCCCTGCGCATGCGCCCCGCGGGCGGCGGGAACCCCCCCTGAGAGAGCGGCCTGAGGGCCCAGGGGCTTTAATTGTAGATAGAGTGGTTTGGGTTGGAAGGGACCGCAAAGATCACTGAGTTCCAACCCCTGCCCTGGGCAGGGACCCCTCCCACCAGAGCAGGTTGCTCCAAGCCCCATCCAGCCTGGCCTTGAACCCCTCCAGGGATGGGGCAGCCACAGCTTCTCTGGGCAACGTGGGCCAGAGTCTCACCACCCTCACAGCAAAGAATTTTTTCCTAATATCTCATCAAAATCTCCCCTCTTCCAATTTAAAACCGTTACCCCTTGTCCTGTCACTCAACTCCCTGACCCCTCTCCAGCTCTCCTGGAGCTCCCTTCAGATCCTGGAAGGCTGCTCTAAGGTCTCCCTGGATCCTTCTCCAAGCTGAACAGCCCCAGCTCTCAGCCTGTCCTCACAGCAGAGGTGGCTCCATCCCTCTGAGCATCTTGGTGGCCCTCCACTGGACCGGTTCCACCAGGTCCATGTCCCTTCTCTGTTGAAGACTCCAGAGCTGGACACAGGACTCCAGGTGGGGTCTCACAAGCGCAGAGCAGAGGGGGAGAATCACTTCCCGTGACTCGCTGGCCACACTTCTTTTGATGCAGCCCAGGATGGAGTTGCTTTCTGGGCTGCCAGCGCGTACTGCTGGCTCATATTGAGCTTATCCTGCTCGGAGGTTTCCCTCCAGGATCTCAGGGATGGCAGCAGCTGAGGAGATTTTCCCCTGGCCCACCCACTTGCTGTGGGGAGCAAGGGCTGGCAGGGAGGGGAGCAGCCAGTCCTGGGGCAGGCTCAGTGCTGGCTGCCAGGCCCATGGAACACCCAGAGTGTTCCAAATGCCAGTATTAGTCCTTTTTCTAATAAAATAAAGCTGTCCCAGAGAGATAGGAGAGCCTTAAAAAGCATGTCAGAAATTGATAAAGTAGTAAAATTGGGAGCAATGCAATTTTCCTGTGTTAGAATCATAGAACTGTCTAAGAAAGGGACCTTTCAGATCGAGTCCAACCATCACTAACCCATGTCCCTCAGCACCACAGCTGCCTGGCTTTTAGATACCTCTAGGGCTGGGGATTAAACCACTTCCCTGGGCAGCCTATTCCAGTGTTTGACAACCCTTTCTCTCAAGAAATTTTTCCAGATATGCATCCCAAACTTCTCCTGGTGCAACTTGAGGCCGTTTCCTCTTGTCCCATCACCTGTTCCGTGAGTGAAGAGACCAATCCCCCCTGGAGTCACCCTCCTTTCAGGGAGTTGTAGAAGGCAGGAAGGTCTCCCCTCACCCTCTTTTTCTCCAAGCTGAACCCCCCTAGCTCCCTCAGCCGCTCCTCACAAGACTTGTGCTCCAGACCCATCACCAGCTCTGTTGTCCTTCTCTGGACAAGCTCCAGAATCCAGAATTTCATGCTAATCGCATACTGCTTCAGAAGGAGAGAGACTATAAATAAAAGATCAGATTCATTTAATTTTCAGCAGGATCCCAGCTTCCGGAGTCGGGGAAAGCTGCTCCTGATGCTGCAGCACCGGCATAAACCCAGGGAAGGTGGATATTGGGTTCTTCGTGGTGTTCAGCTGAGGAATGTTAATTAGGTCTGTGAAAATAGGAAGCTGGACTTGAACAAGCTCATATTACTCTTGGCATCTCTGCTCTTTTTCACTTTAGCCATTGTTTTATTGTGATTTGCTAGCAATGGAAAAAATGGGGTTGCTCTGCTTTAATTAACGAATTAATTAAAGTTAATTAATGAATGTAAATATTTTAGCATAAAAAGTGTGTTTTGTCAGTTTCCTTTTTGAGTTTCTAAACGTGCTTGATACTTGTGAAGCGTGTTGCAAATCCATCCAGTCTTAGAAACCTGTATTTTCTGCTTTGGGCGACAATGTGGTTGCACGATACCTTGGGAGGTCATTCTGATCCTGGGAGAGCCATGAGCTGCACCAATTTACACGCTTTTGGTGAGAAGAATTATCTTTAACATAGAAAGGGCTGAGTAAAACCTCTCATTTGGGGATTTCCATGTGTTCCTATCCATTGTATTTTTGATGGTTTTAAAGTAAAGATGGAAAAGAAAGAACAAGCTAAAATTTTGAGCTGACAGTAGCCAGTATAAACATCTACACATTGTATCAGTCAGCAGCAATGTTTTACATTTCTAATCTCTCATGATCTTACAGTGGTACCAAAATCTTTTAGAATTAACCAGTTTGACCCTGGCACGGGTTGGTGCTCTTTCTCCAGTCAGCAGTGAGGAATGCGCTGCTTTTTATTTGCATTAAGCTGTCTAACCAGTTTTTTTTTTTGCAAGCCTAATGGATTAAATTTTACTTCCCGTTTCCTTAGCAGAGATGAAGTATCAGAGTGCTTTTTCTGTTGTTTACCTTCGGGGCAGACGGCTCTTGTTCTTCCAGTTCTCCTGCGCAGAGCAGCTCACAGCCAGGTACACAGTGTCGGCTCAGCTTCTGTAGCTGTTTCTCCGGGAAACCTAGTCATGTTAAAACACAGCCTGTTTTTCTTCACTTTTGGACTAACTTTAACTGGAAAACCTTTTTGGATAAAAGGTAAGCTTTCAGCTTTTTTTTCAGATTCAGACAGTTTCTCCGAGTCTTCTTGTACTCTCTGCTCCTGATCCTAACGATGCCCACCTTTCAAATCGAGTCACTGCTCTCCCTATCTATTAGGTGATTAGCTGACCTGCTAATTGAGAAAATTATGCTCAAGAAAAACATGTCTGGGAAAGATTACAGGTTGAAGCTTTTTATAGTTGAGCTCTTTGTTGTTTTATTTTTTTTCTCCAGGAGGTAGCAGGTATGTAAATAGAATCATAGAATCATCCAGGTCGGAAGGGACTTCCAAAAGTCATATAGTCTGACCTCCCTGCAGTGGCAGGGACACCCCCAACTATCCCAGGTTGCCCAGGATACATCATCTTCCATACAGTACACTGCTCGAGAAAACTGTAGTTCCTGTCATTCTAATTGACAGTACAGACTTGAGAAAAATATTTCAATCTCCAGTAACGTAAGGGAAAGTCCTACATTTTTTAGTTCTTTATTAACTCATTTCCATTTATGATTTCACTTCAGATTTTAGATTTAGATGTAGCATCTGAAATATTTCTTAGAAGGTAATATTTTTATGCCGTTTAATAAGGATATTTTCCTGCTCTCAGGTGTCAAAATTTAAATTGTTAGATCTGCATTCCCACTGTTAGCTCAACATACACTTAGGTCATAAAACAGAACGGATTTTGCTATTTAGATAATAGAATTATTAACAAATAAGAGTAAAGTCAGAAGGAAATATTGAGTGCTGATATTCTCTGCAGACCTGTTTTTCTAATAGCAACTTCCACATTTTGTTTGCAATAGCAGTCTTTAATGTTAAACATATGCTGCCTGCACCTAGCTTTTAAAAATCCTGATGTTATCTAAGACCTAGAGATCATTGTTACACTGAAGAATCCTGCTTCTCACTTTGAATGGGTGATTCTGAGGCATCTTTCCAATTACAAATTCCTTTCACAGATACGTGGGAGGCTGAGGGCAACTTTATACTACTATAAAGTTGGGCTACATACTGCTGAAATTATTCTTTCTCCATTTATGGCTGGATCAGAGTGGTCTTTGGCCATCGCCACTGTGCAGATGCCAGCATAATGTCATACTTACTCTGATGCTTTAGAAATTTCAAACTTTATTTTTAGGTGTATCTTCTGAACAGACATCCAGACCTTCTACATTAGAAATAATTATTCCTCAAAGTCTGACAAGCAGAGAGAAACATCACCCATTTTTTCATGAGGTTTGTTATTTTATCTGATTTTCTCTTCTGACGTTGCTATTTTTCACAATTCTATCCTACATTACACACACACACACACTACGTATGGTATCTATAGATTATTCTTGTGAAAAAAAGTGCACCACATTGTCTCTTCAGATTGTTAGTGTTTTCAACTAGTTTTGAGTAAATTTGTTGCCACAAAAATCTGTGATTTCACTTTTAGGGTAACTCCTTTCAAACTTCCAGTCCTGTTAACAGCCTCGTAAGACAGAATTGGGAAGGAATATGAAGAATATTTCCATTTCCTCCAAGTCAGATTAGATGTTGAACTTGGAACTTGAACTAACGTCCAAGCTGTACATGCTCTTTATCTCATTGTACCTCGTCTTTGGATATCCAGAGGATTTCAGCCATGTAGCACCTAAAGAGCTGATGCCCACTTTGTAGAAAAGGTCCTAGAGTTGCGCAGGTTGAATGAATGAGTTAAAAGAGAAAGATCTGAGCCTTAATTCTTCAATGCTGAGGTAGCTTTGTTCCAGATAGCAAGTTCCATTACTGAAGTAACTGTTACCGAAACAACATTAGTCATCTTTGCACAAACTGATTAAGGAAGGAGTCTGTGAGTCGTTCATCCGGCCACCAATGATTTGCATAAGGAGTGTCACAAACACATCGTGGGCTGTGCCCTTCTTGGGGAGCCAAGTCTGGCCACCTTCATCCAGAATCCACCTCCTCTCCTTTAGCGTCTGAGGCCCATGTGTTCCTCAGCCTGTAGAAGTACAGCATGGTAGTCTAGGCTAAGCTTTACTTAAGCTTCCTTTTTTTTTGTTCTTTTAATACCACAAATTTTAAATTTTCATTTTTCTGTGAGCTTTATTTCTTCTGCATTCCCTCTACAAATCTGTAATGACAGACGTGTTTAACTTCATGTGCAATTTGTGTACTTTTTCATTCTGGCTTCTAGATGAAAATACATGCTTAGTAGAATGTAAACTTTCCATAGGAAAGCATGTGGCATGTGCTGCTGAGAGTTTGAAGGCCTAAGCGTTAGGAATGTGTGTTTTGTAAATCTGGTGAGTGTTTAAGACATATATAGTAGCTGGACTTCTCTTGTCAAAGAAAACATGGAACTGGCACAACCCAGTAGAAAATCACCTCATTAAGTGATATCTTTTTTTCCGTTTTCAGGAGCATTCACATGACAACCTTTCTTACTCAATTAAAACCAGAAATGGAACATACCTCCTAAAACTGAAGAAAAATAAGTATGTGACAGAGTGTTCTAAGAAACCACTCCCTCTTGGGATTTAGTTACCTGTAGTGTGTAGACTCTAAAAATACAGACAAGTATTTTTCTACTGAAAAATTTCAGAAGAAACCATTTAAACAGCAGATTGTAGTAATTAGTAAATGTTAAATAGTGACTCTGTTATGGTAGTACCTTGCAAATACAAGGGAATATTATTTTTCCTAGTTGTGCAGAAACTTCTTTTGATTATTCTTTTTATTAGCACCACACAATAGATTTCAGAAAAACTTCATGAGAAATGAGAATTCAGCTCAACATCAGCTCCTTAGGAGCGGGCAGGGGAGGGTTGTTAGTCAGTTGTGTTGTACTTGAAGAGATTTGGCTGTTACTGTTGTTCCTCATTCCTGAGCCTGTAATAGTCCAGGCCCTGATATAAATAGTGTGCTGAGGTCCTACTCTAGGGTTATTTTACGTAGAATATTTCAAAATAAGTTATTTCCAAAATACTGCACCTCTTTTTTTGAGGCATTTTATTTCATATCCATGGATTTTAATCATAATTTAGGATGAGTGTGCTGCCAACAGAATGTAGTACTTACTAGGATTCTTCACTTATTTCTTGCTTTATAGACTTGAAAGAGCAGTAGTTTATTTTTGTTTCCAGAAAGCTTGTTAGCGAAGACTTTACGCTATATACATACGGGGAAAATGGGAAACTGGAGGCAACACAATCAAAAAACAAGGTATTGTATGTAATAAAAAAGTTTAAGAGTTTCCTGAAACCAAGGAAGCCAAGCTTTATCAATTGAAGCTGTACTAACAATTTGATAGACCTGAGGATGACAACAAGGATGTGTATGCACCTAAATAGATTTTCAAAGCAAAATTGAACACGCAACTGTTAATATAGATTGTCTTCTTATGTCTATAATAGGGCAGTGAAAATTGATTACATTTTTGGCAATGGAGGGGAAAAAGCAAGTGATGAACATAAAGTATCTACAGAAAAAAAAACACCAAACATTTGCTGGGAAAGAGGCTTTAGTGAATTTTCACATTTGTAGCATTCCTGTTGAAGAGTTACCACTGATACAAAACAGGAGCTTCTGTGTCTTCTGCGGGAGCGGGCTGTTGATGGTGATACAGCACCACTGTTTTCCAAGGGGCAAAAGGAGATGCCAGGAGATCATGCCAAGACTGAATTTGATCTACCTGATTAGGTCGCCTTTGCATAGTGTGCAATTAAAGGTACAATGGCAGCATCAAAGCTCTATAGTTTTTAGGTCTGGTATCAAACGAGGTGTAGAAATACTTTTGAATTTAATTTCAACTTTCAGCTGCATGTGAGCTCAGGGAGACTTAGCTGGGTGCTTTGTGCGTGGGAGATCTCAGATCAGCCTTTGAGGAGCCTGTTTAGGATCAGGATGAGCAATGCAGATTACAAGATTTTGTTAAAAGATGGTGATGAGTTAAACCAAAAAGCCCATTGTTTTCTAGAACCAAGGGACCAAGTGCTTTTGTAGGTACTTATGTCAAGTAATATTTAACTCCAATAACACTGGGATTGCTTTTAGAATAGGGAACTCTATAAATTTGTAACAGCCAGACTTAAGGTCATGCATATAAAAACGTTAGTTAGAAATTAAGTTTGAATTTGAAGGCAACAACTTTATATTGTCATTAATTGTGTGGTTTTCTTGCATTTCAGACACACTGTTATTATCATGGCACTGTTGAAGGAATTGCTGACTCGATGCTTGCTCTTAGCACATGTGATGGCCTGAGGTATTACCTCTTGCTCTTTACTTCAGGATAATTCATTGTGAAGCGCCAAAATAAAACAGCAAAAATACAGTTGCTATTCATTGTAGGGCCTCACCATTAATGGAGGCCTTTATTACTAGACGTGAATGTCTTGACCAGAGGTACTGCTGTAGAAGAAATGCTGATTAAGCTTTTGCTGAACTTCACATATTCATGTGAACAATTCTGTCTCATGAGTGGGCATGTTTCAAAAGAAAAGCAATTTCTGTGGAAAGAGGTCGGACCAAATTTGAAACAATCTTTTGTGTTTCAAATACAAGAAAATTACACTTATTTGAGAAACTTAAAGGGGCCAGATTAATGGATTCATGCATAGGAGAAGGTGCTGTTCTCCCTGCAGAATCAGCCCATGTGAGTTGGTAAAATGAGATGGGACGTGCAGCAAATTGTGAAGATATTCAGCATGTGCTTAGAGCATGTCCATGCTTCCCTGCACTCACTGTGCTGAGCTCGTCAGCTGGACCTTGGATGTATCTGTTGGTTGCAGCAGCCTTCTTCAGTTTGATGGTTTTTTCGCAAGCAGGAAGGGGCGAATGGGATCAAGTTCACCCATATATCTTTCATCTTTAGTATCACAGTGAGATGCCACTCACAATAAATAATGACATGAATAAAACGGTCAGCATACTGTTTTTTCAGGTAATGCTTGATCTCACTAAGCAGAACAGATAATTCATTTTGGCTTTTCTGCAAACTTATGCAGACTCAAATCCTTTGGTTACCTTGAACTCACATTTTTGAGGATCTTGTTTCACAAGATATTAACTAGAGAATTCTTCTAAATATAGTTTTGAGATTCTAGAGAACAAGATAATAGCTTCTGAAAGATTCTAGTAGAGCAAATGGGCACACAGCAGCTGTTTCTGAGCCATGGTCAAATGCAAAATCTTTACATTTAGCTGCACTCAGCAGTGCAACGCTGCTGTTGCCCTCATAAACACCCTGGTGATTGCTTTTAGCCTCTCTTTCTGTCTCAGAAGATATCTTTTTCTAAAATGCTAGATTACTTTAGCTGCATGGGGTGAGAAGAAAGACTAGAGATAAGGACTAAAAGCAACCCTTTGCATCACCCACAATCCAGACCCATTTTATAACAATTTGGCTTTCCTGCTAACTGATTCAAGGAGCCCACACTTGTGTTCAGTCGAGTATTTTAAATAAGTTCTATTTTCTCTTTTGAGATCCTGTTGGGCATTTGAACTTACTCCCTATATTAAGATAATTTAAGAAAGTAATTTATTTCAACATAGTAGTATGAACAGTTCTATTTTTTAAGTATCCAGCTGTCATTCACTCACCTAGTCATAACCACAAGGGGGAAACTGTGGAATAATTTTTCATTCTTTTATGATTATTAGAGGAGTTCTCCACATTGGTGGCAAATGGTATGGAATGGAGCCACTCAACTCATCCAGGACTTTTGAACACATGTTTTACCAGTTAGAAGATATGCAGGACATCTCCTTCCATTGTGGTGTGCTGAACAGCAGCCTTCATCACAAGATGTTTGTGAAGCAGCCTGTGAAATACAAGTTTTTATCAAACAGTACCTCTGGCGGGGAAAAGCTTTTGAGGGTAAACACCCTTCTGTTTCTCTCCTGAGTCCAAGCCTTCTCTTCAGTCTGGGCCAGCAGCCAAGGGGCTCCAGAGCTCTTCCTTTGGCATGGTATCACTTTGGCCTGGCAAGCCACTTGTTGCATTTATTTTCCATGGATCCCAAACTGGTGGGATTACTGCTAAGGAAATTCTAAACCAGCAAAATAGCACAAGGGGAATTAAACATAGCTTGAAGCAATCCTGAGCTCTGCCCAATGTATGTACCCATACCTTGTGGGTATGATGTGAAAGGCACGAACCTGCCATTCACCTCATGCATCCCAGTGTCTGGGCAGAAGCAAATTACTGGCACACAAGTATTTATCTGGAAACCTAAGGCAAAGTGACATTAAAAAAATATGTAATTGCTTTATAAATCCATGCAATTAAAATAATGAGAAAGATAATTAAAAAAACCTTGAACTCATTAGTCATTATGTTAACTTACTGTGCTCTCTTAATTTGCAGAAGAAGCGAGCTGTCCTGCCACAGAAAAGCTACGTGGAATTATTTGTGGTTGTGGATAACAACAGGGTAATGATTTCATCCAATGCCACATACATTTTATTAAACCATTAAATTTTTTTTCTCTGATGTTCTCATATGATATTTTTCAGTTTTTGAATAAGGAATCTGATGCTGCTGCAGTGCAAAAGGAAACAGTTGAGCTGATTAATTACGTTGATGGGGTAGGTCAGACAAGTTGCTGAGATTCAGTTTTCTATCTTAGAGTTTTCAAAAGAACAGCTAATACAGTAAATCTGAATAACTGTATTTTGAAACAATATTTGGAAGTTATACAGCAATTTGTAGCACATTTAAGGCACCGTATGAACCTGTGCACTATAAGTGTAGACAAAGGGAGAGATACAAGATGTTTTTAAACCATTTCTCTGTGCTCCAGATTGTGCTTGCTCTGGGACCGTGAGGTCTCCAGTAGGTTTTATATTTTCAGGAAGAGTATTTCTCATCTATGTAGTTCTTTTTTTATTAAGCAAACTGTCAATGCTACAAACAATTCCATAGACTCTCTGATCGTCTGCTCCTAATTTCTCCTCAAGACAATTAGCTAAGGAAATGAATGAATGTGGTCTTTCCCAACTTCTCCAACAGAAAGATACGTTTAGGTGCCTTCATGAAGTAGTCTGCCTTCAGTCATACATTCTTGCCTCACATCAAACTGTTGATTATTCAAAGAAACTAAAGTTATGTTCAGCTTAATATTTACAGTAGTAGTGATACAATCTTTCATAATTCAGTTGAAACAAACTGATGGCCAGTAATTATATTTTTTTCAGATGTATAGAGCATTAAACATTCAGATTGTTTTGGTTGGATTAGAGATCTGGACAAATACAAACCACATATCTGTAATGGATGGCTCAGCTGGAGATGTGCTGGGTAGATTTGTTTCTTGGAGACAGCAAAATCTTCTCAAACGATCCCGAAATGATGTTAGCCATCTCATAATGTAAGTGTTAGTTCTGTGGAAAAACTCACCATGCTGCCAGTGTTGTTACTGTATATGATTTGGGGTTCATGTGTGAATGAAAATACAACTAGAGTAAAATTCACTCAACTTCCAAACTGATTTAACTTGGGAAAACGTCAAGGATGTGTAATGAAGTCTTTATAGACCATCAGCTCCAGGTGGCTTTGCAGGTGGCTTGGACCAGATGACTTTCAGAGGTCCTTTCCACCCTCAACCAATCTGTGATTCTGTAAACTCAGAAGCACTGACATAGTAGATTTTTAGGTCATTCTTTTCAAGCTCTTTTATTCAGATGTTCATTACTTATTACAGTGAAACCCTGATAAGACAATAAATTTCTTCTTCACTTCAAGAAGACCAGCTCTTGCCTTGAACTATTTGTTGCAGAATCACCAGCATCTTTTAGTAGAAATCATAAACTTTCAGCCCCTCTTTCAACACCACCTTCAAACTGCTTTTGTTGCAGAGGGAGAAACCCTTTTGGTGGATCCATTGGAATGGGTTTTGTAGGCGCCGTCTGCTCGCAAGTCCAGGGAGGATCAATCAGCACTGTAAGTACATAATGTTGGAACAAACTAACACAGGAGCTGCTAAACCATCATAAATATGCTGCTAGTGAGATCTAGAGGTACCTGAGCCATCAGAGGGCTTCCCCTGGGCATTTACAGAGTTGTAGCTACTCCTATTGCCAGACTTTGCTTCCAGAAAGTCCAAAATAGATAATATGCAATTTGTTGGCCTGCTTGCTGAAGTCACTCAGGTCTTGGAGTGGTACTTTTTTTCATTGGATTTTCTGAAGTAGAGACATGCACATTTTTATACTTACATTAAAAATAAAATATTTTTTTCTCAACTTTTTCTAACTGAGCTAGTTCAAGGTTGAACAAGGGAATTTCATTTTTGTACTGTTAAGGTTCATAGCCACAGTGGTTTTGGAATGGGAATATAGCTACAAAATAATATGGGGTTTTTTTACTCTCTACATGGATAGACAGTGAGTATAATGCACTCTGTTCTAAAGTGTCTGGAATTCTACACAATGAGGGTGTAAATGGGCAGGAATTTTAAATTTGGCAAAAATTTCTCCACCCCTGGGGCAGCACCAGTCTCTCCAGAGGTTCCTGTCCTTAAGAGTATGGATGCCACAACATCATGGACAAACTTAAGAGGCAGATTCTGTTCTTTTAACAGTTTTTCTGTCTTTGAGGACTACGTTGAAATCAGTTTTCATGACAGGTTAACTGTGTTATTATTCAGAATATGATCCTAATGGAAGGAATAGAAAGAGTGGCAGAATCTGGCCTTGCTGGAAATACCGTGACGAGTTGTTCTTGCTCCTTACGCTTGTCAGTGCAATTTAGTATTCTGTCTTCATAGCCTGTGACAGACTTGTGGCTTGACTAAATTAGTAGGTAGAAACTTAGGAATGTTTTTAGTTTTAAATCTTTTTATCACTGGTTCTTTTTATTAGTTGAATCATAACAATATGTTACGTCATGCTACAGTAGTTGCACACGAATTGGGGCATAATCTTGGAATGAAACATGACGATTCAAGGTGTCCTACATCCTATATTATGCACAGCACAGATAAGTAAGATTTCTAGTTATTTTATTTTTATAATCATTATTTACCTGCAATGACTATGTCTTATGAGCTGTGAAACTCCTATGAATCTTGAAGAACTTTTGTGAACAGGGAGTTGTTTGAAAAGTTTAATCACAGAGGTGAATT
This sequence comes from Thinocorus orbignyianus, assembly GCA_013400375.1. Taxonomy (NCBI): domain Eukaryota; kingdom Metazoa; phylum Chordata; class Aves; order Ciconiiformes; family Thinocoridae; genus Thinocorus; species Thinocorus orbignyianus. The sequence continues at coordinate 92,455 of VXBW01003578.1, forward strand.
CACTGACTTAGGTCCTGGCATCATTTTAATGTATTTGAAATGTTACCTGTTTCCCAATCCATTCATTCTTTATTTGTGGCAGCCCTAAAAACTTATTTGGATTCTCTTAATTGTTATTTTTAATGACAGAAGGTTGCTTTATATAATTTACCACGCTGAGAATGGTTGATGTATATACACTGGATTTGTGCAAACTTGCATCCTTCACACATATTCTCTTAGCAGTTAATTTAAAGAAAAACTATCTGCCTAGATTTATTCCAGTCCATTTGTTCTTTGGCTTCCCCTTACAAGAAAGAGATCATATTATTTTATTTATCCACATTTACATTAATAAATCAGGGTAGTTAAGCACTGGAAGAAGCCTTTAAGCACTAAGAAGATGCCTTCCTGAGTTCTTACATGGATAATCTGGTGATCTCTTTTTATTCTGAAAGTACTTGCATTTATATTATATTTAGTATTTTTAATACTGCACTGTAATGCCACATAAAGTAAAAATTAAGTATCTCATGATCTTGTAATGCTATGAAACACAATATTTAGTATAGATTGACAATATTTTAAGGACATGAGTTGTGCTTTTTCCTGTAAGGAAAGTATTTATAATTAAAAAAAAACACCAATATTATGCTTTCCAGTGGATCCAGGAATTTCAGCACCTGCAGTGCTGATGATTTTGAGAACCTTATTCTAAATGGAGGTGGGAACTGCCTTCGAAATCCTCCCAAAACAAGTCATGTTTACAAGGAACCTGTCTGTGGTAATAATGTGGTCGATAGCAATGAAGAATGTGACTGTGGCAAACCGCAGGTGAGGAACAAAATTGAACTGGGTACTTTCTGTTGTATCGTATCGTATCATACTGCACTTCTCGTATAACACTGGCCTTTTTGTATACCTGATTTCCATTAATACCTGAGGAGCTTTCATTTTTACGAGCAATAGGAAGATCCATTTTAGAAAAAGCTTAAAATCATACTTTGATTTTGATATGAACTCAGTTAAAGGCGACTGGACTTTACAGAACTTTGAGCCAGTGCCTAAGAAAGAAGAGCACTTCAGTGCAAAGTATGTGGAAACACCGTTGGGTTTTGTGCTTTTTTTTAGCAAAATGGATGTTTCTGTTACATAAAAGAGTCTGCTCATCTACAGAGCACTTAAAGATTTCCTAACTGTAACCCTTAAACTTCGTCCACAACAAAATTACTTTTGTTGGTTATATTTGCAGAGTCAAAATGTCCCTCAAATAGTACGATCTATTGACTTATTTCTTAGAAAATAAAGGTGTCTCAAAAAACTAGCCTTACGGCTGTCAGCAAACCCGGGTTCCATCATATAGGCCTTCTTCTATATCACAAAAAGATACCAACATTTCTGTACATCAAACTGCTAGTGTAGTGGAAAAATAAGATGAGGGGAGAGGTGATAGAAAGTGTTATTTAAAAAAAAAAAAAGTGTTAAAAAACAGATGTCTTTCTAATGTCATCTGGTAAAAAAAAAAAAACAACCACAACTGCCAAACTGCACACTGGTTTCTGTGAGAACAGAAGGCTGTTGACCTCTGGACATGCAAGACAACTGTATTTAAAGCTTGGTTTGCCCACGTGCTTGGTTTCATGATGTACTTTCCTAGCTATATAGCCAGGTAAAAGCATTGTGTCCCCTTGTCCACGGCTGTTCTTCAGGAATGTACTAACCCATGCTGTGATGCTGCAACCTGCAAACTCACCCCTGGATCGCAGTGCGCGCAAGGACTGTGCTGCAAAAATTGCAAGGTGAGCTATGCTTTATTAAGCCTAATTGGTAGTATTTACTAGTATTTCTTAATGTTTGAAAAGAGCTATCATAGTACTCTTGACATACTTCCACATTAGCTCTCCATTCTCCAGCAGAGAGCATGTAACCAGAGAATTTGTATCTCACAGCTCTCGGCCAGTAGCTTAGAAATACGATGTCATCTCTGTGTCATCTCTGTGTCATCCCTGGTTGGAGGCAGGAACACTCAGGAGACACAGCAGTGACTCCATTGTGCAACAGCAAGCTTCTTCAAAGTCTGTCACAGTTGCCTGCATTTTATTTTGTACTTCTGTATGCATTTGTACGATCTACCCGAGTCCTGCACAAGCTCAGCTCACAGACCTTATAGCTACACCATCGAAAACTGAGCGAAGTTTTGGATATTCCTTAGAAATTGTTCTGAAAAACTATTTTGCCTTTCTTAAAGCCACAAAAGGTTCCTGGTTGTCATTGTTTCATGTTGCAACTTCCACTATTGCAAAATAAAAGCAGGGTGACATTCCTCTCTGGTTGTAGTTTAAAGTGGCAGGAGCAGTGTGCAGGTCGAAGATGGATTTCTGTGATCTACCCGAATACTGCAACGGAAGCAACGCCTACTGCCCAGAGGACGTTTACATTATGAATGGTCACCCTTGCGACAACGCGAAGGCATATTGCTATTATGGAGTTTGCCAGAGTTTCGATTCACAATGTGAATCTCTATATGGAAAAGGTATGTTTACAATTTAATGCCAAAAGACTTGTAGTCTCCTACTGCTTGGAGTTCCTGTGCAACCAGCTCTGGGTGACCCTGTGCTGGCAGGGGTTTGAACTAGATAATCTCCAGAGGTCCCTTCCGACCCCTTATCTTTCTGTGATTCTGATATTTTTAAAATACTGTAATGGCTCACTAAGATTCACTATTTTTCATACAGGGGCACGAAAAGCACCTGACTTATGCTTTGAAAAAGCAAACATTAAAGGAGATAGGTTTGGAAACTGTGGAATGAGAGGTGGAGCATACAAGAAGTGTCCTGTTCAGTAAGTCACCAGCAAATAAAAGCTAACCCTAAAATCATCAATGTAAAAAATATATTATTTTACAAACTCTCAGAGCACAAGATTTAAAATAGTATTTCCTTGAAATGGAAGTTAAAAACTTTGACTGTGTGGTGTGTTTACACTGATATTGGGGTTTTTTTTCTGCTCACCTTGTCTCTGGGTGTTATTCATTCATCACAGGCACAGTCTGTGTGGGAAGCTCCAGTGCACATCTGTCAGTCTTCAAAATCTTCCTGCTTGGAGCGTTGTCAATAATGCATCTGGGGTTTTATGCTGGTCTTCGGACTTCGACTTGGGATCAGATGTCCCTGATCCTGCTCAAGTTCATGACGGAACGGCCTGTGGAGAAAAGAAGGTAAGATGAATCACAGCAGCATCACAGAACACACTTCACCAACTGGAAAGTTCATAATTTTCAAAGCATTACGTAGCTCCCTTATTTTTATGTCATAATATAATAAATGCCCTTTTTCTTGATATTTAAGTGAAAGCTGTAGACTTGTAAACATACACATTTATAGGGTATATTTATAAAAGGATGGTAGTTCTGTGTTTGAAAGACACTAATGACTTTTTCCAGGCCTGTATCAATTTTGAATGTGTTGATGCAAGTTACCTGGGCTACACCTGTGACGTAAAGCAGAAGTGCAACGATCACGGGGTGAGTAGATGCTGTTTTCAGACCCTGTTCCTAGAAGACAGAGCTGCAAAATCCCTGCATCAAAGTAATCACCAGCCAGATGGCTTTGTTTTTTTCCTGATCTGTATTGAAAGTTCTCTGCTTTGTTACCTGTAATTCATGCTCCCAGTGTACTGTAAACCTCTTAGCACTGACGTTGAAGGACATATCTTATGAATTTTCTAATATTACTGAGCTTTTGTGTTGTAGAAGGAAAATATTCCTCCAAGGAGCTCAGTCTAGTGATTCCTGCTTTATGTATTTCTCTATGAGAAATCAAAATGTGGTCCAAAGGTTGTAAAATTGAGATGTTCTTTGGAGTGTAAACTATTGCAGGGAAATAACAAAACAAACTTCTATAGAGGACGGCCCTCTGGTATCAGCATCGTTCAGTGTTTTGGGATGTTATGGAGGAGAAGAGCTTATTCCCCATTAATACTTCATCTATTTCTATGCAATACTTCTTGTTTCCATCTGAAATTCCTGATGTGAAGTGGCCGTGTCCCAGAAGGCGTTGCTGGTTTGACTAATCCCTGCTGTGTGTCCCGCAGGTGTGTAACTCCAACGGGAACTGCCACTGCGACTCCGGCTGGGCTCCGCCGTTCTGTAACCACTCAGGCTACGGCGGCAGCGTGGACAGTGGTCCTGCTCACATAGGTAGGACAGTGACACTGGCCTTCGTTTTGCCTCCAGTGCCTGACAAAATAATCTACTACTAAGAAGGGTTGAGTTTTTTTCCAGTCTCTTTCCAACTGTTTTTTTTTCCACTGCACGGGACACTTAACTGTGGACTGACTTGAAGAGCAAACGTTATTATCTGAGGTGTGAGTTCACAGACAACAAGGAAGTTGGTCCAAGGGAAAATGTGACCTCGGTTCTGAGATAAAAAAGCAATACATTAAATTACTGAAATTAAAAGCAATATATGAATTGCTGTTACATTTTGAAATAGCTAAACATTTACATATTTACTTAGGTATTTAGAGCAGAGTTAGAATCATAGAATGGTTTGGGTTGGAAGGGACCGCAAAGATCACTGAGTTCCAACCCCTGCCCTGGGCAGGGACCCCTCCCACCAGAGCAGGTTGCTCCAAGCCCCATCCAGCTTGGCCTTGAACGCCTCCAGGGATGGGGCAGCCACAGCTTCTCTGGGCGAGTTCTGATACAATGGACGTCATAGAAGAAGACTAAAGCCTGCGAATGAAACCAGGAGCCTTTATGTAAGGAAAGGGTCTCACAGAAATGAGAGGGGCTGCAGCAAGAGGCAGGTGCCTCGTGTAAGAGCCAAGAACTTCTGCAAAGGGAGAATGGAGTAGATTTTGCTGGCCTTCACACTGACAGACCATGAGTAACGTCTTCCCTTTTTGTTTACAATCCGTAGCTTTGTGAGGCAAAAAACAATTAGTACTTTATCAAGTTTTACTAAATTCATATTTTGGAAAATGGAGAAACTGTTTTATATTTATTAATAGCTTAGGAAGGGAAAGAAGATGTGCAGGGCAATTGTGGGTGAGGAAATACACAATGAATTTGTCTGCTTTAGAATTCTTGAAAAAATACATGGAAAAGGAAAAAGTTTGCGTATCACACACCATGGGGTAGGCAAGGCAGAAAGAACCAGGGATAATGTAAGGCCAAATCCACCTTTTCTCACCACAGCATTTTATAAATTTCAGTGGAGTTACTAGTTTAATCTATAGTGATTGTAAGATTGTAGTTTTTACAACAGAAAGGTGTTTTAAGCAGAAAAAAAAATGCTTTAATATGAGGTTAAATGAGATTATTATCTTACATGATTTCAATTCTTTTTCTGTAGATACGTCACTTCGCGATGGTCTGCTTGTTTTCTTCTTCCTCGTGTTGCCAATAGCAATCATTACTGTAATAGCAGTAATTAAGCGCGACGCAATAAAAAGAAAATTCTGCAGGAAAAGCAGAAGACAACCCAGGTATTTCACTTACAACAAATGCATATTTCAACACCTGAGAGCACGCTCCAGATGGATTTAGCAAGCAGTTAGATGCTTTATCTGTACAAAGAATTCCATACTTCCTAAAAGACAATTATTTCCCTGCTAATAGTAGTAGTAGGTTGACACATTAATCCAGATGCTCCAGTTATCAGTTCTCAAGCCTTTTTTTCCTCAAATATACTGCACTTTCCTAGTTGTTATTGGTAATACTATTGGATGGAGGCAGGAGCACAGAGATCATTTGCCCAGGCCAGAAAAGGGTGGGGTCGGAAACAAAGTCCAGATCTCTGAGCTGTAGCCTCGTCCCTTGGAAAACACCCTGCCCCTAAAGGTAGATAAACCACACGGAAATTTGCCTGACGATATGGGTTTTTGTTTCAGGGATAACAACGTGCAGCAACCAAAGCAAAATAACACAAGAAATAATCAGGTAAGATACATCCACACTTGCGTAACTTCACGTTGAGTAATGCAAATTACACAGTACTTTTCGCTAACACTCATGGCTTTGGAGCTTTTTGATACATTGAAACCATGTGAATTTCCAAGTATTTATAATAATTTATAATGCGTTAGCCAGGATTTCTGTTAGTTCTAAAATACCACTGGCTTAATACTGGGTAATTATCCACACTTTGAAATTTGTGTTTTCTGTTAACTCTGTTTTCTGCGATGTCTTTTCTAGCCTCCTGCATCAAGTCCTGACTTTTTTACCATATCACATTTGCCTGGTCCGAGGTTTGTAGTATTTAAAAACTTCTTTATTTCATGTTTGCTACATTTACATCGCTGTATTGTTGCAAGTGAAGTTCCTAATGTCTCGTGTCCTGCTTAAGAGGATTTTTGACACAGCACCATATGGGATAAAATAGATTAAATGCTTGGAAGAGAAATACTGTTTTACTGCTTGTACAGAAAACAGCGTAACAGGACACATAAATGCAATGAGGGAGAGGGAGGGGCAGAGAGAGTTACATACACTGTTTAAAATATACATGTTTTAAACAGTAGCAACTGTTTAAAAATAGTATATCTGTTGTCTCCAGTCATGACATACTTCACAAGATGTGTTTTGCACCCTTCAGGCAGCCAGTACCAACCCAGTTTCCTGCAGCTCCTTCACGACCCCAACGCCCCGCGGTCCCACCGAGACCAGCTGTCTGAAACGCCTCCTGGCAACCCTCAGCTAGTTCCGACCAGGAACTGGGCTGAGAACAACCACAGACTGCAGTCCTCCAGTCCCCATCTTGCGCAGCCAAAATGCCTTCTGAAAGCACATACCTCTGGAAGAGACTTGACACTAAGAGGCACAGAACACAGATTTTGTAACGTCCCATTATTCTGCTAATTGCTGCTGGCTGTATTTCTGCCTCTTCTACCTCACTTCATAGTTGTTGTTTTTAAATCAGAAGCCTGAAGTTCAACCCTTGTTAGATTAAATCTATAACAGCGTCGGAGAACAGGACTCTGCTGAAGAGCAGCCTTGCTCACAGGCTAAAGAGAAGGGGATTCAGGCATTTACAGACGTAATTTATTCTCCTCTAGCCACATGCTGCTGTGAAAATGAGACCTTAGACTGCCTTCTTGGGCCTGTTTGCCTCCTGCACCGTCCCTTTGGTGCTGATGGGAACCACCCAGCACCCAATGAACGCAGCCGTACCCCTGACACCGGGCTTGGGGCAGGGTTGGTGCCTCGCTCCGAGCCTTCTCAGTGCACCCATCGATGTTGGGACCCCAATCCTACCCCTCATCACCTACCATCTGTGTAACCTCATACAGGGAGACCAGCAATGGAAATAATCCTAGAAGACTGAATAAATTAAGGAATTGCCTCTGCAAGAGAACATTTCTAATCCCTCTGGTGGTCATTTCACTGAAGAGGAGGAAAGAACCCAAAATGTATTGCAGGCAAAGATCTGCACTGGCAAGGAGTGTCTTTCAAAAAAGTGTTGTCTTTTTCAATTCCTTAGAATCCTAAATTGTTATTATGAATTAATTATTCCTATCATTTAGGCCTTATTAACAAGCACATTACAATACTATAATGTAACATAAATCACCAGGGCTGGCCCACTTGGTAGTATCTTGATTTTATGATGGTAAGAAACCCCATGGCTGGGCACACCCAGGATCACTCTGCTGGGTTCACAGAATCATAGAATTGTCTAGGCTGGAAGGGTCCTTTCAAATCATCGAGTCCAACGATCAACCTGTCACTGACAGAAACCATCACTAACCTGTGTCCCTCAGCACCACGGCTGCCCAGCTTTTAGACACCTCCAGGGACAGGGATTGAACCACTTCCCTGGGCAGCCCGTTCTGATGTTTGACAACCCTTTCAGTGAAGACATTTTTCCTAATATCCAATCTGAACCTCCTCTAGTGCAACTTGAGGCCACTTCCTTTTGTCCTGGCACCTGTTCCTTGGGTAAAGAGACTGAACCCCCACCAGGGACACCCTCCTTTCAGGGAGCTGTAAAGAGCGAGGTCTCCCCTCTCCTCTTCTCCAGGCTGAACACCCCCAGCTCCCTCAGCCGCTCCTCACAAGACTTGTGCTCCAGACCCCTCACCAGCCCAAATGCCTTTCTCTGAACCCGCTCCAGGCCCTCAACGCCCCTCCTGTTGTGAGGGGCCCAAACCTGGACACATCCCTCCAGGTAGGACTGTGACAGGGGGTGGGTCACCTCCCCAGTCCTGCTGCCACGCTGTTCTCGATACAGGCCAGGTCGTTGGTGGCCTCCTTGGCCGGCTCACGTTCACCCGGCTGTGGGCCAACACCCCCAAACCCCTTCCCACGCCTGTTCCCCATCCCCGCAGTCCTCCACGGGTCTATCCCGACACAAGTGGGATCCGCCCCCAGCCCGCCAGGGGGCAGGCCCGCGCAGCCGCATGGCAGCGGCCTACTCCGGCGGCGGCGGCGGCCGGCCTCCCGTGTACGCTGGCGGCAGCGGAGGGGCCGGTCGGCGGTGGGGGGCGCTGCCGGGTGTGCCTGTGCCTCCTGTGCGGGCTGCCGGCAGCCGGCAAATCCACCCTGGGCCGCGCACTGCGCCGCCGCTTGCCGCGGCGCCCGGGCTGGGCCTGCGCCCTCTTCAGCTACGACCAGCTCATCCCGCCGGAGGCCTTCGGGCCCGGCCAGCCGGGGGCGGGACCGCGACCGGAGGAGGCGTCCCCATTGGTCAGTGCGCCGCGCTGTCTTGCTCTCATTGGCTAAGCCGTGCCCGTTACTAGGCAACGCCCTGAAGCGGGGCCTGGCATCACGATGGCGGCGCCGCGGCGGGGCCTGGGGAGGGCGCGTGCGGGTTTTCACTGCTCCGCTGTCTCCCCCCGCAGCTGCCGCCCTGGAAGCGGAGTCGGCGGGAGCTGCTGCAGTGCTTGGAGCGGTTGCTGAGGGCGCTGCTCACCGGGGAGCCGCTGTCGGGCCCGTCCGGCGGCGGGCAGGCGGGCTGGGAGCGGTTCCTGGCCTGCTGCCGCCGGCAGGAGCTGCTCGGCCCGGGAGGAGGCATCGGCGGCGCCGGGACACTCGCAGCCACCGCTGGGCCGCTCTACCTGATCCTGGATGACAATTTCTATTACCAGAGTATGAGATACGAGGTGTACCAGCTGGCTCGCAAATGTAATTACTCTTTGTTCCTGCACAGGTGAACGTTTTCTACTTTGTGGGGAATTCAGTGCCCTTTAACTGCTTTATTTGTTATTCTTGATTCCTGCAGCATAATAAGCGTCCTCTTAACTTTATTACTTTACTATTAGAAATAGCTAAGTTGCCTAAACCCTTTCTTACGCACACCTATCTCAGAGATTACCCCTTGAAGAGTCTTGAAGTTAAAATTGTTTGTATTTTCTTCCAGGTTTGTCTCTTTTTTTTTTCAGGCTCAGAACTAGCATAGCAGTTACACGTTCATGTACAGCCTTTCTTGTGCATGTTACTCTGAAATTTTTACTTGAAGGATTTAAAAAGTGTGTGTTGTGGTTTAACCCCAGCCGCCAGGTGGGACCACACCTTTCTCCCAGAAGGGCAGAGAGAAGGGGAAAGGAGGAAAAAACCACACGGGTCAAGATAAAAACAGTTAAATAGCACAGTAATGGAAAAGGAAAATAAAAATAATATTAATGTTAATGGTAAAAGAACATACAAGACACAAGTCATTCACCACTCATTGAACTGGTTGCCCAGCCCATCCTGAGCAGTGACTGCCAACTCCTGCCCCACAGCCAACCCCCATTTATACACAGCACAATGCCTGTGGTACGGAATATTCCTCTGGCCATTCCATTGTTCTGTCTATGCTCCTCTCAGCTCCCATGGGAAGCTGGAAAAAAAAGTCCTTGGCAACTACAAACATCACCTAGCGAGAACTAAACCAATACACGTTGTAGACATTCCTTTCACAGCAATCACTAGGAAGAGAATTAACTCTGCCCCAGCTGAAATCAGGTCATCTGTTTTATCTTCTTTTAGATTCCTTGAGCTTTTGCCAGTTATTTTTAGACTGTCCACTTGAATGCTGCTTGCAGAGAAACTGTCTCAGAAGTCACCCGGTACCGGACCAGACAATATGTTTAATGGCAAGAAAAATAGAAATGCCAGATGTCAAGAAAAACGCTTGGGAACGGAACAGCCTTGTTCTGAAGAGCCTGGATTGCGCCTTAGAGGATGAGTATGTTACTGGATTGATGGCAGGGTTTTCACTAAGCTGTGTTTTCAGGAACTGGTGGGTAGAAAAGCTCTTCGCTGTATCTAAAGGGTGTGTAAAAAGTATTTCCTTTGGTGATTTTTGGAGGCCAGTCACTTACACACCACAGGCAGCAGTTGCTGGGAGCTCACAGTTATATTTTAGCAAGTTAACCTCAAAACTGACCGCACTCCTAAACTGTTGTTGAAAGTCAATGTAAATTATCTGAAGCATTAAGACTGGGAAGAATGGGCTGTAGTTTCAGTCGCAATTGTTTTCCATCTAAGATAATTTCACTGATCACCTCCTAAATTTAACTGAAAACTCTCATTTGTTTCCCTAGCGAGCGGATTATCAGTTTGCTGGCCACTGCTTTGGAAAATCCAGTGAAGCAAAATGAGGAAAACCCTGAGGAAAAGGTAGCGCTGCTTGTCAGCACAGTCCCAGCCCTTCCAGGTGGTGGTGAATGGGCGAGTTACTTATTCCCCAGTTGGATTCACAACTCCCTGATGACAGAAACTGCGAAATCCCTGTTGCATTTCTTGATTGCAAGAGCACACCCAGAAAAATTAATCCTATTTGAAACGGGTGCTTCTGGCACATCATTAACTTAAACCACGGAGCTGCCTTTAAGAAAACTGTTACATGTTCTACAGTAGTTAAAAAAAAAAAACATTTTTAAGTGTGTGTTTGCATGTATTCTTCCTTTCTGTCGTTCTCCTTGGACAGGAAGCGGATCGAGCCATCTGTGCGGTGAGTGCCATCCATCAGGCTGATGGGGCCTGCAGACGCATCGTCTCCCAGGCGATGAAGGACGCCAAAGGTACGCGTTCAAGGTGCTGAACCCATGAAAACGGGGGTCAGTCAAGGAACCCATCACCTTCAGAAAGTCTGCTCACAGCTATTTTTTGTAGAGCATGAGCTAAAGCCTGTCAGTTTGGTCTTTAAACACGAAAAGTTCCGTTTTAATTTTCTTTCAGATAAAAACCTACCCCCGAGCGAGATGAAGAGCCTGGCGGAAGAACTCAACAAACTCAAAGCAGAATTTTTGGAAGACTTACGGCGAGGGAATAATTGGAAAAACCAAATATGCACAGAAAAACCACATTCTGCCCCTCCTGCAGGTGTAACTTCTGCATTCCAACAGGAGGCCATCAACGTGGTTAATAAATATATTTTAAAATAATGACATAGAGAATGGTGGTGGTGTTTAAGAGTCCAGAGTGTTTGAAAGGCTGTTCTCCTTCAATGGAACCGCTGAAGAGGGCTGAGACACACAGCTTCCTTCTCTGGAGGCTTGTCCCACCCCCAACTTCTCTGCCCATATTGCGGAAGAGAAATAGAGCCTGCTGTACTGTGCTTGCCTTGGAAGATCAAGCCAACAACAAACCAGCCGTAGATTTTGTATTTCACAGAATCCTAGGGAAAGTCAGCCCAGGAATAACACCTGGAAGTCATCCTGTCCCGTTTCCTGCTTACAGTGGGACCAATTTCAGGCTGGTTTAGCTTTCCTAGAGCCCCCTCCAGTTCAAAGAGCCGGTTTGAAAAGCACCTTGGGTGATGACCTCTCTGCTCTGTCCAAGGCACAGCTGGGCGTTTCCAGCTGCCTTCGGAGCTGCCACCAACATACACAGAAGTTCCATACGGGGCGACAGCCACCTTACTGGGATAAAAACTCTGCTTTCAGACATAGATAAGGAAACAGGAGTATGAGGAACAACGAAATTTGGAAAGTGACCAAATATACAAGATGAGCAGTGGAAAGGAGTAACAACGCGCCCTGCGTGCCCTGATTCACCTCTAAAATTAAGCTTTTTCAACTTAAGGGGAGTGACAGATAAATACCCTCTTCCGTGCTCACCTTCCACACCTTATCGAGGCCACAGCACCACCTGTGGAAGCACATGCAATTAAGGATTACCATGAGGCTTAATTAGAAAGTGTTATTTTATTCATATCTTACAAAAGCAAAGCCTCACAACATGAACTACACTAGATATAATTATTTCAGAATTACCCTTGTCGTCTGAAAACATTCACTACACAATAAAACTTATTTTACAACTCTTAACGGGTTTGGTGGTTTGGTTTTGCATCCAAAATATGCTCCTCACACAGAAATACATCCTATTGCCAAAGCAGGGACTCAGAAGCACAGACACAAAGATTGCACAGTGAAAAACGCTTCAGCAGGGAACAGATTTCCTGCAGCAGAACATCCACTTGCTGTAGATTTTCAAAGAAGCTTAAGATTAATAGAAAACTTGCCACCCCAGATTTCTAAATTACATTCCCTTCATCAAAAAGAAACAAAAAAACCCCAAAAAAACTAACCCAACAAAAAAAGAAAACAACCCCCCCCAAACATTCTGAAACAAAACAAATAGCAACGGTTCGTATTGCTGGGAAACACTCTTGGAATGTGTTTTCCAGCCCGGAGTTTTCTTTTAAAATGTCAATTGAGAGTTTACATCAAAATCCTCTTGGTTTGAACATCACGTCTGTGAAAAAACACCCAACTATTATTCCATATTCTCTGCTTCACAGAAGGTTTAAGAATTAACCAAGATAATCAACCAACATCTTCAGTCTGGTATTTGCATGTTCATTGGAATATTCAGTCCCAAAATAATAAGCCTGGATTAACAGGTCTATAAATAGTGCACGGTAAAAATGTCAACAAATCTATAAAATAATCTATTACAGTCAAAACAAACAAACAAACCGAAAAAAAAAAACCCACAAAGTGAATGGTTTGCAGCTACAGAACTTTAACAAAGTCAAGCTGTGGAAACGTTGCAGCTCATTCCCAAACTTCCCTGTCCATACAAGTTAAAAATGCCAATCACCACCTTAGAATATAAGGATGTGCAGGTTGGTTTTTATTTTTTAAATTGAAAAAATCAAACAAACCCAAAACCCAAGGGAGCGCAGTGAAGCAGATGGAGAACTCGATAGGAAGAGTCCCACAAACTGAGGACGCGATCCTATAATTCCTGAGGAGTATCCCTCGCTGACGTGGAATAAGGCCTGTCCCTGCGAGGGAATCCTCGGGATCACACTCCAAAACGGTTTTCCAGTACTAACTCCAGTCTTTAAATTATAGTAAATAGTTATGTACAACATTAGGGAATAATCAGGTGAAAATCCACCTTCCAAACCTACTCAGTAAATGGAAGGGAACAGATATAGTCAGGGTTCTGTTTGGCATGACTGATCATGTGGGTTTAGGTTGAAAAGTGAGGAATTCTCAGCCAGAGGGTGTCCCTCCACGTGGGACCAGGCTGTGGGCAGGGACTTGCCTCCCCGCCCCGGCTGCAGAATGGAGGGACGAACCCCAGAACCTGCTGCCACCGAAAACCTCCCCATGAACAGGGGCTTGCGCAAGGAAAGGAGGGAAAACAGCTTCATCGCTGCTCAACAGTTCCTAGATGTTCACCAGTTTTATTTTCCTCGGGTACCTCAGAGCAGAAATGATATCAAGTCAGCAGGATTAAAATATTTCTAAACTTGCAAGGTTTGGGGTTAGATTATTTTTTTCATACTAAGTTATATTATTAAGAACATACATTCCCCCTAAGAGAGGATGCTCTCCTAAATAAAGGCCCCTTTTAATGAGATGACACAAGCTTCCTCTTGCTCCCACCTACCTCCAGTGACCCAACTATTCTCCTAAAATTTCATTCAGGGGCATCATGACTCAGAAATCATTTTCCTAAATCACCAAATCATGATTTGACACAAAAAGAAAAGCCTGTAACGTTTACAGGCACTGCCAATGGAAGTCCCTATGGAGCAGAAACCGCCTGGAAGGATGAAACCTCAAAACTCTGTGCAATGGAGGCACCTCCCGCCCTGCTGGGAGCAAGGGCAGAAGGGCTGGAGCCGCAGACTGAGGGGGAGAACAGCACTTTGCTTCAGCTCACAAAAGGCAAGGAAAACAACTTCTAAAAATTAGTAATTGTAATGGTCTTTAACAGCAACGTTTGTGGTTCTAATACCACGTTTCAGCCAAATTCACATTTTACAATGTGTCAACACGGGATCATTCCTATGTCACTCTTCGACTGGAAGCGTCATGGCACCAAACCTCTCCAGGAGCAGTAACGTCCAGCTGGATTCCAGTTCAGTCAACTTTTAGTCCTTAAAATAAAGGACTCTGTATGTTTATACATGCAGAGGTGCTGTTCTGCTTATAAAATAAATTTCAGAAGTATAAAGCAACAAAGGGATATTTTGGAATTACAAAGAGTGTCATTATGAACACTGGAGATTACATTCTGCTTTATAAATCCACAGAAATGGATTTTGACAAGGCCTGAAACCAAAAGCATTTTTAGGAGCATTTATCATTCATCGTCACTACATCGGAAATACTTCAAAGGCATATTTTTGACCCCTTTATTACAAGGTGCAGTCAAGAGATTCCAGTTCCTTCACCCAGTTACTTCAGCACAGAAATCTCAACAGTAAGCAAGTCCAGGAGAGAGAAACATACTCAGCTCCCCAATTTCTCATTCATTAAAGTCAAAATTACTTCTAAGGCAAAAATTCTCAGAAGGATGGTTTTTCCTGCCTGGATCTTACACTGAAGTCATTTTAAGTTTTTCCATCGGCTTCAGGAAGCTCTGGCTCCCACAACGATGCACATTTGAATAAGCCAAATATTTGCTATTCAGATTCCAACCTCTGACTGGCAGAACGTTAATAAAATCTTCCTGCTTTTAACAAAATGTATTCAGTGCCAGATTTTGCTGATAACAGAAGGGAAGATGGAAGGGAAGCTTTAATTTGTCTCAAGACAAACTAAGGTAAAAGTGCATGTCTAAATAGGGGAAAAGTAACAGTTCTTCACTTTTGGAAACATTACAAATTCCTGTGTAGCATATTAAGAGCTTTAATTAATTTTGCTAGGATGTTTAATTTAGGTTTCTATTAAAGTGCCTGTCCATTAGCCTAGGTGCTTCTAAAGTAAGATGTACAGTATTAAAAAAAAACAAAACAAACAAAACACATGCAATGGACTTCAAGTACATCTTGAGTTACCATCTGCCACCTACAGTTATTAATCACACTGACTTCCAGTGCAGCCAGCACCGCCTTCGCCTGCCCCTCACACCAACAGCTCAGAAAACCCAGAAGCCCTTCCCCTTATTTCTAGAACACGCTGAAAGGACAACAAATCCAAGGGAAAAAAGACAAGACAAACTGACTTCCAAGTTCACAATAAAGCAGATTGTATGACTTTCAACTATACAGGCAACCTCTCAGTTGTAGCTTGGCCCAAGATAAAACTGAACAAATGCTTTCTAATTTGTAAACCTCTCCTTTGTTTCTATTAGAACTTCCATCAGCAAGACAGAAGGCTAATTGTGCAAATTTTAAATATCTGTACAAATTAGTTTAAGGCAGTTAAAAATCTCACGGAATATATATTAGTTCTACAAGCTCTTTATTATGACTGTTTAAAAATTTCCTCCTTTTAAAAAAGAATGACATGTGAGATTATGCTAAGTGTAGTTTTAAATAAGGTGTCACATTTAATTTTTCTTTTGTTTAACTAGTGAGTGACAAGCTTTTAACTCTTCTTTTTTTCCTACCAGAGTTTCGTTCACAACAACCTGTTATCTTCTAGTTCTGTGACGAGTTTTAAAAATAACAGTTAAATTAGTGTTTAAGGTCTAGCACAAAGAGTTTAGACTATACTAAGCAAAAACATATTATTAACCTTCATCAGACCAAAGCAAGTTTTACATCAAATTGGATTTGCCTGTCAAATTTGCTTCTGTTTGTTTATCCAGTTTGGAGTAACTATGTTTTTAAGGATGTCTGCGAAGTAACCACATGTGGCACCGCATCTACCTTTCCTATTTTATGGTTAATGTATTTTATCTTGCCTGGTAAATAATCTGATAATTGTATCCTATGTTTCAGGACACGCGCTCTGCTCCTACAGTTGTAGAACGTTTATTGGGATTAAGTGCAAGCAACTTGAGTTTAGCAACCAAAGCACGTAAACGCATTCCAATTCTTAAAGCACTCCCTCAGCTTTTTTTTGAAAGGCTACATATAAAATAACAATCACATCTCACGCAAAGTTTCCCTGGCAAGTTTTATGACAACGTAGAAAGAAATTTGCCTTCTTTGTTGAACTGAATAACGTGGCTATTCCTTATGGGAACGTGCAAGCTTTCCTTCAGCAAGTATGAAAAATAGACTGTAATATGTTAAAAAACTAAATAAAAGCGTGTTTTCTCAGTCAATGTTGACTATGTTGGCCTCTTGCAAAATGGCAAGCGAAGTCATACTTATTTTTACACTTACACCCACATATGTTGCACTGAAAAGGATTTTCAAATCCATGACATCCCATGTGAATGGTATAAAGAATATTGTCCGCAAAGTACATGTCACAGTGTTGGCAGTGATGCAGAAGCTGAGGGTCCTGAACAGGAAGGGTGGGAGCTGGAGTACTTGGTTGACTGTTGCTTATGCTGGGAGTACTGGTGTGAGCGCTGCGATCACTGCTGGGACCTGCCACAGGACTATAGTTCCTTTGATTGTGTGTAGGCCGAGGATCTGGGCTGGTTGGAGATGAACTTTGAGGAATATTTGCTGACACAGCAGAAACTCCCGTAGGTGCAGCAGGCTGCTGGATCATGAAAGGCTTTTCGTCTTGACAGGAAACAACATCAGGAGAGGCTGGGTTTTGGTTTTCAGGTGGCAAGCTGGATAACTGTCCGGCTAACGTAGAGAGCTGGTTTAAAGGATTATCTACCATGAGGTCTTGAGGATCTCTTGGCAACCCACTGCTCTGGGTTGTTTTCGTCATGCTCTCGTATGCTTCAGTCTGGATATTTGGGATTTCGTGAGTGAAATCATTAAGGTAGTCTGGTTTCTGAACCACCATGGAAGGCGGACTCAAATTAATTAATGCTCTTCTGCTGTACCCCAAATTGCTGGTCTTCTTCTGCAAAACCCCCCACATTTTCTTGCTGCTTAGGGAAGACCTTGTACCCTTGATAGGCACCATTTTATGTTTGCGCCTGCGGTGGTGAGACAAGTTGCTTCTGTCGCTGCAGCGGAAGGAACACAGTTCACATTTGTATGGTTTCTCACCAGTATGCGACCGCATGTGTGCTTCCAGGTGACGTTCGTAAGCTGATGCGAAGGGACACAAGTGGCATCTGTGTGGCTTCTCACCTAGAAAATCACAACAGGTTAATCTACAGTGTCTCATAGAGTGCATAAAAAAAGCTACTTTCCATTCCACTAAAAGCCAAAAACTAGGAGCTGCTAATCACACAGTTCAGTTTCAGCTTCAGCTAGTTTTGAGTTTAGCTGGGTATTTGCTGGAAGAATGGACAGGAAACACCTCTGCTTCACCCAAGGGATAGTAAGCACGAGAAAAAAAATATGTGTGCAGAATTAGTGCAACAGTTAACCTGAGAAGGAATTGCAGCAACGATGGGAAGGACTGAACATAACGATGTCTGTGTGGTGCTCTTAATGGGATCCAAGCTCTACCTCACCTATAAAGCACATAAGCACTCAGCTCCAGTAATGTCTACACTGTCAAAAACGTACCCCTTCTTAACAATGATGCTGTTTAAACACTGAGGGAGGGTATCCTTTCAATATCTTCCAAACATTCCTTCTTTTAATGATCCTGGAACTATTATTTAAATACCCCATGTACACATGCAACCTCTCAAGAACAGAATTTTGAAAAAGTATCCTGTGGTTAAAGGGTTATTAAAGAAAACAAAAAGACAGCTAATCCCTGAACAGCTGCGTACTCTTTCACATGATAGTACAAAATACGACCCTTTCCAATAGAAGAGCGAAGTCCTACCTATTAATATTCAGAGGTACTCACATTAATGCTTTTTCAAGTACTCAGAAAACTTTCAAACGTAATTACAGGCCAACGCATCTGTAACACGATACTTCGCAACTTTTGATTTTCCTTTCACAGACTGAGATTTTAGGAGTTCCTAGATCCAGGTCTGCAACATCAAAAACGCCTCAAGGATTTGATTCACATTCAGGTGCTGAAATGAAACATCATCTTATCTCCCTATCTAGAATGCCAAGACAATTTCTAAATCACTGTTGTGCAACTCATTCTCTTGCCACACAGTACAACAAACACCAAAAGAAAAAAAGTGAGCAAGCTCCTTCTCTTCAGCCTTTATGGGGTTTTTTTGAAGTATTTTCTACTGTTTACAATACAAGGCAACACATCTGTTTTGTGGCTTTCAAAATCCACTTAGAACAACTGTAAAAGCCAGAAACTGACTGCAGCAAGGAAACTATTACACTGCAAGCACTGTGCAGGCCCTGTAAGATGGCATGTGTCTGATACAGAAAGCCCTTCCCATGTCGAGCACCCCAGAGTTTGGAATCACAACCAGGGATACTGAATAGAAGGTAATTATTTTTTGTCCCCTGCATCACTGGTTCTTCAAAAGGCAAGAAAGCAAATTTTGTGCTACCTATAAGTAACTTATTTGCATCAACTAAAACTGTGATTTCTCCATAAGCACACATAAGCATTCAGATTATTATGTCTGTATCAAGATCTGGAAATTTGGTACAAATGATGATGTAAAAAGACCAACAAACTCCCCGCACTGACAAAGAACTTGTCATTCTAAACTGGTTACGCAGAGATAAGGAATGGTATCCTATGTTGCACGCCCTTAACACAGCTGGCAAACTCTTAATTACACTGCTGTCAGGCTCAGCATGAAGGTAATTCTGCAGAAAGCTGCACTTAATAATGGTTGTGTGATCACTCCTGGGTCATCATTACCTTGGCAGATACCTGCTGCACTTCTGTGTTACCCAGGAAGCATTACTTGATTACTTATATTGCTCTGAGGCTACTGGTCAGCTACCACTTCCCTATTTTAATGCTGACTTATTCCCTCTGAGCCTTCATAGTCCATGCAAACCATCTCTTGGCCCTTTGCCATGCTTCTCCACCATGCTTCTGAGCAAAACACTCGGATCTCCTTGCCCTTGAGTGAAAGAAACAAGAAAACAAAACCAAAACAAACAACAAAAAAAATAAAACCACCCACAAAAAAACCCCACAAAACCTAAAAACTGAATTTGTGTAGCTCATGGAATCTTTGCTTCTGAGTAATGACCATTGGGTCAGAGACTTTTGCAGACGTTTCTCAGCATCCCAGTTCTTGGTTGGAATCTTTCTTGCTTTTTTATATGATATATATAACTGCATATATATAGTATATATGCTACAGCTGTGATGGAATGGTCATAATCTGCAGCAGGAATTGTCCTGCTACCTCTAGCCACTCAGTGATCTCTGCTCCCAAGAGCAGCAGCAGGATCAGAAAGCGTTCTGAAAACACAACAGAACTGTTAACTTAAGATTTGAGAGTATAAAAAAGGTAGGCAACTTCCTACAGTAAGAGAAGGAATTCTGATCCACATTTTGATACTTAAAGAAAATTTCTATTTTGCTCTCCAGTATGTGTAAAATTTATGACACTTGATATTAAATAACAACACATTATTTCAGTCACTCTGCCTGAGAAACTTCATGCACACCAAAGCCACCAAAAACATCTCCAGAATCAACAAACACACACCACTACCATCTTCCAGTAGCAATTTATGTCTGCCATCACAGCTCTAGCAGTCCATCTGCTCACGTTGACAACTGGCCAACAGTAACTGTGGGCTTGGGGAGGCAAGATTTCAGATGGCAACAGCTACACACTACTGAAAAAGACATGGAATTTTAAAACTGATGTTACTTCTGCATCTTTAAGTACCATCTAAAAATGAGCTGTTTAAGTCTGCAGTACAGTTTCTCCCTCTACGTGACTCTCATTTCACGAGCTCAGAAACAGCACCGCTCAGAGCAAAGCTGTTAAAACCAAAAATCTCTCACCTTGTCCACATACCACATGAAGTAAATATAGGTGAAGCTGTTAACTGCTTTATGAAAAATCAGACCAAAAAATACTCCAAAACACATTGTTGCTTTGCAGATCTGCAGCAAGCCCCAGCGTTAACACTGTGCCAAATCATAGAATTTTCAAGGTTGGAAGGGACCTTTAAAATCAGCTAGTCCAATCGTCAACCTAACTCTGATTAAAAAAAAAAAGAAGCTATTTTATATGCTATTGAAACTTCAGATTTCCACTGGGAATCTGAAAACAGCAACAGCTACACACAGAGGTAGCTCTCGGTAGCACAAGAGAACTTACAAAATGTTCAGAGTCTGAACCTCAGAACTCTGATTTCTAGTTGACAGCCATTTTCTATCCCAACATGCCAACACTCCAGGGCCAGTGCAAGGAGCACCGACCTCCCCAAAATACATCCTGGGAGCTACTGCACAAAAGCAACAGTTCACAGCAAAGTGAGAATCTGACCAACGACAACCAAACTTAGAGAGCCATATCGACATCCAAGTTACAACACGTTTACTTCAAGTGAGTCCCAGAATGCCAGTCCCACTATTTTTTCATTTCATTACTGTTACTAATCACTTATCTGGCGATATACCCTCATGTCTGAGTATTCTACCAATATGAAAACTTTCTTTATATTACTATGTTATCTACAATGTCCTAGATGTAGAAGTACAAAACAGGAATATTTTCAGAGCTAAACAACAGAGGAAGAAAAGCCGATTTAAATCTCCAAGTGGCAGCATGTACATTTTTCACTTTTCTGATTAGCAAGGAAAAAGTTACGTTTTGGGCCCTTCAATTTACATTGATGCTTTCACGCTAAACTTTACTCCCACCTGTAGTTAGTTACTGTGGTGAGGCACTGGAACAGGTTGCCAGAGAAGCTGTGGCTGCCCCATCCCTGGAGGGGTTCAAGGCCAGGCTGGATGGGGCTTGGAGCAACCTGCTCTGGTGGGAGGTGTCCCTGCCCAGGGAAGGGGGTTGGAACTGCATGACCTTTAAGGTCCCTTCCAACTCTAACCATTCTATGAGTCTATGATTCAGATTCAGTAGTCTGAAATACCAAATGTTAAGTAGGAATTTGCATATTTTAAATAGGTACCTGGCACACCTTTAAGAAAAAAATAGTCTATTTAAACAAAATCCCAAACCAGTTCTAATTCTTGAGTAACTTTAAGAACTGTCACACTGCTTGAAGATGCTCACTTCTCACATGAAAACAGGACACCGAGTTAATACCACAACGCCTGACAATGAAGTGCTGCAGAATGTTTCCTACCTGTATGAATTCGGATATGCTCTATGAGCCGTGCTGTTCCTTTGCTGGCATAGTTGCAGTATCGACACTTTAACTTTCCATCAAATGTCCTTTCAAACCCATCCACTAACATTCCTGAGTTTTCATCCAGCGAAACTTCAACAGAAGGATGATCCAGACCGTTCTGATCACCTTCTGTCCCAGCTGTGAATAACGAAACACAGATTTCAATCTTACCCATCGTGTCATGAGAGTAAGCCAAATATATTTTGCTTCTGTACATCCTCGGTCTTTAAATATACAGAACTATAAGAATTTACTGATTAAAACAAAAGTACATACATCTTTTGTGATACGAAAATGACTATCAGAAATGCTTCCAGACAATTGTAGTAGCCTGCATCATTATCTGGAATGTCAGCAGTGCAGTTATTCTCAAAAAGATAAAACTAGGTAGCACTGAAATGAGCTTACCTCCCTGAAGAGTCTCTGCTTCCTTGTCTCCACCGACTGATCCAGAAATCATATTTACATGGTGAGTCTGCTGTGTAAGATATTCCTGAAAATCTTTTACAAAGTCCAAAGGTTCTGGCTTCTTTTCACCCATATTCGCTCTTTACGTTTACAACTTCTTGTGCCTAGAAAGAAAAATATTTTCAAATCACAAGTGTCACTGAATTTGAATGTATTCATAAAATCAAAAAAACAAGGGGAGAATTTAGTGGTTTGGGTTTTGGTTTTTTTTAAGTGAAGGATTACATTTATCATACAGCATGACTCAATGCACAAACTGACAACCATAAGAGTATTTTTAGAATTTAACTCATTGAAGATCACCAAATACACATTACCAGGGAAGCTGTTTTCAGCAACAGTAATATAAGGGCAATATCAGATTGGATAAAATTACATAATAATCAAAGTCAACATGCTTTTTAATTTTTTTTTAAAAGTACCTGAATTTTAGATCCCTCTAAGTAGCAAACATGCTCCAAAATGTGCTCCAAACAGGTCAGATAGCAAGCACAGAGCACAGCTTGTCCACTTTTGCTGGAAGGAAAAAAAAAGAAATCTAAGTGCATTATTCTTCCCAAACCTCATGAGTTATAAAAAAGAAAGCTGATAAAACATGTATGTTTTGAAACACAGGTTCTAATACTCTACTGCTCCAAGTTTTATTAAAACAATTACACTTCCAGCAAGAACTTTTCAAAGATCGCATCTACTCCTTCATGTATCTCACTGAAAGACAATTCTATCTTACTGATCATCTCAGTAGTTTCTCTGGTGAACACGTAGCTCCAAAAAAATCTCAGATTTGCGTCAGTCAGTTATGGCAACTGTAATGCTGGGAAACCAACTAAATGCCACCTATGAGAAAGAAGCCTCATGCAAAGCAGTGTCTCATAGTTCTCCCAAAATTTTAATTTCCTATCCTACATAAAAGGCTTAATCCATTTCATAATTTTGCATTGAAATAATAATTCACTAGAAGCCAGTGATCACACTCTGTTCTAGGACTGTAAATGACAAATGTCTAGAGTTAACAACTTGCAATGAGACTGTGACAACAGAGCCCAGGATTCAGTTGGAAAGAGAGCACCAAGTCAGTCACATTATTACGCCTGCAGATTACAATCAGACATAATTTATGATGCTACAATTTCAATACAAATTTCTTTTTGTTTTCCAATAGGTATTAAACAAAACATTACATACTCTACAAAAACTTGAGTCCTGAGTTCACGACCACATTTAAACACATTCTCCTCTATTTTCAAAGTTATTTACAAGCGTTAGTTCATTTTTTGGCATCCAGATGAGTATCTTCTTGCACATCATACTTAAGTGTGCTCAACTACTATCATTACTATTACCCGTAGTTAGTTTTCATATCTTTATATATCAATTCTGCTTACCTTCTTTAAACTGTCACCAGCCTGGTGTAGGCTTAAGTTAATTTGTGTTCCGTTTGTTGGTATCTCCTGCAATAAAACAAAGATATCAGGATATAAATTACAAATATGGAAGAGAAAAATGGGACAAGGTAATGTAGAGTCCTGACCAAGCCAACTTTCACTAAATTATAATAATTAAACAATTTAAAATTAAACCGTTCTAAATGTTGAATGGTTCAACCTGAAACAACATCAAAGGCTCATGTTTTCACTGAAAAATCTGCGTATCCCTTTGTGTAAGGCATAAAAAATTATTGGATTGATTACTTTTATAATTGCATTTAATTTTTAAGGAAAACCATACAAAAATTTCAAAATCTGATTGGAAAAAAGACATAATTTGGGGGATAAAACTCCCTTTTCTCCACCTCATTGATTTAATTTGAAAACATTACACTTTTTTTAATGTCAGTGTAGGTAAATTGCCAACCTGTACATCTGTGTGCACAAAAGAACCTCTTGTGATTTTAGACTGCATTTTTTCTAGTTATGCAACCAGCAGTTCTCCTGTTGATCGACACAGATCAGATGCCTGCTCTGTCACTACTGCAAACAAGTAAATGCAATTCGAATTCTCAGAAACCTGAGCGGACCCGCTTGTGTTTCCTGCGCTCGGCTGGGCCGATCACACCAGATGTCCCTCAAATTCTACTTATATCAAATGTTTTCTGCACAGACAATTACGTCTTCTCCAGCTTTATACACTGATGGGTGGGAAACTGGTTATTTGTTTCCTACCAGGCACAACTGCTGGACTTAACATTAATTAAAATGCTGGTGTGTCCCAAATTTATTGTCCAGGATGCGCCACAGCATGTGCCAGGCTGAAAGGCATTATATATATTTTACCTGACGAATTCTGCTAAAGAAAACAGTTCAGACACAGTAAAACTAGTACTTTTTCACATACAATAAGAACTCATTAGTGCAGTTATCTGAATAAATTAGTACAACTACAAGCACGTATATGTATCTCGTTTTAAGGAATCAAGGAGGGGGTAAAAGGGGGTGGTGGGAGGAAATCTCTCTGCCCCAGCCTCATTTTTTCCCGTGCAAACGACTTAAAACCAACATCACGAAGGAAGACGGATCCCAAACTCTATCCAAGCTCGAATTCTGTTCCTTCCCGAGGAGTTCTGTGTCTGGAAAGGGGAAGATCAACAGCGGGGACGAGCCCCGGGACCTGTCACAGCAGCCGCCGCAAACGGCCGGGGTATCCGCCGCCCTGCTTTCACACCAAGCGGTGTAAAAACCGCCTGTCCTCCACCTCCCTCCACCTTCGCGGCCCGGCAGGGAGCGACAGGGGCAGGGCCGCCCTCCGCCGCTGTGTGCCCCCCTCCTCAGCCTGCTCCCTCACCGCCCGGCCCCCTCACGACTAAACGGAGGCCCCGGCGGGGACAGGCGTGTCACAGTAGCCGCCGCCGCCCCGGAAAGGGGGGAGTCTGTACGGGCAGCGATGGAACCGAACCCCCTGAGGGCGAAAAGGGGGATGTTCGGCGGGGAGAAGGCACTACTCACCGCCACCGCCCCGCTCCGCGGCTGCCGCCCGCCGCCTCAGCCGCCACCGCCGCCATGTTTGTTGTCCCTNGTTGTCCCTCCCGCCGCCCGCCCCGGCCTCGCGAGACGGCGGCCGCTGAGGGCGGGTGCCAAGATGGCGGCGGCAGCCGTGGGTGCACTGCTGAGGAGCTGTGGGAAGGTGAAGTGGGGAGGCTGGAGGTCGCTGGGAGCGGGTTGTGAGGGAGGGTTTGCCTCGCCTCACACCGCCGGTTGAGGCTGCTGAAAGGGTGGGCTGGTGGGGTCCGCTGGGCCAGTTGAGTTGTGGGTCTGTGAGGGCTGGTTTGACAATCCCTCTTCTTCTGGGTTGTGTTGTGGGGTTTTTTTTTGTACGGAGAGGGGTTTTGAGTTACTTCTTCTTAAGAAAAGCTCTTGCAAGTCTTGTGAAAGAGCTTGTAGTTTGGGTATGACGGACCCGTGAGAAAGACAGCCAAGCTCCAGCAGCTGAGGTGCTTGGATGTCTCCCTTCCTTACGTCAACAGACCTGTGGCTCTGTGAGGTTGATTAAAGACAAAGTAAACAAGCAGAAAATCCAAGGGGTTTGGCATACACCTTCTGTTGCTGTGCAAAGAGGGCATGCTGGCCTGGGACCTTCCTACGGCAGCTGGAAGGTGTGCTGTGATAACTGAAATAAAGAAAATCAAGCCCGTGAAAAACAACAAGTTTCCTGTGGTGGAGTTTCTCTGCTGAGAAATAGGAGCTGTCTGGAGGGCAGCTGGGGCAGATACAGGAGTGGAAGTCGTCAAGGAAAGCAAAGCGAACTTAGGAAAATGTATTGCTTTGTTTTACTGATGCTGCTGCCAGGTCCGCCAGCATTAAAAACTCGTTTTAGATTGTGAAACAAACAGAAGGAAACCAAAAGAACTGATCTTTAAAGAGCTGAGGTGGAGGTAAGAATTTAGATAAACAGAAAAATCAATGCTATCAGCAACCCAGAAACCAATTTTCAAACATGTGTTTAGTAGGGCAAACAGTCTGAATGTCGTAGCAGTGTAAATCATTAGCTTACCTACAGAAAAAGGGGGAATAAAGCCAGGGAAGCAGTATCAAAGCATTTGTTTAACATACATGGACTTTAAATAACTATCTGAAAGTTAGTAATACTGTGTGACTGGGTGGCTTTTAAGTATAAAAATGTAAATAATAATGTGGTGACTTGATTATTATTTTTTTTTGTCTGAACATTGAAATAAAGAATCATTTCTGTGCTGTGCTATTACTCTGGCATACCTGTGGGTTGCTGCTCTGCGTGTGGCTGTTGCCAGTGTATGTCCCATCCCTTGGGGCCATCCTGCTGGTTTTAAGACTTTTCAAGGTTATGGATGTTGCTTCTGTCCTGTAGTGCCATCTCAATCAGGTATCAGACAAGCATTTGTTAGACTGTGTCTGCATAGGTATGCTGAAGATCACCTTTGTTTCTCCTGCCATGGTAGGACACCTTTCTCTGCTCCCAAGTGGGTTGGTTGCAGTGGAAGATGCTCCGAGTGAAAGCTCTGGAGAGTGGGGAAGCCTGAGGTGGTTTCTACTAAGTGGAAGTGAAGGAAGGGACAGTTAATGTGAGCACTAACTTTCTCATAACCTTTGGCATTGTTGCCTGCTGTAATTTAACGAACGCAGAGCTGTTTACTGTTACTTGCTAGCCCAGCAGGTCACCTCGGGCAGTACAGCCCCGCACGCTTGTGTTTGACCTTGCTGAGCTGCTTTTAATCAAATTTGTCCAGCTTCCCATTTTCCTGAAAGCATATGTGAAAAATCCATGTGTTCTCTGGGGTCTACAAAATCTGTATTTCCTGCTGTGGACAGGGCAGGGTTTTCTTCATTCTTTCAGTGATGTGTTCACCTGCACGGTCAATAATTCTACATCCCAATGTCAGGTGCCATCAAACAAAAGTAGAGGTAATCCCAAAGTACCACCTGTTGTCTACTGAGCGTACTTACTTGCAGCTTTTCCAAAAGCTGTGTATTCTTAAAAAGGCACCATGCATTTTTCCTGACAGCTCTCGTTCAGTACTGGTGAAATGCTCTCAGTGATTCATCTTTGGTTATGATGCCATGAAAGAAAAATGCTCTTTTCTTTTTACTTGGAAATAAAGTAGTGGAAGAGGCAAGAATTACGTGTGACTTGCAATCCTGTAACTGCTCAGGAAGTGTACTATGTTAAATATATATGTGTATGTGTCTATATTTTTTTATATTTTTCCTTCTCAGACCTTGCTAAGAATATGAATTTACGCAGGTGGATGTTTCATAGCCTTGCGTGTCTGGGTGTTGAGTGACCCTACCATAGCTGGATGTCCTGTAAATAATCCATGCCTGACTGACAGCTTCCAGAGCATGGTTGCCTTGGATTTTATCTCTATTAAAGCAACTCTTTCTTTGTGGTTTTTTTTATCTTCTGTGAAGACCTGTGGTGACTCCGGTAACTTAGTCTTTATTTGAAAGTGTTGCAGCTGTCGCTGATCATCCAAAGTTTGTATTTGTGAATCAGCGCCACTAGTCAGTATTATTTTATGTTGTTTATCAAGGTTGTTGAATGTGAATGAACATGAAATATTCACAGCAATATTTGTTTTCTATATTACCACTTTTACTATTATTTTTTTTTTGTCATGCATGACTGGTTGTGCTAAAATCAGAGTTTCTTTACTGTAATAGACTCGTGCATTTTGTCTCTAAAAGGAGCCCATAGATCTGTTTCACATCAGCTCTTCAGCCAAGGAGATGACAGGTGTTGAAAGCCAACATGAAAGAGAGTGAATTATTAAAAGGATCAAAGGAATTTTTACTTCCTGACCCCTAAGTTTCTGCCATTTTTGAGGAATGCTGCTATCACAGTGTGCATTGCAAAACTGTCCTGCGTTCTGTGAGCTGAACAGCAGCCTGTTTACGGCACAGCTGGTCTGGTCGCCGTGGGGTTAGGGTTGTGGGCTGGCAAAGATGTGTGTTGGCAGGCATATGCTTGTTATATACATTATTTTTATGGCACAGCTGTGTCTCTACTGGGGGCTTCTGTCAGGAGTTGTCTCAGTAAGGCATTAATATCTCCACACTTAAACTGACATAGCAATAGTGACAGATATCTGTAGCAGATATTTGATCTGGAGATAGTAGCCACAGAGTAAGTTGGCATTTGGGAGTTATGAGAGCAAAGCCTTTTGTCTTGCCTGTTTTGAGATCAGTCAGTTGAGCTGTGCTGCTTTTTTTAAAACTGTTTTTCAGGAATACATTTTGCAGCAGTTTAGCTGTTAGTCGGTTACTTTTTGAACCAGATCATATTCATTATACTAACTTTCTTAAATCCCAAGCATTATTCTGTGGTTAGAAGATGCATTAACTTTCAAACCAAACACATTCCTTTCTAATGCATGCTGTTAACTTCTTGAGTAAGTATTTGAACACTACGTATAGTTCTTCAAGATACAAACTAATTGCCTATCACATTGTCTGTGTCCACCCACCTGCTCATAGCTTGCTCCCAAAAGCCACTGTTCTCATTTTTGTGACTCTTGCCAGTCACAAAATATGCTTAGTGCCATTCCCCTACAGTAAAATGCATCTGTGATATTGAATGTAAATTGTATTTCCTATTCCATTCCTGAATAAAAACACTGGGTAAAATTGTGTATTGTTGTCTGTCTACAAATACAAATTCTATTAACTGTTCTGATGTTCTGTATTTATTGTCAACAGCTGAAAAGAAATTTGCCATTATACTTGGCTCCTTGGAGAGCTTCTCCCTGTGCCTTTAGATCCTCCAAATCAGAACTTAAGCCAAATGTTGCCAGTGATGGATTTGTCTGTGCGCCACTTCAGACATTCACCGAAGAGGAGAAAATGCTGAAAAATATGGGTATCTATTATCTGTGTGGTTAAAATTCAGAAATGTCTAACTAGAAGCTTAAAAATTTATCTTCATTCTTTAGTTAAATGTTGAGATTGGTGCGTGGGATTGTGCTTAATTTTGAAATTGCTTTAGTTCATGAGAGCAAAATGCAGTGTTCTTTCTTTGTGTTGCCCTAGCACAGATCCACATAGCACAGGGCAGTTTACTCTGCGATACAACTAACCAAATAACGGATGTATCCGAAATATTTTCTATAATTTTTTTTGTCAACCAATGTTATGTAGGTTTTGCTGAGATGTTTTCAACACTTCGGAATTTATAGGAAATGCTTGTTTGGTTTAGAGAGTTGTAGCTGAGTTCAGAAACCAGTTATAATTAAGCCTTGTGGCACATCACCTTGTTTCACTTGGGCACCGTTTTGTCCTTTTATGAGCTTGTCTGGGAGAGTCAGGAAATACATGCAGAACCTGTCAGAAGTACCACATGACTGTTATATCTTCGAGGAGAGTGTTAGAATACTTACACGCTGTCTTTCTTCTCTTCATTACAGTGACAAAATTTGCTCAGGAGCGAGTTGCACCTTTGGTGCAAAAAATGGATGAGAATTCGAAAATGGAAGATTCTGTAATACAGGGATTGTTTGAACAAGGGGTCTGCACACTTTTACTTAATCTTTTCTTCAGAAAGTGACATCATTTTGTATCTCTAGCTGTGCATTTTTCAGATTTCTAGGTTAAAAGATTGAGGGATATAATCCAAATGAACTAATGTATTATTACAAATTTTGGATTTATCAACAGCAAGGCAACTTTGTTCTCCATCTTTTACTGTAATATTCTTCATCTCTCCCTCTCCCATAGCACCGTCTTTGTCTTATCTTTGAGTTTCTTGTCTTCTTTCCCCCTCTTTTTTTCTTTCTAATTGAATAAGCATAGTTACATAGAATGCTAGAACCAGCATGACTCTGAAAAGTGTAATGATACACTAAATACTAGATTTCTGTTGAGATTGCAATTGTTATGAAAAATTTAATTAGATTAGGGTGATGATTGCCCTGTGTACTGCGTGAATTGACTATCAACTTCTGTGAAGAACTGTTAGTTTGTTAAGGGTATTGAAGGAAAACAGGTCTTTGGGGGAGGATCTGGAACTACTTAGATTCTGTGGTTTTCATTTTAACCTTTTTAGTATCAGCTTGAAAGGAACCAACGGATTGATACATTTGCATCCTTTACGTTGCAGCTGATGAGTATTGATCTTGGGGAAGAATATGGAGGAACTGGAGCTTCATTCTTTTCAGTCATATTGGTGGTAGAAGAATTAGCCAAAGTTGATCCAGCTGTAGCTCTTCTATGTGAACTCCAAAATACACTAATAAATAAGTTGTTTACCACATATGGAACAGAAGAACAAAAGAGAACTTACCTGCCCAGAGTTGCTAAAGATACAGTGAGTCAAATTCTCATGTTACTAAACTATAATATAATTCTTAATAGTCAAGTAATGTTAGTGGGGGGGATTTTTTTTCAGTAAGTGGGTGACTGCAGCACTGGAAAATGTGTATGAACTTTGAAACACTGTTTAGAGCTGAGATCTGTGGTGAATAGGGATACGTCTTGTCATCGGTAGCTGAGAGGTAAAAGTGGAAAGGTGCTTATTAGTTTCATTATAATTTAATTTACTGTGGAGAAGAATGTTAAAGCAGTTGACTTTGAGAGGCATGAGATTACGTAGTGTTTCTATTCTTAATTTCCATATCTGAAACTTAGTTACTGTTGTGCCATGGATTGAAATGTTTTAATTTAAGAGTCTTATGCTTGTTCATAATGATTTTTATTACAGAATTTCTTATACGTTGTGCGTGCACATTCAGTAAAAATTAAAAAGAATTTTTCCCTTCAATTGTCAGGTAGGCAGTTTCTGTCTTTCGGAGGCTGGATCTGGCAGTGATGCTTTTTCATTGAAGACTCGGGCTGAAAAGAAAGGAGACTACTACATTATCAATGGCTCCAAGATGTGGATTAGCTTTGCAGAACATGCAGGAGTTTTCTTCGTGATGGCAAATACAGATCCGTCCTTAGTAAGTTGCTCAAGAATAGTTGCATTTCGGTGACAGTTGATGATATATGAAACTGTGGATTTTGTATTAATAATCTGATATTAAAAGGTGAATATTCTTTGAACCTTTTCATAGTTGACAACAAACCTTTAGGAATATTTCCCAACAAAAACTGAGAATTTGCTGAGCAATTTAATAAATTCCTACTACCAGGGAAAATAAAAATGTCAGAACCATAATTGCTTAGATGAAGAGTATTGGCACTCATTGGTATTATTTGGAGTACCAGAAGAGCGGATGGTTGAAGTCTTTCCAATCCTTCTGGCTTAACTGACAAATTGCTGTTGTTAAAAGGCAAAATAGAGCTTAGGCCATGTGCAGAGGAAAACTGGTAAGAATACATCGGCAAAATATGTTCAGGTAAAAAAATAAATAGTTGAATATGCGTGCTTCAAGTTTTGTCACTGATTTGGATACAGGTAGTAGATTCAGAAAAGTCAGCTGCAAGCTTAAAATGTACATATACCAATACGATAGAGTGATAATCAAATGCAGAACTAACTTGTTTAAAACTTCTATTTATTTTGTAAACTTTTTCCAGTATTGCTTTCTTAAAAATTTAGCTTGAGGATATTTAGTTTTGAAATTAGAATTTCAGGTTTTGACTAAATAAGAAGAGGGATTTTTCTTTCATGATATTCATCAGGGAAGCGTCGTGTCGCTTTCTGAATTTTTATCCATTTCTTCACAATTGGGTGGGTGAATTGAGCACAATATGCAATGAAATATTAAAATATGTTTGATAAACCAGTTTCTATATTTGTTAACTGCTGTGGATTGCTGTATAATCTGGAGTTGTTTCTGTATTCCATGAGAAGAGTAGCTGAAGGAATTGGGCTTAAGTAAAATCTTGCATCCTATAGGATCATTTGACATATGGGTTTAGAGCCATTATTCACTTGACTACTTTAGTGTAAAGATATCCAATGGCTTCTTGCAGTCCATTGTTTGCCTGTAACACAGGTTCCAACAGTGATAACTTGCTTTCCCAGTGATTTCCAGTACAGACAAGTATGATAGTCCTGTCTGGTTCATTTAGGTAATACCAGTCCCTTGTCTTACCAGGAGAACTTCGAAGGTTGTTCCAATTAAATTTTCCATGTGGAATATTTTAATAGAAAGGTGTCCCTGGCCTTTGTTAAACCATAATTAACAGGCATAGAGACAACGGTACTGGTGTTTTAATTAGTAATATAGTATTAAGCAGGTGGAAAAGTTCGGTATTGGAATGAGATGTTTTGACCACCATTTGATGATACTAATCTAAAAAACAGTTCTTGATTATTTTGTAATGATTATTTTGTAATTCATCCTAGGGATACAGGGGAATTACATGCTTCATAGTAGATCGTGACACGGAGGGACTCCATGTAGGGAAGAAGGAGGACAAGCTTGGAATCAGAGCATCTTCTACCTGCCCAGTAACATTTGAAAACGTTAAGGTATCATAAGTTGTTTAGCTATTGAAGCACAATTTGTGTGTACCTGGAACTGGACCAATAGAGGGAAAGCATGTTGACTAAATTCCCAATGTTTTTTTTTCTGTAGTCGTGTTGATTGTCTGTCATATTTTAACTTTTCCTATCTGTTCTTTCACGGAAGTCTTGAGGGGAGTTGGGTTTCCTAAATTTTGACACAGTTTTTCTCAATTACCAGTTTATAACCGCTTGTCTCAGGAAGTGTTCTAATCAGATATTCTAGGCGTCAGGTGTCCGCCTTATGTTTATGCCTTCACTTACAAGGAACATTAGATAAAACATGTATGCTGATTCACTTGTGAACCTACTAGCAGTTGCAAAGCAGAATAGACTGGAAATAATTAAGTGGTTTTATTTTTATAGGTTCCTGAGACCAATATCCTGGGACAGGTTGGACAAGGCTATAAGTATGCCATTGGAATGCTAAATACTGGCAGAATAGGTATTGCTGCACAGGTGAGTAGTTTAGCATAATACTGAATACAATCAGTATACAACTTTGAATTTGAATTAAAATTTACAAAATATTTAAAACTAATACAAATAAACCATTTAGAAAATCCTTCATTAAAAACTAAATTGCCACTAGATGTCACTATTCCTGTATCTAAGTTACAGTAGAATACTGAAACAACTGTAAATGGTAAAATTCTCCTTTGATGGTAGAAGCAGTAGATTTGGAAAACATTAAATGGCAATTAGTTTGTCTTTGGTGGTTAACTTATTGCTACTGAAATATATCAACGTTTTTATCTACCATTATGCAAATTTATTTTACAAAGAGGACTAGATTTGGAAAATGCAACACGCTGACATGTGTAATGTTAATGTTTCCAACTATGAATGTGTGGGATTGCCAAATGTGGCTTTATGATAACTGATGTTTTCCCAACAACTCATTTTTAAAATTCAACTTATTTTTTAAAATAAATATTATTGTGTTGGGGTTTTTTTATAGCAGAAGTGTCCAAGTTCATTGTTGTGTTTGAAGATTGCACTTTATGGCATCTTAGGGAAAAATATTTGTTGACCTTGGAGTTACTTCAAAATGTTGTATTTTATTGTAAATTTAGTTTGGATCTCAGATTCTTGTTGACTTCAGTGGAAATCAGGCTCAGCCCTATAATAAAATGACTTATGACAAGTTTTTATAATATTTAATTTACTTTTGAAAGTAATCTCTTCTTTGTTTCTGATTTGTTGTGGATGTAGTTGTGCTGTGTAGGGTATAATATGCCTGTACTACCGGTCTCCCTTATCTTTTGTCCTCATGGACAAAACAGGCAAGAAATAATAATCCTCATGAGATTTGGACTTTCCACGTGGCAGCAGACTGTGCAAATGGGTTGGCTTTTCCATCATTTCTAAATACTGTCTGTGATTAAACTTTGTCTGATATGGCATTTAAAAACTAGGGCTGTGGGCCCCATTGTTCCCAGAGATATAAATAATGTAAAAGCTCTGGCAGTAAAATACATGGTCTGGATTTTACTCTTAATTACTCCAAGTTACACTTATAACCTAATTAAAAGTTAAGGTCAGGTAGTTGTTATATCTTAGTTACTACTTTCTTGGCACCTTCAAATGAAGAGAAATGTACTTGAATGTACAAGAACAGCAGTTCTATAGCCCTCTAGTATTGAATTTAGTTTTGCAGTAGTAATAATTTTATAAGATAATGAACATCTTATAAAATGTAATTGTAGCTGTGAAAACAGTTTCAGATAGTTTTAGTGCAAGGTAGCTGCTCATGTTGTTACAGGTGCTGAAACTGGTGTACTTGCTTCATCTCTGTGAGTTTATGCAAGAAGGCAACAAACTGGGTAATACAGCTGATTAGCAGCAGGCTGTTATTTTCTTTTTTATTATTATTAATTTTTCTTTTTATTGTGCAGTTTAGATCTATAGATTTTTAGTTTAAAGTAAATTTCCCATGTAATTAAGAATTTCCAGAAACGCTTAATATTTGTGCAACCACAGTTGATCTGTAAGTTTTGTTCAAAAATTAGTGATATTCTTTTCATAATTCCAGGAATAGAATAGGATGGAATAGATTTATTCCTCAAAAGTTTTTGGGGGTTGGGTGTTGGTTTTTTTTGTCCTAACTCACCTCAGTATGTGTTATTTTTTACAGATGTTGGGACTGGCACAGGGGTGTTTTGACCGTACAATTCCCTACACAAAGGAGAGAGTCCAGTTTGGGAAAAGCGTGTTCGATTTCCAGGTACTTGTTGATGAACACATGGGAAGTTTCCCCTAAGAGGGTAGTAGTTGCCACAGTAGTAGTAACTGCTGTGAGTAGAATATGTCAGTAAAATGAGTAATCTGATTTACATAGTTTGTGCTCCACCTTGTGTCATGCCTCCAGTTGTCAATATTTGAGAATTTTTCAAAAAAATGTTGGATGGGCATTCATCTGCCACATAAAATATATAAATTCAGCACTATGTGCCTTTGCAAGTACCGTATAAACCATTTAAAGCTTTAAAACATTATTAACATAACTAGTTTTGCTTGATTCACTGCCTTTGAAAATACTGTATGTGGAACCCCTTTCTCTTTTGATTTTAATATCACAGTATATTGAATGTGTTCCAGTTTTTGTAGCCTTTCATGAGATGTGGGGGAAGGTGTTTTTCTGGAGTTAGAAATTATAGAAAGAAATTATAAAAAGATGAGGAAAACTGATTGAATTATTAGATTTCCTGTGCTATACAAAGACATTTAGTTTTCATGATAATATCTGTATCTTAAAACGAAAAAGACTCTTTGTTGCAAAAATGATGTATAGTTTAATAAGAGATATATAATTGTAATTACTATAGTAATTTTCTTGTTAAAAGAAACCTACATCTGAGCTGAAGAGAAGGAACATTAGTACTACTCATGATTTATACAAATTTTAGGAAGCACCCTCACATACCTAGGAAATTATTGGAACTGCGTCTTTTGAATGGGAAATGGAATTTTTAATTGACAAATCATTTTGTTATTTTGACCTGCATATATATTTTTGCAAATTTTAGGGAGCAGCGTTAATAAGATGAAAGATTTTATTGTGCTTTAGGAGCAAGTTAGGCTACTAAATGTTCATTTTCAATCATCATAATGTTTGGGTCTCCTTAAATCAATCTATTCTTCTGTAATACCTGTCATTTAGATGTGAGCTCCCTTCCCCTTGAATCCATTCATCAGTTACGTCTTTTGTACCCTGCTCCTTAGTCTTCTCTCATGGCTATGGGACATGTTCTTCACTGTATTGAAGAGGTACATTCTCTTTCAGTTTCATCAGGGAATTAGACTTGTTAATGTATGAATATTCTCAATAAAGAGCTGCAAAATAAAAGTGCAGCCTTGACCTACCCATGTCTCTGCAGTGCTGAGAAGAGCATTAAGATTTGGCTCAAATTTTCATTGATATTCATGGGTGCAGATAGGTTCATGTTTGAACCCTCCCGTCCAACCAGTCAGGCAAGAAGTTCCCCAGTATGCCTGAATCTAAGAAGAGAGAAGGAGAAAATGGGAGTGTGGTTCCAAAAAGGACTTTGGTCCAGAGGTTTTCCAGCGCCAGTGTCATAGATGCAAGGATGTGCAGAATCACTAGTTCATCTAAGTTTTGTATTTTTATTTTATGATGTAGGTATGTTCCTTGGTGAAAACAATGGTTCTTGCTAGAAGGTCCAGTTGAATGCTAGATGCTGTTTCTGTCTGACTCATGGTGTGCTCGTTACAGGGAATGCAGCACCAGATAGCTCAGGTGGCCACGCAGCTGGAGGCGGCGAGGTTGCTGACCTACAATGCGGCTCGTCTTGCTGAAACAGGAAGGCCATTCATAAAGGAGGCAAGCATGGCCAAGTACTACGCTGCTGAGGTAACCTGCAGTTTCTTTGTTCAGTGGTTTTATTTCACTGCTGTTTAAGCATTCCTTCTATTACTGAAAGTTTGACTTGTAATTCCTGTTTTGCACTGAGATCTGCAGAGGTACTTTTACCTTGTCTCTTGTTCTCAGTCCGTGTATAGAACTTAAAGCAGCCACCAAAGAACAAATTGCACATGCCCCTGAATAAAATTGTGAAAAACAAGCAGCAATATTAAGAGAGAAAGTGTATTAGTATTTTCCCTTGTCTTAAGAGATTTAATTTTCTTCAAACTCTCTCTTTGTGGCTGGAGGAATGGCATGGTGAGACTCCATTTGCGACCATTTCAACTCTGCTGGTCACAACTCTTGAGTCTTAATATGATTTGAAACCATATCGCTTCTGCCTCTTTGTAATTGCTGTCTTTCACAACACTCCTTGTGTTTTTCATAGTACAGCATATAAACTATGGCAGTAATGGTTAGTGAATTCTTTATTTCTTCTGCTTTAAACAAACATAATTTTTATTCTAAAATAATTTGCATAAATACTTCCTCTTCCCACTTGTTCTAGTAACTTCTTTAATTACTGTTTTGTTTTTACTTTGAATAGCTACAAAGAATAGAAGTTATTACCACTGGCATGAAGTTGAATCCTCAAACAGTAACTCTGAAACTATTTTCATAGGTTGCAACACTGACAACTAGTAAATGTATTGAATGGATGGGTGGAGTTGGATTCACAAAAAATTATCCAATGGAAAAGTACTATCGTGACTGCAAGATAGGTGAGTGAGAATTTCTTAACAAATATTTCTTGTAGCACTAGTAGTATTAGAGTTTGGGGATGAATAACTGTCTACTTTTTTTGAAGATTTTTTTTCCATGAGACTGTATTTAACACTGATTCAAAGGCTGAGATATAAAAAGGTAAAACTTGCTGTACACATTTGTGTATGTAAGGCTGGTTAAAATGTTTCATTAGATACCAATAAAATACAGACACACATATTGTGTCCCATTCTGTTAAGTAAATTGCGTTTCAAAAAAGCTTAAAGTACTTTCTTTGCCTTTAAGATTTGAATCTATGTAGAGTTTTACTTTCAGGTCTTCCGTGTTTGCCAGTATAATCCTCGGACCTAACAGTTTAGCATTTCCAACAATATTTACCCTTTGACAGTTATTGCTGATAGCATTTGTAAATACGTAATTTTGGGGTGTTATTTAATTGGAATTGCTTTTCAGGAAAATGTCTTGTCATTCCATTGTACCAGCAGAAGAGCATTTTAATTGTTGCAGATAATAAAATATGAAGATTTCTGCAAATTCTGTTTCTAGAACTTGCTCAGTTAAAGCTTCATGTCATAACTGTAAATTTTCTAACTGGACTGTTGGAATGACATCTTGGTCTCTTTTCATTTGCTCACTGTGGTTTTATAGTTTTCTAATTTATTTTCTTCTGATTTCAGGTACAATATATGAAGGAACTTCAAATATCCAGTTGAGCACCATTGCGAAACACTTGGCACAGGAGTACTGAAACAATTCGGACTTCTTGGCTGTTATTTCCCTGAACAGTCATTGTGAACTACACATTTATTTGTAATTACAAAAATCAGAAATAAGAATACAACATCACAGACAAAATCATAAGGAAAACCATTAATTCCCCATTTCAGGACAGTGAGTTCACGTGAAATCATGAATTCCACATTCAAATCCAAATTGTGGGTTAAAAGTGTCTTTTTTTTTCTGTTTGAGACATTTCTAAGCTGATACGTTGGCTGAAATTGTTTTGTTGCCGTAACAGTTTATCTCCACTTTGAGATTTCAAAGGGAAACCAAAAGCAGCCAAATCCTTGGCTCACCTGGTGTGAGTGGTTCTGTTAAGCCACCCTGGAGAAAGGAGCCCACAGGAACAGCAGATCCCTTGCAAGGTGTGAAGCTGCTGTTTGTTGGAGATGCCCTTTATTAGCATGGGGCAGAGGAGAGGTATGTGGAAAGAGACAGACGTGATGGTTTCCTCTCTCCCAGGTGGAGCAGTATCTGTGGAGCTGCTGTAATTGGAGTAATTTTTATAGCAGCCCTTAGTGTGTTCTTAAGTATATCTTGGTAATTAAGCCCTTCCAGCCCCAATTTGTAGTACTGAAAGGTGGATAATATCTACCTCCCTTTCTAGCCTTCTCAGCTGTTAAGGGTTTTAATCTAAGAGGCTATTTATAGTTCTCCTTTCATAAAAGGTTGAGTTGAAGTCTTTGTGGAATGGGGTTAAAAAAGCTCTAGTAGTTCTGCAAAAAGACAGAGATAGAAGCTGGGTAATAGGAATGCTGCGATACAACATCACAGTGGCCTTTCCATGTTCAGTGCATTTTATGAACTTTAATCCTCAGAGCCTTCCTGGGAGTTAGGGTGGGACTGTTAATTTGCAGCTTGGAAAACTCACTCATGTAAATTAGTGGTTCTCTACAAAACGAGCAAAGTTTTGCTCCTTTTTGAGAGAGAAAGAAAGAAAGGAGCGGGTTGAAAAGTATTTGCTTTTTTATCCCTCTCAATTTACTTTAAAATTAGACATTTTATTTATTGCAGAAACATCTTCAGTGCTTGATAACTGATTAAGAATCAAGAGACAGAAAGCTTAATACACGAAAAATTATTATAATTGCGGTAATTGGCAATTTGTTTCAAGCATTTTTGGGAGGGAAAGATTGAGTTTCTGGTTTTGGCTGACTTAGAAGAAACTCATTTTTAAAGCTTGCTAGTCACTGATGAGTCCCTTTGAGTGCAGCCTAGACTGTTACTGTCTGAGACTCCTAAAGGTTTTTCTAGCAAAACTAGGGGAAATAACACTAAACAAGTATGATTTTGTAATGCAGGCAGACTGCAGTGCCTTATAGAAAGCAAAAAGCAAGGAGGAAAAGCACTATTAAAAAGTTTTCTGACTTGCTGTGAGCTTCAAAAGGAAGTTACTACTTTGGTGAATATCTCCCCCATATAAGTGTTTTGCCTGTTTGATAGGTGAAGAATTAATGTGGTAGTTATCCTTACACCAATAAAAAAAAGCACTTCCCATATCAGTCTGATCAACAGCTGCAAGATTTTGAAAAATACAAGAGTAGAAGGGCAGAGTAGATGATTTCTGAAGCTGTCTTCTAGCTATATTATTGTTATTATTAATGCATTTTAGGTTGTTGCAGGCTTGCTTTCAGCTGAATTGAAATGGCAGGGGAGATTCTCTGGCAAGAAGGAAGACTGCAGACACGGCAACAGTTAGCTACAGTTATTCTGCTCACCGTGGTCTGTCAGAGTCTAAAATGATCACAGCCATACTACAAAATGCTTGAGTTAACATTGATGAATACGAGGAGTAGTGCTTGATGGGAGATGCAGTCCTTCGCTGCTGCAGTTTAACCTGCTTTGCTAATGTGAGTGTCAGCAGAGCTCAGGTTTTGATTCATACTGTTTAGCAGGTCTCCTTGTTTGAGTTACTACCTTAGCTTGGCTTCTGTAGTTTTGCGAGAGGCTATGGAGTGAGAAACAATACTTAACTGACTTTATATAGTGCTAAAAGCAAAGTCTCAGTGGAGGAAAGTGCAGAGCTCTTTGAAGGACTGCTAAGGGCTGGATATCCAGGATTATGTAAAAGGGACTGTCTCTTTGTGTAGAACAGTGTCAGGTATCCATTTCAAAAAATGATCAGGAAAAAGAAAGGTCAAAATAATGTGATTTCCTACAGCCTGAACTTGTATGCTCTACTCCAGGAGAAAATCTGAGTGGCTTCGTCAGCTACTCAACAGTTCTTCTCAGAAAAGCCAGGTCAAGCCTTCAACTAATGTTACCGTTGTGAATATTTCATGTCTCTCAGTTTAATATGCTGTATTCTGTACACAGTAACTTTGGAAAGAAATGTATGTATTGTATTTTATTTTTATCTGCAAAATTCTGTGGGGTAATATGTGCACAAATGACTTAGAACCACTGAGTTTCTTTCATCGTTATTTTGAAAGGGCACCTATTATCGTGGAGAGCATTAGGTATTCTGGTCGCTGACTCTGGGAAGAGTCAACTTGTTTCATCCCCTTCGGTCTGATTCAGTTGGTTTAGTAATAAAATCGCTAAATGTCGTTGTCTGGGAGCTGTGAAGAGCTGCCCGCGCTCCCCACCCCCTGTTCAGTCTGGGACAGGCATTTATGGATTGTCACAAGTTGTATGTCTCCATTTGGCACCATGACAGGAGTGTTGGTGGTTACTGACCACACCAGTAGGTGTAGGGCCGGTGTTGGGAACGCTGTGAGGCTTCCTCTGCTAATGACAGGGCTCAGTGCTGCTTTATACACAATAAGTATTTATAATAATGAATTTTCCCTTTATATGCCCTCAGTCAGCCCAGTCTCTACTCTAAAATAGCATCTTCAGTATCAGATGTTGCATCTGGGCTTCCCCGGTTTAGAAGAAAAGAGCTGTGTTGAGAATGTATTAAAAAGTGCCTGATTTTGATATTTGACTTGATACAACACTAATCCTGTATATTGGGTGATGGTTCTCTAATAATCTGTCATTTAATTTTTTTCCTATATCTTGCCATTTTTGTACTGGGAGAGAATGACTATATCATCTGTCAGGTTTCTTCATTGTTATTCTGGTTTGTGATAAAGGCCTGAGGCAGATTTCCACAGAAGGTTTAATTGCTACTTGGGAAATGCTCAAATACAACATTTTATATGATTTTTCTATGCTGTTGTTCTTTCTTTCGTATTTTCTTTTCCCCATGTAAAGATTGTGTTAGGAAAGGCTTATGTGAAATATACAGTAATTGTTCATTGGGAACCTTTTGCTGTGTAAAGAATTTTCTAATTAACGTGTTACTGCATTTCCATTTGGAAATCTTTTGGTGAGAGACACAACGAGCTAAGCTTGATTTGAAACACGGTCAGCTTCGAAAGCAGCTGTTTGGCTTTCCTGAGCTTGTGTATTAGCTACATGAAAGCCAAACGTTTTTTCCTCAACCCCAGCGTTCTGGTACATTCAGTGTACCAGGGTGATAGATCTCCTAAGAGAAGGGGAAAAAAAGTGGTAAAACAGCTTCCACAAATGCTTCATAAATATTTACCTGTTACATTATCACTGTGCAAACTGTTGGAGGCTGATGGGCAGATGAATATGTATTGTGTGATTCCTAAAGAGTTTTCACAGAATTTGTCATTTGATGTTCGATCGAAATAACAATCGTTGTAGAGTGTTTTGCAAGGAGTTGTCTTCTCGGAATTGTAATATCTTTGTGGAGACCCAGGTGAGGGGCTTGGTTAGTAGCACAGAGCTACGTAGCGTGGTTGGCTGTAAGAGGAAGCAGGAGTTCTTTCTGAGCCCGTTCTGAGTGAATCCAGAGTTCCAGGCTAACAAATAAGAATTATAGTCATTATTTCCGTTAAATATGGCAGTTGTAAGATCAGTCGCTATAATTAACAAAGTCCAGCTTGGCAACATTGAGGGAATTTCTCATTATCTGATACTAGAGCCATTATTAAGCTGCTTTGAAATCTTGGCAATTATTATCCTCTAAAAATACTCTGTTCATATGCAATAACTGTCTAATGCATGAGGTGACTAGAACTGACCAGTGTGTTTCCTAACAGCTTGTTTCATAGATCAGAGCATTCAAACGTTGGATTGTATTGGTGTATTAATGCTCAAAAGGACCTGCAACACCCATTGCAGCACAGTTTCTGGTAAAACACTTCAAAATACAAATCAAAAAATGTACACTCTCAACAGGCAGCAAATAGAATAATGACTTTTACCAGGGAATGGAGCAATAGGATGAAAATAGGCTCAAGGCCAGGCTGGATGGGGCTTGGAGCAACCTGGTGTGGTGGGAGGTGTCCCTGCCCAGGGCAGGGGGTTGGAACTCAATCTTTAAGGCCCCTTCCAACCCAACCCATTCTGTCATTCTGCAATAACAGCACTGTTTATATATTCTTTCAAGATCACATCTTTCTGAAACTATTCTTCCTCTGTGCGTCTTACTGCCTGTAGAGCTACTAGTGCTGGAAGACTAGTTACTGCTTGTTTGGTTTAGGGCCAAATATGAGGTGGCAGATCAAGGAGAGACTTAATGACAACTTCTGTTTCCTAGTGTCAAGAGAGCAAAGGGAAGAGCGGAGCTGCAGTAGGATGGATTCATGTTGAGTTTGGTGTCTCCTGCCTCTCAGCCCAGTGAGTTCAATTGTTTCTGTTTTGAAAAGTTTCTGTTTGGCAGAAGGACCCTGGTGGGGTCTCTACTTGGTAGGACACAAGAAGGTCAGATACACACACCCCCAGAGCTGATGTTCTGCTGGTTGAGGGGTGGTTTCCTGCCTTCCCTTGTGAACATTCAACCAAGACTTTTAAATGATGACCTACCCAGGAAAGGAACAGAATAATTTTCTGATCCTCCTTTTCATCACATTGTTTGCTGAAAGTTTCTTGGATATTTTTGGTTTGAATTATTTTCTAGGACACGCTGTAAGATTTTTTTCCGTTTGCTAATTTGCAAATCCTAATGATGCAAATTAAATGCAAATTTTTCAATATAACCAGAGCAGTCATCCACTTTTAATTTAATATTATGGCGCTGAGTTTTCCTACCTTTGTTTAGATGGTACCTAAAGAGATGATAATTACATTTTAGAAAGACACTCACTTCTCGGGATTATTATTATGCGTGAGCATGAAAGGTTAAGAGTCCCAGAAGGTGCAAATGGTTATTTATGCTAAAAAGTATTAGCTGATAAACTTTTTTTATGGAGTCACTACGTCATGCACCCAACACCGGCTAAAGGACTAGCTGAAGTGAAAAAGCCAGCTTTGAAATTATCCTAAGGACAATGTTTTACAGGCATTTATTTGCCTTTTATCTCATACAGAACCGCTTTGTGTCAGCTCTGCTAAATTGACCTGAAAAGAATTGGGGAATAATGCAGAAATTAGGGTTAAGGTTCTGGAAATCTAGTTTAAAACTGAAAAGCTCCTTAGGACTGGTTTTGTTAATGGAGCTGTTGAAGATACAGTTGGTTCAGGGCAAATGTGTTTCATTGGGAAAGCCGATGCTGTTTGTTTTAGGAAAGAAAATGTTAGACATTCTGTTCCTGAGATGGAGGATGTTTACACACTAAATGCAGCATTTGCTCCAATTGTTCCCATAAGAAATGAGGCAATGCACTTTTTTTTCAGCTCAGGTACTTTTTGAACTTTGAAAATGTTTTATGACTCCCTATTATGTACTAGAAGATGGTTATATGAGCTGAAGGCTGTATTTACGTTCATAGTCTTGTTTTCCCCGTGTTCAGAGAAAAAATCCTTATGTTCCACTGTATGACTTTTACCAAACACAAACTATTGTGCTCCCTTCTTAAATTCCAAATTACTTTGGTCTTCTCAATGTCTGTTCAGCCGAGCTTAAAAGAGAAAATAATTTGTTCAGCTTAGTTGCAGCAGTGTCTATGTTTGATTGATATCACAGATTGTTTTGATCGTTCCTTGAATAATAAAAGCTGGATTGAGCAAGCTATTTGTTCTAAAATATATTTGACTGCTGTGCAGGATTCACAGTTTCCAAGGTCCAAAGTAAGGAGGCAGCGGTAGCTCTTCCAGTTGATGCTAGAAGTGTTTTAGCTCTACGGTGCTTTGACTGCAGTGATTCAATTTGCAGAGATAAACAATTCTCTGGAGGTAATACAGCTTGTCATTATTTTATAATTATTTAAAATGTGCCCTCTTACCCTTGTGTAAGAATCCAGGCCGCAGGAGGGTTGTGGTTGTCCTCTGATGCTTCAGGGTGCTGACACAGCACTGGGTTAAAGCACCCGGTGATCTGGTGTCTCAGACTATCGTAATTTAACAGCCAGCGTTCTCTATACTGTTGCTTCTATTTAGAAGTGTCCAAAAACCATCTTGTTTTTTTTTATAATTGCAAAAGCCTTCTGGCACTGAATTACATCTCTTTCTTGACTGAAATGTATCTGCTCTATGCTAACCTCATTATCCAGGAATGATTTCTAGAAGAGGAAGTGAAGAGTAATTAAATCATTCCTAACTGAAGGAAATGCTTCGCAGAACTATGCAAATTCCAATTTGGCCAAGATGCTGTGGTTTCATATTCTATTTCTGGGAAGGGCAGCAGGAGAAATGTTTTTTTTCGGAGTTACAGATAACCAGGTTCTGGTTTCATTTTTCTTTCTTGCCTCGAGATCAGAGTGCACTGGGACATCCCTGTTCCAGAGGGAGCACAGTACCTGCCATCACCTGCTTCTTGGTGCCTCTCCTGCTGTAAGTGCTTGTAAATTAGACGTGCCCCACTCACTGCAATGTTGTCTGCTTTGGTTGACACCTCCTGAGGTCCCTGAATTCTTGCCTGAGTTCAAAATTAAAAGCTCAGCCCTTCTCTGAAGTAACCATTTGTCTGCATTGTGTGTGGCCCTGGTTGTCCGCACAAAGCAAAGGCACAGAAGGATGGACATGCTTTCCCTCACTTCTTGCCCTGCGATGCTGTGACTGGAAAAAAAAAAAAAAAAAAAAGTGGGGAGGAGGATTGCATTTTGGAGTTAAAAAAATGAGGTTTCTGTATGTGTGCTCAGCAGGAGTGCCTGGGCGAGTCTGTGGGCCGAGCACAACCCTCCCGGGGATCAAGCCTTTAGATTTTCCCATCTGCAAATCTCCCTTTTACAAGGCTTACA
This sequence comes from Thinocorus orbignyianus, assembly GCA_013400375.1. Taxonomy (NCBI): domain Eukaryota; kingdom Metazoa; phylum Chordata; class Aves; order Ciconiiformes; family Thinocoridae; genus Thinocorus; species Thinocorus orbignyianus. The sequence continues at coordinate 137,352 of VXBW01003578.1, forward strand.
GCAAAAAGAGTGTTAAAAAGCCTTCTCACACAACTAGCTATTTTTACGTGGGAATGTTTGCAAATATGTTCGTGATGCGCAATTGAATTATTAACTGGAAAAAATATATTTAGAGTGCTGGAAGAATGGCTTTTCAATGCTCCACAACTTTTGTCTTTCAAGGAATCATTGCTAAAATGAGTTATACACTCAAGAAATCCGCTTAGAATTAACAACATATGTCCTACTTTTCCATCTTTTCCTTTAAAAGTTCCTTATTCTAATAATGAAGTGTAAATAGCAAACTTCAGTGATTTGCAAAAGGTACCAGCCTTGCTTCTTTTCTAAACCGCTTGATTTATGTGCTGTTTGCTGTTTTTGAGAACACAAAACAATTAATTTATGTGTGAAAAGAACAGTGAATTAATCCTAGAGAGCCCTGGAGCCTTTAAAGACCTGAATCATATGTTGAGCTCGTTTAAAACTTGCATAAGAAATTAATGTAGAATAAAGCCCTTTAATTTGAAAAGTGCATCTATAGTAGGTGTCCCTAGGATATCTTCTGGATCATTATTCAGAAAGGTTAAGGAGGACTTTATTTTTTTTTTTCTTTCTTTCTTTTTTTTTTATATTCAGTATGTATTTTCCAGTTTGCAGCTCAACATGGTGCATTTCAACTTATAAAGAGGCAGAGATTTTAAAAAGAAACGGGGAGCTTTTTATTCACCTTCCACTTAATTTCCTTGCTGCCTTGCCAGTCCCAGCTTAATGAATGTAATTGCTACCTTTGATGAAAATACTATTATCAAGATCACACATTACATTGGAAAACAGTTTTTCTTTAAACACAGCTACTGCAGTCTCTAATTATGCATGTAACAAGTGGCTCCCGAACAAAAGAGCATGTTGTCTACAATTGCTAGGAATTGGAGCAAGGCAAATTTGAACAAAGAACAGATTAGATTTGCTCCATGCTCCACAAAGCCCATTCCCCTGATTAATTTCCTGCAAAAACTAAAACAATTCTCTCTTAAAAGAAACTAACCCTCATCCCCAGAATGATCCATATGCCATTTGTGTCAATCTATATGATGATAATGGCTACAGATTTAAATTATTAACTATTAGATGTAGTAAAATAGGAAAGCTCTTTTATAAACTTACCTTTTCATATGTAAATAGGCAGTACAAGGACTTAAGGAACAAAAAACCTGACTTTTCTGTGGAAACCAGGAGCAAGAAAGCACCCAGTAACTGAGAGTCTGAATTGTGCACACATAATCCAATTATTTTGTCAGTTTACTCCGCGCTCCGTATTCTGCACAGGCGCTGCAGCATTGTGTTGGGTTTTCCAAGAATGACATATTTGAGGGCTGCTTCCCGTGTGTACGCCTTGCAGAGAGTTCTTCTGGAAAGGATTTCATTTAATCCTTAAACCATTTTGTCAACAGGATTTAATGAGTCAAAATCAGCACTGGAAATATGTTTTGCTATTATTCCATGGCGAAGCAGGCAGGCACTGGTAAAATTTTGAATTAGTACTGAATACTGAATCAGCCTCTGATAAGATCCTGCAATATGGATTGAATTGTTTTTTATATTACTAATACAAGGAATTAGTCATAGCAATTTCAAACACAGTGTTATTTTTCATTCTTATTTGTATTGATCTCGAATCCTTAGCTGTGGCCCATTGTACAAGATGCATTTAAACCCTAGCTCTCTGGGTAAAAGCAAAAAAAAAAGGAGTTCTGCTTCAAAACTGGGTTAGAATTGGATGTGAACTAAGGCAAACCAGTGTCTACATTATTTTTAAGAAAAGTTGGTGAGCAGAAACAGTGCCCTGGTAAAAAAGCATCCCTAGCCCTGCATCTTCTCACTTCCTCTAGTGAAACCGCTTCCTTCCCGCCAGTAAAGTCAGATTAGTGGCAGCAGAATCCATCCTGCTGTGAGTGGTGAGTGGTGGGGTCTGCTTAGCACTGGATTCCACGTGGGATCCAAAGCCCCTTTAGCTGTAACACACACTGGAGGCCTCAGTTCCATCAGTCCAGGCTTCAGCTTTTTGGAGGAGGGTGTTTGAGTGGTGTCCTCTCTGTCTGGCGAGGCCACAGACACAGGCACGTGTGGACTCTTCCCAGGGCCAAAGCCTTCGGCACTCTCAGGAATACACAGGGAATCCCACCCGTGGGCTCACTGGAGCTGAAATGGGTAAAACTAAATGTTCTCTCTATATATTTAGTCTTACCTGTTCGAACTATATCTCAGTAGAGCGGGGTTTGAATCTTAAAATTTGGATTTCTAACCAAGACACAGCTGGGAAACCTCCCAAGCTTCACCTCTCTTGCCTGTGCTCCCAGTCCCTTTGCATAAAGCAAGGTCTCTTCACCTGAGATATTTTCATGGCTGGGTATCTGTACGCCCCCTCCAGCCCTGCACTGAGCTGGGATGTCTAGTTTAAGTCTCTAATAGACTGCATAACTCTGCTCTGTGGTGTTATACTTGAAACAGGCGATGCTTCCTGTGCTGGGAGGATGCTATTAGGCAGTCTAGAGCAGGACCATAAGATGCAATGGAAGAGAAATGATTCTAAAATTAATGATGTGCAATGGCCAATAATAGGTTCCTCACTGTGAAGCTATTTTGCAAGAGAGAATGGCAGGGAAGGGAAGGAAAAGAGATACCAATTCTAATTTTCAAGTGAATATTAATTTGTGAGGATTTTTCTGAATATCCACAGTCTTTCTTCTTCCTTGGGGCTCATCCTGTGAGGTCCTGCGGTCTCTTGTTCTCACACAAATCCTTGGAATGAAGGCCATGTGGAAGCTTCCAGGAAGGAGTTGTGGTTGCTTTCAGTAAGGGCAGGCTTACTTGCAGGTAATACAAGATCTTTAAAATTCACCCTGCAGATAAGAAAAAAACAAACCCCACAATTCATAATTTTCCATTTGAATAGAATTAATCAAGATGTAATTATGACACCAAATGAAATTACTTAGAACATCATAAAATCTTTGTTCATCTCAGCATCGCTAGCTAAGAAAATGAATAAAAGAAAATGTAAATCCTTTTCATGGAAATTAAAATCATCTTGGTTTCCAGATTTCATGAGTGTTTCAGAAACCGTGGGTCTTCTAATGGTGGAACCACTGCCCTGGTGGAAAAGAAACCACACATATCAGTGACAAAAAGGAACAGGATTATAATCACTACCTGGGGAAGCTGGAGAACAAAACCAGTATATTGAGAAAATCCACAATTACTTGTGGTTTAGTTCCTTGTCTGTCCTGAAACAAGTTGAAAGTAACCTTATGAGTTTGGGAAAATGTATTTGTGTACTTTTCTGAAGAAGTGTTAGGCTGTGAGTTTTTCTCCTTTTAGAAAGTAATCCCTTGTTCCCTGCGGTGGGTGTTAGGTTCCTGTTTTACTGTCGCATTTAATGCAGCACGCTGTAAAAAAGGCCGGCTGGAGAGAAGAGGTGGCACTTGGACAGCATGAATATTTATCCCTTCATCACACCATCTCCGCCCTGGTCTCGCCTCAGCCCATTTCAGAGGTTTAGCACAATTACTGGCATAACCCCCAGATCCATAAACATTCTTCCAGGTGTGATGCAGCACCTAATAATGCAGATTTTTTTAGTGTAGACATTGTCTGGAATAAGCATTAATTCACAGACGCCTCCATAGCCCCTGCTGCGGCGGTTGTGTGGGGATGAGGGAGAGATTTCCCCCCATGTGCTGATTGCTACAAAGGAGCTCAGCATCGCTTATTTTCCATGGACAGATCAAAGCAAAAAATGAAACTTGAACTCAAGGCCCAAATCTTGTACGTGGTGATACAACAAATGGAAAGGAACCAGCCAGGAAGGGAAACAACCACTTGTTTCTCTACAAAGTCCTCGGTTGAAGGGGAGCGTTGCGCCCTCCCTTTGCTCAGGCACACGTGGCAGCAGGATGCCCGTGGTGACCACAAACCAGGATTATATGGCCATGGTGGGAGGCTTGGGATGTCCCATTGAGGGAGAGGGACTTGGAAACAGTGGAGGAGACATGGTTTAGCAGTGTTTTTGTCAGTGTTAGGTTGATGGTTGGACTTAATGAGCTTAAAGGTCCCTTCCAACGTAGACGTTTCTGTGATTCTGTGGCCAAAGAGGATTGTACAGAAGTGACAAGGAGGAGGCATCTTGGGAGCTTGTATCCAGTTCAGGCTCCTTCCCTTCTCCATCAAGTTCTTAAAATAGAGGTGAGGGCAGACCTTGCATCTTCTTTTAAATAGCTTCAGGGCAAATAATCTCTTTGCTTTTAAATAATCGCAGTGCAAATGGAAAAGGGGAAGAGTTGGTGCAAGAGGCTGCAGAGCTGTGGAGATGGCTTGCCTCTGCCGGATTGATGGAGCTGAGAACGGGCCAGCTCAACACACCTTGGCTGACACGCTCCGGTCGTTTATTTCACGCTCTTCTCTATCTAGATGTATGATCCAGAAAGAAGGAAAAAGGAGTTGAGGTTTAAACTCTTATCACTAAAGTGAGTCTCCCTCTACATTAAAAAGCTATCCAGACATTGTAGCAGGAATGGGTTCAGTTCTTATGTCATAAATTTGTGTGTGTAGAAAAAAGACTTATTGGTGAATTTAGCAGTATTTTTCGTTGAACTGGCAGTTGCTAACCATTACACCAGTATTTATTTGATTCTTAAAGAGCACAAAAGCATGGACTACAAATAAAGAAGATGGAGTAATAGCTTTTGACTGGACCACTAGCTTTAAACTTGAAATGAAGTGTCCAGTTTTGAGTTACTGTGTCCAAATGCCATTTGTACAGTTTGAAAAGTGGGGGCATTTTTCCAGCTTGTCACTGTTAGCTGTAGTTCATTCCAGTGAATGATATCACTGAAGGAGCAGTTGTTCTGCTATAAGTACTTCACTCATGACTGGAATGTATTAAATGTATTAATCTGTGCCTCAGAGTGTAATTTAGGGAAGCCCTACATTTGACACATTCTTGTACATCCTTATTTTATTGCCTTATCCTGCAGGTAACAATGTCTCAAAAGCAAAGAGACTGGATGAAGTTAAAATTACATGTCACCAAATATTATATGCACTTTTGGTCGCTCATTTCGCTGTCAGAATTACAGATTTTCAACAACATTAGTTTAAATATGTTTATGACTTGATTTACACCTCTGATGTCAAAATAAAATCCCAGGCAGGAACCCGAGGCTCCTAATGAGCTGGGAGGCGAGATGAAGCCATGAGGGGAATGTCCCCGGCCTCGCGGCTACATCTTTCACCACAAAACTCTGTCGCAAACAGCACCTGGGCCAACCAGAGATAAACCGCGAGGCTTGAGTTGTCCTGGAGAGTAATGGCCAAACCTACTTTAAGTCAGCGGAATAAAAATGTATTTTTGCAGCAAGGTTAGACCTTATGTCAGCTGAGTGAACTCGTAAAGCCTTTATAGCCACCCCATGACTATTTCATAGATTCGAAACACTCTTAATCCATAGGTGTGTAATTTTGAGGTGCCTTGAGATACTCTTATCATCTTCTATTTTTGATGTAACAATCGTACATATTGCCATTGGCAATTAAAGAAGGACGTGATTAGTAATAATAAGTGGCATTTTCTGAACTGTGTGATGAGCTTTTGCACCTGTGAAAAGAAATACATCAATTTCTACCCAAACCAGGTGTGGGTATGGAGGCCCTGACTGTTGCAGGCAAAGAGAGAGACATATGCGATGCTGTGGTTATCAGATCCCTGGCAATTAAGGCAGTCTAAGTAGTTGGACAGAAAGTATAGGACTATGTGCTGAAAACTACCTCCTCTTTCATTCCTCTGTGTGATATCCAAAGCATTCGGCACATCCCTTATTTATGTTTAACCACATTTTCCCTGGAAGAGCTGAACCCCCCGGTGCCAGCGCCACTCTCCAAGCACAAGCAATATTTACTCTCTACATGCCGGGCTGCTTTTCTCGTATTGACATCCGCCTCTTCCCTTGTATACATTCCAGAATAAATATCCCAAGCCAGCCACAGCTTTTCCTACAGGGCGGAAAAACCTTGGCTACGGAGCGAGGCAATTCATAAAGGGAGCCGGGTGCCCCCCACTCCACCTGCAGGCATCGTTAGTGATGGGGGATGATAGAGGAGATGGGACCAGTGACTGAACTCCGACCTTATCGATCCAGCCACCTCCACCCAGCTGAGTTGCTGCCGTCCAGTCAGCTGAAAAGGAATTTAAAGGGCAGTCGTCTTCCCCGCTCAGCCCTCCTGTCATTAATAACGTTTTCATCCGTGACAGTGATAAACACGCGGTACTTGAGGAGAGTTTATTAAGGTCAGTCTATAAATAAAAATTAAAATTTAAAAAAATGGGTTTACACAGATGAACAGATGGATGAATAAAGTGATTGGTAAAACAATAAATATGAAAATAGACAGATGGATGAAGTATCTGGCAGCCATCCTCTAAAAGCCCAATGCCTCAAATGCTGGCAGTGTTATACCAGACCCTTCTCTCCCCTCTGATAAAAAACAGGTTTAATGAAGCTGCTGCAGAACTTACAGGTTTCGTGGATCTATGGCCTGACTAATATTTTGTCATTTAATGCCTATTCTCCAGCCTGATAAAAAGGATTGCAGCCATTTCTCTATGTCAGGTATATAACTGAGTGCTACTAAAATTTAAATGTCTCATCTGTCCTTGGATTTAAATACAGATGGCCTTAAACCTCCGAGTTTTTCTTAATGCAAGATGGTATACAATACCCTGCCTGACTTCTCTTATCATTCTCAAAGAGACAGAGAATTCTACCTCAGTAGGATTCAGGCTACCAGCAAGCAAATATTCTTCTTCAGTTCCAAAATCTGAATATCATGTAGAAAAACAGCACCAAAAATCTCAATAACATTTCAGCCCCCACAAGCTGAGGAATAATGGCAGGTCTTTATGCTTTATAAAACACAAGTCCACTTCATCCAAAATTTCCTTGGGAATCATTTAATGACTTGTGATCATGTGAGTTAAATTGTAAATTTTATCTTTAGTTTAGCCTTGTTTAAAAGTGAAGAGAAGTGAGCAAAGGAGAAAAGTTCATTGTAATTTCAAGTGATTTTCAAAGTGCGATTTTTTGTTTTTGTGCTGGCTCTGTAGCTGAGCTTGACCAGAAGGAAGCATCATTTAGGGAAACTTGTACAATCATTAAGGGCAAACACTTGACTCGGCTTCAAGGCTTTAAGTTTGCATCATCTAAAGAACCTTAATTGTTGCCTCTGGCGAAATATTTCAAAACCGTTACTTAGACCGTTGCGATTATTGATCCTTTATTCCGCTTTCCTTCCTTGATGGTCATGCAGACATTGACTTGCTTTGCGCGGGGTGATGTGCCTCATTGTTTGCCACAAATGAAGATTTTGAAGGCAGAATCGGAACACCAGCTCAGGACTCATCCCGCCTCAGCCCCGCCATCAATTTCCAGGGAAAGCGACTGCCTAAGTGAAATGGATGAGAAGAGAAGGTGCCCAGCGCCTCGCAGAAACTGCCAGACTCTGCATGATTTGGTCCTTAGGAAGCAATTCAGTCTGATAATGAAGAGGTGATGGGGCACATAACTGCTGTTAGTTAAATCCAGGTTTAAATGGAATAAACCAAGAGTGCTGCAGGTCCCTAATGAACAATCAAAAAGGCGGTTAGGATTGTGCAGAGCAGCTGTATTACTTAAAAATAAGCAACAGTTAGGGGAATAATGGCTTTCAGCCGGTTGTCAAGCAGATCTGAATGGCAGATTGGAGAGGAAACAGAGATCCTTCCCTCAGCTTTCCCCATCCAGCCTGGGATGATCTGGCCATAACCTGTGACAAAGGATCCTGGCATGGTGGCCCTGTACCCCACCAGGTCACCAGCACAGCTTCTTCTGCCCAGAGGGAGCAGAAGGCAGCCCAGAGTCCTGGCCAACAAACCCAGGAGCTGGAAGATCTCTGCAAGCCTCCAAATTTGCTGCCAGCTAGAGGATGGTGAGCACCCTTCCAAGGCAGCAGAGAACAAGTCAAGACGCAATTTAACCATCTCTTGGGTTTTAAAACTTTTTTTAAACAGGAGTTTGCATCATTTTGGTGATGGGGTTATGTTCAGCAAAGCTGGAGTTAAGGCTATAGGAATTATAATGGAAGGAAAGAAAAATAATGCTTTTTGAGGCTCTCTTTTAGAGCATGTCTTAATTTCCCTTTAAAACTCCTGGAATATTTCAGGAAGACTACTGTAAAATTGTGACTGAGGACGTTCAGATTTGCTGGGTGCTGCCATGGCCTTGGTGAAGCTGGTACAGAATGGATGAGTGGGGCTGAGCAGTGGGTAGGGGACAGTGCCAGGCCTTCAGTGGTTTTAGTTTCTTCCTGAAAGTTCGCGCAATGATCGAGGTTTTGT
>VXBW01003579.1:0-82158 GCA_013400375.1 Thinocorus orbignyianus
GAGATAGAACTGTTTTATACCACAGATGACAAACTTGGCCTCCTCTCCCTGCAAACTTCAGCAGCTCCTCGTTCTTTTCCATCTCCTTCAGCCAGGAATCCTTGGGCAATCGGTAGATCTCCAGCCAAGATTTTGTGTTGTCTGCATTGGGAAACCACATTGAGCAATTAGAAATGAGGAGAAAAGGTCTTTCAAGCAAGCAGCCTCTGTTATCTTATATCCTTAAAACAAGATTTGGATAATTTTTTGAAATATAAAATCCCTTTGAACTCCATGCAGCCCACCTCTCCTCCTTCTTAAGGCTAGACATGTTTGGCTGAGACTGACATCCTCCAGCTCAATTCCTCAAGGTCCCACATCCATGGAAGAAATTCCATGAAGTGACTCAGTCAAAGAATTTGACCTGTAGCCTCTGAGATAAAGTAGAAAGTAAGTTGTGGTCTCACACTGGCTCTCTGCAGATGCTACATATCTCATTCTCAGTGTATGTCCAGGCAGATTTCACCAAACATGGGTGCCTTGACAAAGGCAGCTGCCATGAAACAGAAAAATCTTTCAGCAAGGAGTTTGCTGTAGTTTTTTTAGACTGTCTCTATGCTTTCTGGCTTATATCTGCAGAGAAAGTTCTTCAGGTCTGCATCTTTCCAGTATAAAAGTGAGCCACAGCAAACCAGAGGAAGAGCTGAGTTGGTACATCTGGAGAGGAGCAGAAAACCTGCTTTCACTGAGCCTTTTGGGAGCTGGAAACTGCACTGACCAGTTTCAGACAGCTCACTTTTGGGATCAGCACTCATCAGCACCAGGCCTTTTTGAGAGGACAGGGAGTGGCAGGAGCAACTCTGTAAGTTGGAGGAGGGACTATGAGGGTGAGGAACAGGATCACTGGGAATCCAGAACACTTGGAACATTTTAAAAGCATTGCTGCTGGCCCTTCTGCTAGAACTCAACCACCATCACCCAACACACCATGGTCCTGCACTTGCCTTGCAGCAGGACTCCTGCGTAATCGCCTCCAGGGGAGAGTACCACCTCCACACTAGAACTGTGCTTGCTGATAACCTCCTGCCAGACAAAAGCAGGATGGCATCAAAGCAAGATCAGATTCAGAGAGCTCCGTGGACTTATACAGTTCTCAACAGAGTGAAGGCCAGACAGACTGTTGGAAGAACAGGAATAAATTTCGGGCAGTACTCTTGGAGTGCTGCTGCCCATGACAGAAATTCCTGAGGGCAATTGGCACTCCTAATGATTGATTACTTACCAGCCTGTGCCCAGCGTCTATGGAATTAACTCAGTACTTACCATTTCATTTAGGATTTTAATGAGTAGGAAGCTTTCCTTGTGAAAGCAGAAAAGCCAGACAAACCCTGGAATAGAAATACAAAAGCAACATTAGGAGATGGAGAAAAGCAAACAGATGGTTGCGATGCTCTTGGGAGATGGCTGTTACAACATGTTTAGGACAGTGAACAGGACTACAGTTTTTCTTGGGCTTAAGAAAGAATATCCCACTGTTTTCAGCATTAAACTTGCTGGCTTCCTTATGCCAGCACCAGTGAACACTCAATTGTTCAAGCAGATGGATAAGCTGGTTTGAAATGTAGCTCCACCAGAATTTGTAGGTTTCAGATGAATCAAGAAACTAACCTATTTACCACAGGGCTGTGCAATTATGGGTGCTGAAACAAAGCACAGGCAGGAGGTCGTACTGAGCAATAGTTCTTTCTGTCTGGTCCAAGGTGTTCCTAAAATTTGCTACACTTCACTCTTGGCTCCGCACCTGCCTCTGCTGAGAGGACACCAAACCCACACCCTCTACTAATCACAAGGCCCTAAGGCCACTCTGCCACCCTGCAAGCGGTTATCTAACGCCCTCTATGCAGGGCTTTCTAGGAAACCTGTCAGCCATTCTAATGTTCCTCCTTGTGTAGCACACTTCCATAATGCAGCTCCAGAGCACAGCCATCTCCAGCTGGGTCGAAGAAATCCATGTCACGCTAACCCATTTCATCCACAGCAAGCAGGATGTGGCAGTTATTCCCCAAATCTGAAGCACAGATGGCACAAATCTCTATCTGGACTGCATCTCAGACACGGCCTTTTTTACAGTTAGACACCTTGAAGGCAGCCAGACCTACGGACAGACCAACAAAGATGTATTTTCCAGATACCACAAGGCAATTGTGTCTTCCAGTTACCTACCAAGAAAGGGAAAAGATGAGTGTACCCAACTGCTTCCCCAGTGGAGGATATGCCAGCTGTACTAGTGATACACTCCTAGCGTGCCACCAACAGAAAATGCTGATTTATTCTACAAAGGAAAATTTTTTACATGAGCTTTCATCAGAAGAGCAGGGGAGGGGCTCTCATCTCTGTCACAGAGATTATTCTGCATTGGGAATGAGAAAGTTTGCTCCCACCTTTCCCCTTCTGATAAACAGAAGGAGCTTTAAAGGCCAAGAACTCAGTATCACTCAGCCCTGACACTGTGAATGCAGAGCTGCCACAGGAGCTACTCCGGGCAATCCTCCTGGATACTTCCATGTAACAAGGGGGAAGGCAGTGCTGCCCACTTCCATTGGGGCATTCATTGTTAAACAGAGCTGAATTTGCCCATTTATATGCTACTGACTAATTACCTTCTCCTCAGCAAACAAGGGTGGAGCCAGCCTGAGAAGCAGAAGGTGAATTTAAGGCTGTTTAATATCTGCTTCTCTCTTTTCTGAGAGGTGTGATAGATGGGTGGGAAGCAGAACCTGTCAGACAAGCTTAGAAGCTGCAGCCTTTGTGAAGTAAATCAGTGAGATGGCAGTGGATTCTGAGGAAGGCGGTGAACAGAAGAACATAAGATCAACTGAATGGATATTCTCTAGAAAAACTGCTACTGTGATTAACACTCTTTCTGGTGTGAGGAGCTCTGTACCTGGAATTTAGCTGGAGGAAATAATTTTGTGGGCTGAACCCTTAGTTTTTGCGCTTCTTGGAGCATCTCCCTTCTTTCAATGATTTCTGTAGCGCTGTCAAAAACTGTCATCACCAGTGTGTTGCTCATCCTGAAGGGCTGAGGCAAAGCATCACGCTTTCGATCAGGATCTGCATGAAGAAATCTTCCTCATCATCCTTTAGCCAGTCCTTTTCAGATGGCGGAGGAATCTCCAGGGGACGCTTTTGGATATCCACAGCCATGGCTCTGCCCTCCCAGGTGCAAAACCCACCCCAGATGCAGGAATCACAGTAGATGCAGAAGAACGAAGAACTGTGCAATATCTACTTTCATGAGGTAATGTAGGGGGAAAGAAAAAGATGGTTAACGATCTGTAAGAGGGAAGGGGGGTTCCTTTCAGTATAGACAGCCAGAGCAGCCCTGTTCTACACAGCTCATTTCTACTTGCTGGCACCCAAGGGCTTTGCCCTGCCCCAGGGATATTAGCAGAAAGAGGGAAGATTCCAGAAAAAGGGAGCATAAAAGCTTTCTCATGAGTATAAAAATCAGGACAAAGCATTCAAAAGAAATATTATCTTCTTCTTCATTAAAAGGCTCAGCCAGCCTGGGCAGAATCCCAGCAATTAACGTGGAAAGCAGGTGATTTTACTGAAAGTTACAAACTTCGTTGTGCTTTACTGAGCTTCCCCCGCTCTGCACCGGGGCCGGGCTCACGGTGGTCCCACTTCCACCACCACGGTCGATCGTTACTCGGCACAGCAGCCTTACCCAGCAGCGGGAGCCGGGAATCGGGAGTCAAAGGGCCGGGACGAGCGGCTCTGTTCTCCCCGAGCCCCTGTCGACGGTTACCGTGGCCGCCATGGCCGGGGGGAAGCCTTTAGCGGGAACACCCGCCCGGCGGCTGCTGGTCGCCACGGCAACAGCGCGCCCTGGGGTCGACCCGGCCGGGAACGCGTCCCGGATCGGAGGGTTCCGGGAGCGGGGAGGGGCCCGGGCGGAGCGGGGCGGAGCGGCCGGGTACCCCCTCACCTCTCACGGCGGCTGGAGCCCCGTCGCCGCCGCTGCCGTCATGGAGGGCTTCGTGGACTTCACCAACCGCAGCCAGGGCCGTGACCAGCTGTTCCGGTGAGTGCCGGGAGGAGGGACACCCCCCTGAGTCCAGGCCCCTCTGGGTGATGGGGCGCAGGGCAGGCCACGGCCGCTGCGGTGCCCCCGCTTGAGGCAGGAGAGCGGCTCGGTGCCCCCGGGAGAGCTCCAGACCCGCTCCTACCCTGCTGGTCCTGCTGCTGGCCCCTCCACAGCCGCCCCGCCTGCTCTTGTGGCCCCTGGCCCCGGCTACAACTCGCCCCGGCCCCGCGGGGGTGGCCTTCAGCTCGGGGGTAGACCCTGCCCTGCTGCTGCTGCTGGTGCTGCCGGTTGTCCTTGTTTCACCTGTGTACCGTTTTCCTCGTTTTTTCCATTCCAGAGCCACTCAGTACACATGCATGTTGCTTAGCTATTTAATAGAGCGTAAGGCTGATAAAGAGAAGCTGGTAATGAAGCTCAAGCAGTTGGAATCTAGCATGAGCTCTGGCAGGAAAAGTAAGTACCTGGTGTCTAGAGGGATAAGTCCTTCTTCACTTGCTCTTTCCAGCAAAACAGCTCCTGGCCTTGTGTTTTCTGTAGTTAACTTACCTTGAGCCACCAAATCGCCTTTTGTATACCCACAAAATTATCAATAGACCTTATCCCTGCCTTGGTTTGCCAGCCTAGGTAGGACCATGTATACATTTGGTGCTTTCTCAACCTCCTCTCTGATCAGGCAATCTGAATTATCACTGGGAGAACTGGAGAAGTAAGTTAACAGTCAGCTGTTGCTGCAGAGATCAAGTTGTCATCTCTGTTCAGGGACAGACCACAGAGTACAACGCAAGGCTGGCTTACTGTGCTCTCATTAGTCCTTCCAGCTAATGGGTTGAGATGGCTAACATTAAAGATCATCATCCCAATAAAATCACCTCTAAAGGACCACCTTTCAATATGGCTTTTTATATCCTACTTTGCATATTAATTTTCTTCAGTGCTTATACTCTATAGAGCATAAACTCTTACATACTCTTCTCGTAGTCTGTTTACATCACTTCATTCTTTGTCACGTTTGCATCCATTACGGCTACACTGCTGCTGTGGTTGTGTTGCTTGCTGTTGGGTTGATCTTAAACCTACTTATCAATTGCTCAATCCTGGAACAGCTTCAACGTATGAGGCAAATATTCTAATTTAATGAGTTACCACAGACTGGTTTATTATTCTGGTTGGCTCCAGAGTATGGTCATTTCTAGCAGAGGCCAACTGGTTTATCAGCATAGTCGTAATTCCCTTGCTTCTGCTAAACAAATCACTAGTGGGCATCAGGCGTAATTTCAGGACTCTTTTAGTTCCACTAAGCTTGGGTGCTGTCAACATCTGTCACTGTGGCAGTGCTGCAAGTTATGAAATGTATTTTGTATAATATTGTATTAACATTCATGGGGCAAAACTTTAACTGTGCAGTGGATGAGATCAGGCTTGCTGTATATTTTAGCTAGAAATGAGATATACTCTTCCTGTTTGCAGGGAACTATGTGTGCCTCTGACAAATTCATGGCTGAGGAGGGACTTGTGTCTCCGTGTGCTTACCATGTGAATCACCAGCTTTCACAGAGCTTAGGAAAGTTGTGGGTTGTGATTGCAGTGGGGTTAGTGCAGTAGTTGGTTAGCGTGTGTCCGCAGAGTTAGGTGAGATCAGTGCAGCGTACAACTGAAATTGGACGCTCTGTTTGTGCTGCTTTTTTGCTGACACAGACTCCTTCAGAGCAGTTGGCGATGTGGGACCAGAGGGCACCCAGGGCTAAAGAACGGAGCAGCAGGAGAAGGCTGCAAGTTCTGGCTATTGACAAAACTTGTGTGAAAGTTCTGGGCTGGTGCAGGACAGAACTGAGATGTTTAAACCCCTTTCCTTACTAATGCTAGATTAAAAAGAAAATGCTTTATCACACAAACACCCGAAGCCCACTAAGCTTTTTGAAAGTGACATGCTGAGTTGTCCGTCAAGGACTGTGTCTCTGCGGTGAAGGCCAGGCCATGCTAACCTTTGTGGGGTTTCTTGCAGTGTTCCGACTGGGCAACATGGTGCACGCCTTGGTAGCAGCCAGGAGAACTACGCAGCTGCCAGATGTGTTTCCTCGCTTCTGCCTTACAGCCTCCAACCTGACCCGTGCCCTCTACTTTGTCTGCGATGGGGTCTTGTGGTTGAACAGCGTCGGGCTCCAACCTGACATCGATAAGCCAAAGTGGCGGAATTGGGCTACCAAGTGTTACTACTTTTCACTCCTGATGAATCTAGCCAGGGACTGGTATGAGATCTCCTGGAGGGTGGAACAAGCTGTACAGGAAGAAAAGACGAGGGAGAATTCCTTCTGGGACAAACACAGCAAGGAACTGAACTATGTGAAATGTGATAGTTTGCACGGTTTTTTCCTCCTACTGTTTCAGATACTGAAAAGACATCCCCCTTTGCTGCTGGATTTGGTGAAGAATCTCTGTGACCTCTCAGGTCCTTTGGATACTCTAGGGATCTACAAGACCAACCCAGGAGTAATAGGTTTCTGCGGCGTCCTCTCCTCCCTGGTGGGGATCCTCACATTAGCAAGCCCACATCTGAAGCTGAAACAGTGACGTAAAAGGAGCTGCACAGTATGCAGCGAGCCAACGGCTTTGATCCTGGTCGGTTTTTGTCCTTCATATGGCACTTTCAGAATGAACATATCTCACAGGAACCTCAAGATTAATTTTGTCTTCTGATTAAATGAATTCTACCCTTTTTCCCTTCCCTGTATCTTTGCAGATGAGTTTGGTGCCATGAGACACTACCCGATGGAGTGGAGATGGGCGAAGGCAGAGTAATATTTCACAAATAGAAACGGGACGTGGAACATGGCTGCTAGATAAGGAAATATTGATGTTCCAGTATTGTAAAACAGGGTTGTGAAATAGCTGCGTAGAAAACTGTAACAAGTATATGACTCATCACTAATCGTGTTTACACTGGAAAGCTGGAGTTTAGCAATCAAAGGTTTCTGCAGTCAGATTTTCTATAGTGGGCTCAGGCGAATTAGGGGATGTGGTTATAATGGCCTGAAGTCAAGTCAGGGTGTTCTGGTGCGTTTGGACTGATGGGTCCTGTGATCTGCAGGCAGTGGTTTCAGTGCCGTATGATGGGAGCTAAAGAATGGTTTGATCTGACCTTCTGATGATCTCTGCAACGTACAAGGGTGACACTGGATCTGTAGTCTAGCGAGTCCCAACTTGTGTCCCAGGAAATCAGCACTTTCTTCTTCTCCTTGGATAATGTGAGCCAAGGACTGATGACCACTGACTCTTGGCTTCTCCAGCAGGCAATGGCTGAGAGTTTTGGTGAAGCACAGGAGATGGGAGAAGCTTGTCTGAGCGCTCATGATGCTGTGATTTGTAGGAAACTGGGTTTCCAAAGCTGTGAATCTGGAACTGCTCACAAGCACTGAATTTCCCATTACACATGCACCTTAACTCCCAAACCCCTGTGATTCCAAGTGCAACAATTTGCCATTAATCATATTGTGATAAGGAGCTTGTTTTGCTGTTTTGATTTTACATGAAAAATTCCAGTATAATGAGGAGCTTTGGAACCTGCAGTTAAGGAGAGAAGCGTGGCTCAGAGCTCGTTGAGTCAGAAGAGCTGCAAGGGTGTGTTTCCAGTTGTGTAAGCTCCCAGAGGGAAGGGAATGGAGTTGGTCACGATAATATCAGAATCTCCTGTGAGAAGAAAAGCTCGTTACTGGATTTGGGCATTCATGGTTTACATTTTCCAGTCTGGTCCTCCCTATCCTTCCCTCTCATGACCACACAGGTTTTTGTGTGTTCCCTCGCTGGTTGAATGGGTTCTGCCATTTGAAAATGCCTTACGTTTGCCCTGCAACTGCGTTGTTCTCACTTACCTCCCTGGGGATGATTTCCTGGCAGTGTGAAAGAAGTACTGTATCCAACTGCCTAACAGTTACATGGCACACAGTCTTTGTTGCTCCTGAGTTTGTAAAGCACTAGTTCTGACACCGTCTGAGAAAAATTTGCACACTTTGTAAGGAGATAATTTTATCATTTTTCTTCATTGGAGCTAGGCCTGTATGTTCTGCTACTTTCTGGTGCAAGGACTCCTTGTGTTAATGTGAGCAGAGACTACTCTCACCTGGACCAATGTACATTCTTATTACTTCTGATGCTATCTGAAAACAGAAATTAAAAGGTGCTGTTCTCTTTTATTAAAAGGATAAGGCTGTGGAACTGAGTAGGTGTATTAAGGCAGTGCCCCATTTACCTGAAGTCATTGTGGTTGGGCTTGGAATTACTTCCAGTTTGAATCTGAAGTGTTAACCTGCCAGTGAAGTATTTGAAGAAAGTGGTTGCTGGGCAGGGTAGTTACATGTGCTTGAAGACCAAGTGTGGCCTGCAGCAGCTCTACTTTTTAATATGGAAATAAATACCATTAGAAGTAGAGCATGCTGGCAGTTCAGACCATAATGGAGCATTGCATGAGGGTTGTGTTGTCTTCAAGGGCTTCCTCTCCTTTTTAACAGTGGAGTTTTTTTGTTTCTTTACTCCCTTTGCCTTTGAGCTCCTGGCAATGTGGGGCCCATCCCTCCCTCGGCCAGGTTTGATCATTATCTCTGTGTGTAGCAACCCCTGTAAGGATGGAAGAGGGGTTTCGATGATCTGGCAGCAGAGGTTTAGCCACCTTTTGTCTACAGAATTTCATCTTGAAAAGAAAAAAAGGTATTTTGAATTCCTTTCAGGGTTGCTCTCCAATACAAAATACTTCTTCCACTGGTTTGCAAACTGATTTCTCTTTTTCTCTGGTACCTTGAAGGCAAAGGGGAACAGATTTACGTGATGATGTGGTCCTTGGGGAGCTACACCTCCCTGCCGAGGGAGAAGTGGTGTTTTGCCTTGTGCCAAGCGAACACTGTGCAAAGCCATGGGCCAAGCTTTGGTGTTCCTCCTGTAGGGACTGGCTTGGATTAGCAAATATAGACTTAACCTGGGAGATGGGGCAGTGAATTTTCAGCCTGGAATAGCCTTACTTGCCCCATTCTACGTGGCATGGGTTGGCTCATGGAGGAATAACTCTTTACTGGTTGTTAAGCACTAATACTTGCCTTCTGCTCCCCAGCTGGAGGCTAGAATTTTAATGTACCTTAATGTAATGTGACTGAAGCCATAGGATCACAGTCAAATGGAGAAAAACCTTTTAGTGCCTTTTATTTTTTTGTATCTGTTTCTACTACAGCAGTTGGAATAAGGACAGCTGTTTGAACACAAGCAATAAACTGAGAGATGAGTGTGACTCCGTGTCTGTGTGTGTAACTTAGATGGTGAAAACATGCCTGAAGGAAGAATTCTCCCTCCCATCTCTGAGTTTTATGAATTGACCTGATATTTCAAGAAACACGTGAGCAATTCGGGATTCCCAGGTGAACCAGCAGGAGCGATCAAAGGTTTGAAAATCAGTATCTCCAGGGAGCGACCAAATGAACTGGTTTTGTAGAGGAAAGGTGACTGGGGGAAAGTGTAAGAAGTCTTCCAAGTGCCTCAAAGGTCAACTGCAATAAACTGGTCTCGAAATCCATCCAGGAGGTAATACCTTATATTGCAGCAAAGGAGAATGAAGTCACACAAGCAAATATTTAAACATATTTAAACAATATTTAGACAAATTTAAACATATTTAAGTGAAATAAAAGACTAAATGGATTGCCCAGGAAAGCAGCATTTAAAAAGAGATGGGAAAGACGTCTGCCAGCAGGTTTAGGGTGTGCTGATCCTGCCAGAGGGCATGGAATTAATTAGTTACCTCTCCAGCACCCTCGCAGATTAAAGATACCTTGCAGGTCTTTGGGCATCTGGCTCTTCCTCTCACCGTGGTGTATTAATGCCTGTGGAGGAGACTGCGGAGACAAGGGTGTAAAACTCCCACTTTCCTGCACCCGGCAGATTCAATGAGCTCTAAACTTTGCCTGCAAAGCACAGACAGTATTTCTTGTGTGGGGTGGGGTGGTGAGGCGGCAGGGGGAGGTGGCAGGATGGAGGTGGCAGTACCTTTGCACTACAGAGCCCCAGGTTGGCACTGCCTTTGCCCTGAAGGAAGGGGGAGGAGACGAGCGAAGGCATTATTAAGGCAAAGGCTGTGTCATCTTGTTGATCCCAGCTCCAGCCAAGGAAGGGAGAAGGTTGCCATGTCCCCTGCAATGGAAAATGTCACGCTGCCAAGAGAGCAAACTTTTGAGCAGGCTGCTGCCCTTTGTCCCTCTGTCTGGAGAGCCCCTGATTCACCCCAACGGCCAGCTGGAGACAGCCCAGGACATTGGCATGTACCCAGTGAGCTTTGCAGAGCCCTGTGCTGGAAGCTTTTTGGGTAGAAAGGAAGTATTTTTCTCCTGTGCGTGGCCTTCCCACATCCCTGGGAAGTCTCCCACCCCCACGGAGGAGTAGCACAGCCAGGAGCAGAGATCCATGGAGCTGTGTTGGGCGCACACCTCCATGTCCTGCACGGGGATGCAGGGCAGCTGGGGGCATTCAAGGACTGGGCTCTGCTGCTTGGGTTTCCCCTCATGCTGAGCTTCATGCCGAGGGTCTCCCTGCCTCATGCTGGATGGTCCAGGACACACAGAAGCCTTGTCAGCAGGCTGCCTGGATCTCCCATCTACACCAAGACCCTTGGTTAGTGTTTTATCCTCTGGCCTTTGTCCTCTTTCCACCATGCTGTGCTCATCTCTTCACTCTGGCTTGTCCCTGATGTCCATAGTCAATAACCAAACCCCATCTCAGCTTCATACAGGTGGTGACTTCTTTCTTTTCAATCAATACTGCAAATGAACTTGTTAATTATGATGTGAGCTGGCAGGGTGCCACCCACATGGCAAGGCAGGCTGGCCATGAAAGAGCAGCAGTAGTGAGACCATCAAGGGGAGCAGTTGTTCCTCTCCATGCAGTATTTGTGAGGCTGTGTTTGGGAAACTTTGTCCTGTTTTGGCCCCACCAACACAGGAGACATCTTGACAATCTGGAGAGAGTCCAGTAAAGGACCATTAGGAGCTTTAGAGAGGCCTAATAGACCTTTAGAGACATGGAGCACATGCTATACCAGTGCAGACTGGAACAGAAACTGCTCAGCAGTGCACAGAGTAAGGATATGAGGTGGCAGGCAGAAATTGCAACCAAGGAAATTCTAGTTGGACATAAGGAAAAAAATGTTTTATCATGAATGTGGTTCCCACCAGAGAGATGGGAATCTTATCCCTGGAGATTTTTGAGCCTTGACTGGATGAGACCTTGAGCAGCCTCATCTAGCTTTGAGCAAGAATTGGATGAGGTGACTTCCAGAGATCATTCCCAACCTGATTTTTTCCTGTTTTATTCTATTCCAAATGCCTAGAGCTTTTCCAACGCAGTGTTTGCCCTGACCCTCACCTAAAAGCCTCCTCGCCAAAATCCTTGGTGGATTCTTTTAGAAATTGCAGGCAGAGCCAAACTAGATTGTTTTGTGCAGGATGCGTCCCCCCATGTCTGCCTTCTGCTCCTTGTGCTTAGTGAACTCTCCTGAGGAGAGAAACTATGTTCTTGGTCTGTGTTTTCCAACAGGATAGGGTCCTCGTCCTCCACAGGGGGTAACACAGGCTACAGGAATGTTTTAATCTCTTCTGCACTCATTCTCCCATTGTTCATCTGTTGCTTTTGAGGTGGTAAGGCCCAAGGGTGACTTCTTTTCACCACCTTTTGGTAGAGTGGCATTAAACCCCAGTGGATTCCAGCTGTGACACAGCTTCTAGGTTCTGCAGAGAAAACGATGAAGGGGATTTTCTGACATCATCTGTTCCGGATTACAGAGGCTTCAGGGAGCTCTTTGGCCAGTTTCCACCACAACCCGCCAGCTCCCAAACCCGCGCAACTGGGAGGTGGGGCCTCGTGGTGGTAGTGGCTTGGGCACTGTGCATCGCTCTTAGAGGACTCTTGTGGAGGGACAGTGCAGCCACCACCTTCTGCTCCTGCTCTGCTGGAGACGGGCTGTCCCTCGGTGAGTAGCCTGTCCCCACCAGGCACTCTGGGAACCCAGGGGTGTGAGAGCAGGGATCACCCACTCTCCCTAAATCTCCTGAATTTCATTTGCTGCTTAGAAAAGGGAGTCTGCACCAGGGGTGGGAGCTGGAGCCATCCTTTCTGGGTGTCACCTAGCCAGGAGCTGTGGAGACGGGTGTTTTGCGATGCTTTTGTCCCCTGCATCAAGCTGTGGCTGTGCAGGGACAGGCATCACAAGCAGCAGAGCTGCAAGGCAGATGCCAGGGAGGGAGATGCTGACCACAGCCGGGTAGCTTGTCACCCACAGCTCCTCTCTTTTCTCCTGCCCTCCCTTATCACCCCTTCTCAGCCTGCATCTCCAGCCCTGGTCCTCATGCACATCTGTTAGTGTCCCGGCTGCCCTGAGTTTGCTTCACAGCTCTGCTTTCATCCTGTCTTCTACTGTAGCTCCTCCGAACTAGATGTCTCTCAACTAATGCTTTGCATCTTTGGATACTGAGACACACCGGGAGGGGAAGGCTGTGTGGAGTCGCTGTTTTTACAGCTTAACTGGTAAAATGTCAAGCGTTAGGCAATGCCACATTCATTGTACCCATGGGAGGTGTGTGCCTCAGCCCAGCTCCCGGACCTGCCATGCTCGGGAGGGGGGGGTGCCAGAGTGAGTGGGGGGAGCCCAAGCCCAGCCCTGCCTTCGCAGCGGGGTCTGCGGCTCCCAACTTGGCTTTGCAGGTGGACGTGTGGCGATGACAGCAAAGAGGAGTCAGTCTCTGCCAAATGGAAGTTCCAAGGTGGGTGCGGGAAGAGGGAGAGAAGGGAGGGCGGAGGCATGCCAGGGGCCGCCAGGTAGCTTCACCGGCTCTGCCAGGTGAATATGAGTCACATCTGATGTCCCGAATGTCCCCCTGTTATCTTTATATGGATCTTTACCTGCAATAGTATAGGGCATCATCACAGGGAAAGGATAAAACCCTTTGCATGCTTGAAATTAAATGGTTCAGAATCAAGAAAGTTAACTCCGGGCAATGCTAGCCCTTGGCGATACCTGTTGTCAGCGTCTGTCTTTAATCTGTGTTCCCCACTGTGGACCCCAAACCTCCAGCAGTCGTGCTGCTGTGGATGCAGCGCTGCCCTGAGCAGCTGGAGCCCTGGGACTGCTGAACTGCGGGACTTGTGAGAGGGCTGGCTCCCCGACAAGCCAAAATTAGCACAAAACAGCACAAAACAATACAGTTTTTGTGAAACATGCAGATTCACAGTCCAGTCGTGGTCACAAGTGGGACATGGAGCCAAACAGCCTCTCACCCACTGGTGATCAGGAGAAAGCTCAGTTTTATCTTCAGCCCTGTCCCCTGCAACCCAAAGAGCACTTCCCTTATGGCTGCTGTGATGAGCCAACGTTTGGCCCATCCCTCCCTTGGGGCTGCAGAGTCTCTCAGTTGTCTTACCTCACTGGGTGGGCACTGGGCAAGAGCAGGAGCAGGGATTTGGAGCTGCAGGTTTATCCTCACCCAACTTTGAAGGACCTACCTCCAGCTGTGCTCTGGCACTGGCAGCACACATGGTTGTCACCTTGCTGGTGACCTTGCTGCTGTCCCCCATCACTCGTGCTAGCAGGGTGTGGGGATGCAGTGCCTTGCTGCCTCAGGAGAGCTCTAGTGCCCTCTCAATACGGTGATGGGTCCTGCCTTTGTGCCCTTTTTTGAGACCTGCTCCTCTCCCTTTCTCCTTTTTGAGGTCTGTATCCCTTGCTTGTCACAGTGGTGACAGCCCAGAGATGCCACATATGCAAAATAGACTTTGCTTGTCCAAGGCCAGGAGCAAAGGCTAGGGCAGATGAAGACACAGCAGAGCAGGGTGGAAAGACAGGGAGGACCTGGACAGTCAGTGTTGAGAGCTGGGGACAGTCACCCCTCCGACACTGCCTGTGGTGCCCCTGCTCCTTCAGCAGCAACAGCCAGCCTGGTTGTCCGCAGCTGTGAAGCACACCACCTAGCTGAGGGACCCTCAATGGGGTTTGAGAAATGCACTACTTCTCCAGCATGAGCTGAGGTCCTCTGTAGCCACTGCAACACACCAAATGCCACCGGCATGTGGGTGATGGAACGTTCCTCAGGGAAGGGCTGTTGGCTAACTAATGCCCATCTGCTGTGCACAGGAGAACGTGCTGCAGAGGGTGCTGCAGCTGCCGGTGGTGAGCTCAACCTGCGAAAGCCTCCAACGAACCTATGTCAGCACCAAGGAGGCCCACCCACTCATGGCCTCCGTGTGTGAGGTCTATGAGCGGGGTGTGCAGGGTGCTGGCGCCTTGGCCATGTGGAGCGTGGAGCCTGTGGTGCGCAGGCTGGAGCCTCAGTGTAAGTCCATCAACTGGGGGGACATGGCAGGGGGAAGGCATCAGAGCTTCCCTTGGTGGGACAGCACTGGCACCAGGGTGAGGGACCTCCTGGCACAGGCCAGAAGTTTTTCTCACAAACCGACCTCCATGCTTTTTCGCAAGACAGTTGCTGTGGCTAATGACCTGGCCTGCCGTGGCTTGGACCACCTGGAGGAGAAGATCCCAGCCCTCCAGTACCCTGTTGACAAGGTAAGTCACAGGTGGGACAGTCTGGGATCCGCTAGCCCCTCCATAGAACTCATAGCACTTCGCTTTTAGGCTTGTTTATGGATGGTGATGGGCTGACTTAGTGGGGGAAGGGTGCAGCATCTCCAAGCAAAGGCTCCTCCAGGGGCTCCTGCAGCCCAGGGAATGGTTGGGGCCCTCCTAAAAATAGGTCAACAGCATTCTATATCCCATCCCTGTCAACTACCACCAGCTCTCACAGCTGGAGAGAGCTCTTACGCCCGTCTTCAGGCTGTCTGCTTGCATGGCCATGGCCGAGGTCCCCGTGGTCCCCTCCTGCTGTCCCACACCACCCCAAGCACACTGGCAGGACTGTTCTCCATCTCCACCTGCAGCTCGCATCTGAACTGAAGGGCACCATCTCCACCCCCCTCCAAAGTGCCAAAAGCACCATTGGCAACTCCATGGATAAGATCATAGAGCTGGCAGCGGAGGGCTACGAGGCCACCAAGAACACTATGGAAACAACAGCAAAGTACACGAGGAGGAACTCGGTGACCCAGATGGCAGCTGCAGGGGTTGACACAGCCCTGGGAGGGCTGGAGAAGCTGGTGGAGTACCTGCTGCCGGAGGAGGATGAAGAAGCAGGTAGTCTTGATGCCTAAATCCCACCTGAAGGTGTCTGGGGAGGGCTGGCTATATATGGGGTGGCACCTCATTCATGGGGTGGATGTGGCAGGAAGAAGCCCCTGGATTTTGGTTCAGGGCTGCCTAGGAGGGTTGTCCCACCAGGACATAACCCTCCCACTGCTCTTCTGCCTTTAGATCAGAAGCCCAAAGAGAAGCATGGGTCAACAGTAGAAGTCTCTCAGCAGCAGCCCAGCCCTCCCAGTGCTCCCAGCCCTCCCAGTGCTCCCAGCACTCTAGGCCGGATTGGCAACTTGGTTAGCACTGTCTCCCACCGCGCTTACCAGCAAACCACCCAAAGCCTCCAAAGTGCCAAAGCTAAAGGGCAGGAGCTGGCCACCTGGATCCCCATCGTGGTGAGTGCCAAAACATGTCCACTGTGTTCCTGCTCCCCCATGCCTTCTTTTGGGCTGATTCTGCTTTCGGGTGAGGTATCTCAGGCTCATTGAAGCACATCTGAGAGCAGAGTGGTGGGCACTGTTGGTTTCCCCCACTTCGTGGAACAAGCTGGGGCCAGGAGTTCCCGCAGCACATTCACACACAACCATGTTAAGTGGGATGTTAGTGGGCTATTTTTAGGCAGTTCCCAATGTATATTTTTGATTTATGGCCTTGCCATAACATTCTCACTAAAGCAGAAAGCCCCTCCAGAAGCCCAGAGAGGATGGGGGGAAGGAGGTGTCCCTCCTTTCCCACCCAGCACTGTGGTGGGAACCCCTTCTCTGCCCTATGCCAAGATCTCAGAAGAACTCCTTACTGCCCTCAGGATTTCTTCCCATGTGCATAAATGAACCCCTCTGCTACCCCTGTGAAATCCTCTGACTAAGTGGATGGGATCTGCCAGCCCCACACTAAGCAGTGGCTTTTTGCTCCCCTTCCAGGGCAACTTAGCCAAGCCAAGTGTGCCCGAGGCGCCGCGGGTCCAAGGTGATGGGCAGAGCACCACGACTGGCTGGCTAAGCCGGCGGCAGAGCAGGGTGCCGGAGCAGAAGCAGGAGAAACCAGGGAAGAAAGACAGCAACCACACCAAGGAGGTATGAAGAAAAGGGGGACAGTGAGCCAGGGGCACCCCAAAGCATCCTCCTGCCCATGGACCATGCCAGCATGAGGGATGTTCCCCCCATACCCTTGGGGACCAGGCCCCCATCCCTGCTGAATCGTGGCAGGAACTGTGGCTTGGAGAAGGTGAGGATGGGTTGGCAGGGCCACTGGAGGAAGCCCCAGAAGTCCCTGACCCCCCAAAGCTGAACAACCCAAAAAAATCCCACCCTCCAATGGTCCCAGCAGTGAGAGGGGGTGTGATCCAGCAGGGCTGGGAACAGTCTCCAGCGTTGGCTCCGCTGGGATGCAGGGACGGGAAGCAGCAGGTCGGGGTCGCTGCCCTTCGCCTCTGCCGGCGGCGGAAATGCAGCCCAGGGCTGAGGGTCCCCGGGGAGCTGGGGGGAGTTGGGGGAGATGAAGGCAGTGACCCTGCACTCTGTAAAGAGCTGCGGTGGCTTTTGCAAAGCAACCGGCCAAAAGCACTGGGGCTTTGAGCTGTAGAGAGCTTGGGGAGGCCAGGGCCACCCTGCCCAGCCTGGAGGAGCTGGTGGGACAAGGCTAGCAGCTGAACTGGTTTCTCTCGGCAGGCAGGGGATGGCCCCGGGCTGGTGGGCAGCGTGGCTCACAACCTGCAAAATGCCTGCGCCTCTGGCATCTCCAGCGTGAAGAAGGTCCCAGCAGTGGCCTGGGATGCAGCAGAGGGGTTGATCCTCTTCACACCCCGCAGGCTGTCCAAGGCCATGGAGACGGTGGATGCGCTCGGGGGTACCCTCGTCAGTGCCCCCAAGCATCTGCTGGGCACCCTGTACAGCTATGTGCCGGTGAGTTTGTCCCCAGCCAGGTTCCAACCATCTCCAAGACACCCCATTTTGCCCAGCCTCCTCCCATGAGCACCCCGTACTGCCAGGCATTGCCAGGAGGCACCAGAGTGGGGAGATGGGGTGCTGTTGGGGGACCTCAGTCCCACCCTCCTCCTGGGTATCCCCCAAGCCATGACAGTGAGTCCTCCCCATAGGGCCAGCAGGTTGGCCAGAGGTGGCACCTTCACAGGGTTCATGCTCAAGCCGGGGCATGGTGGAAGGTGAAAGGTCAGGCTGAGACCACGTCTCCTCTCTTTTCCCCTGCCCCACTGCTCCCCTGGGACCATCTCCCCACCACAGCTGCCTGGGGACTGCAACCACCCACTCCCTTCCACTGGGGACCCAGTGTGGGCAACATAGCTTGTCCTGAAGTCCTCCTAGTTTTAAGGGGCTGGCCGGCTGCTCACCTCATCTCTCAGCTCCGCAGGCAGTCAGCGAAGGAAGAGGAGGCAGCCACGGGGAGCAAGCCTAACCCAGAGACGGAGCAGAAAGAGGAGGATGCCAAGCCTGCTGCCCCTTCTCCCGAGGAGAAATCCCAGCTGAGGGGTGACTGGCGGCTGTACCGCAGCCATCACCCCCTCTCCTTCCTGGGGCTTGAGGACCCCCTCTTCCTGCGGCATAACCTCTACCGCAGCCCTGCCTTTGAGCCCGAGTGCCCCCTCCCACGGAAATCCGCCTTCTCCCCCTACAACAGGCGGGTGAGTGAGGGCTCCTACCGCTTCAGCCCTGAGGCCATGTACAGCCGGGCTTACTACACCAACCTCTACAGCCCTACTTTCAAGAAGGACTGAGCTGGTGGGGAGGACAAGCGCATCCCAGCCCCCTTCTGATCCCCCATCCCCAGCACGCTTTGCCTGGGCCCCCGCCAGCCACCTGCACACACCCCTGTACTGGGACAGGAGCTCAAAGCAGTAGACGTCCCATGGGATGTCTTTTTCTGGAGCGCATCAGGGCCAGGATTAGGGAATAAAGGCAACCAAAATTCCTGTTGGTGGAAGGAGAAGGTAGGGGCAGGTGGGACCAGAGAGTTGGAGATGCAAAAAGAGCAGTGAGCCCAGAAAAAAGGGACCAGCCACACCTTGCACTGGGCTGCTGTGGCCCTTGTTCAGTAGATAGCATGGACTTCCATGGGCTATAAGTTGAGAACAGCTCTGAGACAAAGCAGGGAGGACAACAAAGCCATCAAACATCACCATAGCAAGCCTGATTCCCCATCCTTCCTCCCATAGTCCCAACTCACAGACCCCATCCCTGGCCACAGATTTCTCCTCCATGTTGACGCTGAGGGTCCCCACTGACCAGCAGGACTCATAAGTCAGAAAGCCCTGGGCCCCTACCCCCAGATGATGGTGGGACTGATGATGGGGTTAGGAAGAAGACAGGTGACAACAGGTAGAGCTCCTGGAGCCCCTCTCTCCCACAGGACCGCCTGGCTTCCTGCAACACCTCGTTGTATCTGCTGCAATAAACCTTCCCAACTTGCTGCTTGTGCCAGCTGCTTTATGGGAGCAAGCCACCAAAACAAGGGAGCAGAGTGTGGGGAGGTACCCAACCCAGGGCCGAGGGAGCAGGAAATTCATCCTCGGGTGGCCGCTGCAGGGACAGTGGGTGCTCGTGCCCAGCACAGTACGTGTCTCCTCTAATGCCTTGAGTACAAATTCACAGCCCCGACGAGCCGGGGGCTTCCTGCCAAAGACAATTTATTGCATTTCCAGAAGAACACAGCAGAGAAAGCAGTGTCTGTACAGCACGCACAAACTCTCTTCCAACACACTGCTTTCCCAGGCACACCAGGAGAAGGGTCTGGGGAGAGGCAGGGAAAACCTCCTGACATCGGCAGGGTTCAGTGATGAGCCCAGCAACCCCTTCCCCACCTCCCCTCCTCCCCAGGGACAGGCAGCCTTATGGAAGGAACAGGCTCGGGAAGGCACGGGGCGATTCTCCATCCTGGGAACAAGCCACACGCCTGGTTTTTCCCAGGCACAGCCTGTACAGTGCTTGGACACAGGAAAGGCTGCAAATCAGTGGAAGCCATGGGAGAGAGGACCAGGGACAGGACGGTTCAAAAGCCAGGTGGGTGGGATGGGAGGTGACAGCCCTCACCAAGGTTTTCCAGGGTCAGCCAGTGCCTTGGGCTCTGAGATGCTCAGACATGTGATACACACATGGGAACTGATGAGTTTGGAGGATCCTGATGAGTATTAAACAGGAATAAGGAATCCAGGGTAGGAGCAGGAGGATGAGGAGCCAGGCAGAAGCAGCATGTCCTCTCCACTCAGCAACAGCACAGGCACCTCCTGCTGAAGGAGCCTGAGGTGATGCTACCTGGAGCAGTGGCAAAATCACCTGGTGGTTTCCAGTGTTGGAGGATGGAAAGAGAAAGCAGGAGGCACCTAAAAAGCTGGTATGGCAAAGAGTAGAGATTCTGTGCCATCGTGGAGCCAAGAGGAAGGCACCTACAGTCCTCAGCTGCACAGGCTGCATGTGGCAGGACACCCAGACCCCAGCATTAGAAGGACCCCATTGTACATAGGGAAACACACACACCATCTCCTCAGGCACCCAGGGAGGAGGCTTGGTTCATCTGGGCAGCACAGAGAGAAGCAACACCCATGCCATAGCTCAGAGAGAGTCTGTTCGCTTACGGGCAAACACAGCTGACATGGTCTTGACGATGCCACGAATCCCCGTACCCTTTTTCAGTGCCAGTTTGGTGTCAGGGATGCGCTCAGCCAGTCCGTGGAAGACCATGAGGGCCCCATGATAAGCCTCAGCTGCAGAGACCTCATAGAAACCACAGTCTAAAGAGAGGGCCAGGAGCCGACCCTCCTCACTGGACACCACCCGTTGGTGGCGCAGGTCCCGTTTGTTGCCTACAATGACAATGGGCACCTTCTCCTGATTCTGCCCTTCCTTGGTTGCCTTGATGAACTGGATTTTGAGGGGCAGGAGGTTGAAGCTGGCACGGTCACAGATGCTGTAGACCAGGACAAAGCTGTCTGCCCACTGGATTCGCTTCTCCTCCGAGGAGCCCTCCTCTGCCTGCTCCTAGGTTAAGAGAAAAGGAAGGCAGAGCAGGACCTGGAAGACCTCACCATGGGGAGGTGCTTTGGGATTCAGCATCACTGTCCTCACTTTGTCACCCAGCTGGCAAGCACTGCAGGCAGTAGCTGCTAACAGTGTGGCAACCTCAGAGGGGTGCTTCCACTTCGTTAGCACTACCCTGTGCTCAATCTGGGCTGATAACGTTAGTGCTTCAGCCCCAACATCTTCAGTCAGAGGACCATGGGCTACGGTGACTATTCCTACCCTGCCAGCAATGCTGCTGCCCTCTGCTCTGTAGGCAAGAAGGGTTCAGTCACCTACAAACCACCTCACACAAGCGTTGTGCTCAGCTGGAGCTCCCAGCTTATGGTTCCCCCTATGTAAATTTTATTAAAGGTGGGGTTTTTTTTTCTCCCTGGGATGAAAATAGGTTGATGGGAACAGAGCCTTCTTACCTGGGAACTAGGGACATCCCAGATATGGAAGAGAATCTCTCGGCCATCCACAGTCAGGCTGTGGCTGTAGATGAATTCTGCCAAAAGATGAGAATGGAGATCTCATTCATTGGTCTTCATGGATCCAGGAGAGAGCTCCCTCAACCCAGGTCTTCTCCTCCTGGGGACAAGCCTGTCACATCCACCCTGGGAGACCGTGCCCTCCAAGGCAAGGGCCAGGGGCTCTTTTTGTACAGTAATAACCACGCAGAGCATGGTGGCCTCCAGGGCTGTGACTGCCCCAGCCTGTCTCCAGCCCAGAGTGCAGTCCAGGCACACTGGTGCCACCAGCTGCCACCCAGGACCTTTCACACCTGGGAGAAGCGGTTCTAGAGCAGGGATGGGTCACTGAATAAATACAACCCTTGAGCCCCCCAGGAGCAGGCAAAGGCTCTGGAGAGTGGCAGGAGAGGGTGGGAAACAATGAAGTCCTGCAGGCAGAAACAGGATTGCCTCCTGACCCCAGTCCCTGACAGAAACCAGCCTGGCCCTGGCCTGGCACTCACCCATGTCTCCATACTCCCCGATAAAGCGCCGAGTGAGGAAACGCACAGTCAGAGCTGCAGAGGGGAGAATGAGAATCATCAGAATAACCCTCAACCTGAAGGACTTTCCTTTCAAAACCCAGAGCGGAGTCAGGCACCATCCCCCTGCAAACTCCCACCAGCAGCAACGACCTCAGGTTTTCTCCCAGCCCTCAGTAAGTCTGCAAGCAGAGCGGCAACACAACACAAACAAGAGCATCAGCAAACCACAACTCAGCCAAAAATAACCTTCTCCCACTGCCTGCAAGGTTGTGCCCAGTGTCCTCACCTGGGATCACCACCACACCCGAAAGCTCAACCCCGTCTCATCAGCTTGCTCTGTGGGGCTGCCCTCTGCAGCAACATTTGGAGAAAAAGCTGCAGAGGTTTCAGTCATTTCTTGTGGAGAGAAGTGGGTCTGCTCCCAGCTCACAGCCAGTTCTTACCTGATTTCCCCACATTGTCTGCTCCCATAATGAGGACATTTGCCTCCATCTTCAGGGCGGTGGGACCAGGCACCTCCATGAGGGCAGGGTGGTCGGGGGTGAAGCTGGCACTCCGGCGCAGCGGGAGCCGGAGCCCCATGCCAAGCGTGGTCATGCCTTGTCTGCAGTCCCAGCGGTGTCTGCGACTCCTCTCCGCGCAGCCGAGGAGCCAGCGCTTCCCACGGCACCCAGGGGACCAGCGAGGGCCATATCCCTCCCCGCAGGGGCGGTGCAGCCAGAGCCGCGGGCGGCCAGATGAAGAACTTTGTTATCGCTCAGATCGTCACAAATGTACGTCAGTGCCCAGAGCCGGCCCTGCCATCCCCCCGTGCGGCAGGCGGCCGGGAAGCACCGGCTGGATGCACCAGCTGCTCCACAAACCGCATCCCAGCAGGCTGCCCACGCCTGTACCTCAGGCATGCTGTCCCTTGGCAGAGCCACGGAGCCCCTCGTCCCTTCCCCACAGCGACCGTAGACCTGCCTGCGAGGAGTGGTGGGGTGTCTCACGAGTGGTGGAGGGTCTTGTGAGTGACAGAGCAGCTCATGAGTTGATGCAATGTTATTGCACAAGTGGTGGGGCATCTCAGGAATGATGGAGCATGATTTCACAAGTGGTGCAGCATCTCACAGGTGGTGGAACATCTCACATATGATGGAGCTTTGTCTCATGAGTGACGGAGCATCTCACAAGTGATGAAGCATTTCATGAGAGATGAAGTCTGTTGTGAGTGACGGAGCTTCTCACGAGTGAAAGAGTGACGTCTCACAAGTGGTGGAACATCTCACAAACGATGGAGCATTGTTCCCCAAATGGTGCAGCAACTCGCAAGCATCTCAGGAGTGATGGAGTGTTGTCTCATGGGTGGTAGAGTATCTCCCAAGTGATGGAGCATCTCCCAAGTGGCAGAGTGTCATTTCACAAGTGGGGCAGCATCTCCCAAGTGATGAACCATTGTTTCATGAGTGGTGCAGTGTCTCCCAAGCGATGGAGCATCTCATGAGAGATGGAGGCTCTCGCAAGTGATGGAGTGATGTCTCACAAGCAGCAGAGCATCTCATGAGGGACGGAGGCTCTTGTGAGTGACAGAGCATTGTCTCACAAGTGGTGGAGCATCTCACGAGGGATGGAGGCTCTTGTGAATCATGGAGCGTTGTCCCACAAGCTGTGGAGCATCTCATGAGGGATGGAGACTCTTGCAAGTGGTGGAGCGTTGTCTCACAAGCAGTGGAGCCTCTCATGAGGGATGGAGGCTCTGGCAAGTGATGGACCATTGTCTCACAAGCAGCAGAGCATCTCATGAGGGACGGAGACTCTTGCAAGTGATGGACTGCTATCTCACAAGGGATGGAGCGTTGTTTTATGAGTGGTGTAGTGTCTCACAAGTGGTGGAGCATCTCATGAGGGACAGAGGCTGCTGTGAATGATGGAGCATTGTCCCACAAGTGGTGGAACATCCATGAGGGATGGAGGCTCTGGTAGTGATGGAGCATTGTCTCAAGCTGTGAAGCATCTCATGAGGGACAGAGGCTCTTGAGAGTGATGGAGCGTTGTCTCACAAGCGGTGGAGCATCATCTCACAAGCGGTGGAGCATCTCAGGAGGGACGGAGGCTCTTGAGAGTGATGGAGCGTTGTCTCACAAGCGGTGGAGCATCATCTCACAAGCGGTGGAGCATCTCAGGAGGGACGGAGGCTCTTGAGAGTGATGGAGCGNTGGGCCGGCGGCGGCGGTTCCGCTTCGGCGCCGTGCTGCCCGAGGCGGCGGGGCAGGCCGCCGTCTACCAGGCCTGCGTCCAGCCGCTGCTGCGGGCCTTCTTCCGCGGCTTCAACGCCACCGTCTTCGCCTACGGGCAGACCGGCTCCGGCAAGACCTACACCATCGGGGAGGCCAGCGTGGGTGAGTCGGGTCGCCGTCCCACCATCGCCACCGTCCTCACCGGTGCCACCATCCCCACCCAGCTCATCAGCTTTGCTCTCTTTTTCCCAAACCTGTCATCACCCCCATCACTTCCAACATCACCGTCCCAATCGATCCACCCATCCTGCCCTCCCTCTTGACCCTGCCAGCCCGCCCAGCCCAGTCCCACCACCCCAGTCACCACCCCTCTCCATCCTCTGCCCATCCCACACTGCTTTGATAACCTCCCATGGACAACACCTTCTTTGATATCACAGCGTGCAAGTTTTCTCCTTTACCACTGCAGGACAAGTGGGAAGATCACATCTGGTGTGGAGGTGGTGGTGATCTTCCCAGGGCACCACCACCTTCAGCTTTGTCCTCAAATAAGGCCTAAAGAGAGGAACATTGGCAGGGGTTAATCCTGTTAGTTTGTTTACTTGGAGTTCCTCTGTCCTGGGCCAGCGTTGGCTCCTAGGATGTTGGCTGCTCCTCGTGACCGTGTGCATCTCTCCACCAGCTTCCATCAATGAAGATGAGCAGGGCATCATCCCACGAGCCATGGCTGAGACCTTCAGGCTCATCGACGAGAATGACCTGATCGACTACACGGTACGAGTGTCTTACCTGGAGGTGTACAAGGAGGAGTTTCGGGACCTGCTGCAGGTGGATACAGCCAGCAAAGACATCCAGATCCGGGAGGATGACAAGGGGAACGTTGGTATGTGTGGCTGTGCACAGGCTCTCTTTTATCCCCGTGTCCAAGGCCAGGGTTGGGTTATCTATCCCTGAAAGCAGACCCACGTCTTCTTCCTCCATCCCTCTGTTCTTCTCCTGCAGCAGATTGCTTGCAGATCTCCTGTCTGGTGTGGAAAGCGAGTCTGTGTGTGGCACAGTACAGGCAGGGCGATGGGACCAGGCTGGCAGAGGAGCTTTGTCCTCGGGCAGCCTGTCCCTCCCACCATGACCCCATTTGCTGTTGCAGTGCTCTGCGGTGTGAAGGAGTCTGAGGTGGAAGGGCTGGATGAGGTGCTGAGCCTGCTGGAGATGGGGAACACGGCCAAACACACGGGAGCTACCCACATCAACAAGCAGTCAAGCCGCTCGCACACCATCTTCACGGTGACCATGGAACAGCGGCGTGGGGCTGGCCGCCTCCCCCTCCACCACCACCCACCCTCCGTCCCCGCCTCAGGACAGGTCCTGGTTTCCAAGTTTCACTTTGTGGACCTGGCAGGCTCAGAGAGAATTGTGAAGACGGGAAACACAGGGGAAAGGCTGAAGGAGAGTATCCAGATCAACAGTGGCCTCCTGGCCTTGGGCAATGTCATCAGTGCCTTGGGAGACCCTCGGAGGAAAAGCAGCCACATTCCCTACAGGGACTCCAAAATTACCAGGTACAGCTGGGATGGGGTCCCTCATGTCTCATGGGCTCTTGGCCAGCAGGAGGGAGGTGATGCTTCTCCTTGTCTTTCTCATGCCCAGCCTGCCAAGTTCGGTGGCAGGGTCTCCAGGCTCACTGAGAGGAGCTTGCAAGGCCACTTGTCCCTTCTGCTGTCACAACGGGGCTCTCAGACCAACTGCTTGATGGTCTGGGACCAGTTCACCCACCATGCCTCACAGCAATTTACAGGTGTACCCTCTGTGCAGGTTTTCACATGGGGAAGCTTGGGCAGCAGTGAGGCCAGGCCAGAAATGATGGGCTAGCTCATTGCAGCGCTGTAGAAGTTGAGGCTCTCATAAGTCATGCTGCTGAAGCTGAGATGGGGCGTCACCATGGGTTATCCTGCCCCTCCTGCCTGACAGTGAATAAAAAATGCTTTTCATTTGATAGTCTGCAGTTAGGTTTTAGCCTTAGCAATCTCCAACAGGTTCCCATGCAGCATGTGCCCAGCAGTGATGACAGATTTCCATTCATTCCAGAATGGAGTCAGGGAGCTTCCAGCCTCAGGAATTATATGGATCAGAACTTAACCATGGTGCAAACTTAATCCTCAGCTTCGTGATTCTGCTCGCTTACTAGTGCCGAACCAGCTGCAAAGCAGGAATACTTTTTTCCTTGGGCTGAACCTCTGGAAATGGTTGGAAACCTTCTGGTTCTGTGTTGTTTTGTATTTCGGCTGTTTTAATCACTGCTCTTCCCTAGGATCCTGAAAGACTCTCTGGGGGGGAATGCCCAGACCGTGATGATAGCCTGTGTCAGCCCATCCTCCTCTGACTTCGATGAGAGCCTCAACACGCTGAATTACGCCAGCCGGGCTCAAAACATCCAGAACAAGGCCGTGGTGAACTGCCGCAAGGAGACGGAGCACGTGGAAGAGCTTCACCGGCAGATAAAGAACCTGCAGAAGGCTCTGGAACAGCGGCACCGCTCCGAGACCCGTATCATCAACCGCTCGGCCACCGCCAAACGGAGCGCGCCGGACCCCACGGCTCGGCTGCTGGCAGAGTGTGCCCATTTCCGGACCTGCACCGACGCCGCGTACCGGCTGCTGATGGAGCTGCAGGAGAACAGCAACCTGACGGTGGAGCAGATCCTGCAGGTTAAGGAGTGGTTGTGCGCGGTGGAGAGCGAGAGGAGTGAGCTGACCTCAGCTGGGCTGGATAGCGGCATCGAGAGCACCTCCATGGAAGACCAGAGCCCTGAGGCACAAAGCTCAAATCTAGCAAAAGCCCAGGTAATGGTTGGGGTGTTGCAGCTCTGAGGTTGGGTTCATCTCATGGTGACTGAAGGCAACAGCCTCAGCAGGTCATGGTGGATGGGTCAGGAGAGGAGGAGCAGAAGCAAGCTGGCCAAGAGGCCATAGGGAGGCAGAAAGACATGGTCCTTGGAGCAGACAGGGAGAGGTTGGATTCAGCTGTGACAGAGAGATGTATTTCTCAGGAAAAATCTGGGTCTGCAGAGGTGCTGTGCCCGTGCAGAGTCCAGCATGGGAAGGGAAGGGCAAACGTGGATGATGATGATACCTGTCTTATATTTTGGAGCAGGTGAGCACCGAGAAGGGGTGCGAGTCCATCAAAGACAAACAGGTGGCCAAACTGCAGAGGCAAGTGGAGCGCCTGGAGGAGGAGAACCGTGATTTCCTGGCTGCCCTGGAGGATGCCATGGAGCAATATAAGCTGCAGGTATTTCTGGGCTCCGCTGTCTGACCTGCCCCTCTCCTCCCCTTCATCCCCAGGAGGGCACAGCCCAACTTTCAGGTTCTTCTGAAGCAGGCCTGGGATCCACATGTACAAACCCAAATTTTTTCTCATTGCCTCCTAGAGTGACAAACTGCAGGAGCAGCAGGATAAGATCTTGGAGCTGCACGTGCGCTTGGAGATGGCGATGCCAAACCTGTGTGTGCCAGAACTGCTGGAAAACCTTCACCTGGTGACTGCTGACCAGAGACCTCACACAGCCCCACTGGATGCTGCCCTGTCCTGTAGCCTCAACGGGGTTCCCCTGAGACTCCTCCCCACTGAGCAGAGCAGCAGAGCCCTTTGCAGGAAGGTGAGGTGCAAGTCTGTGCCGTTGAGAAGCTGCTGCCTTTTCACCCAGATGCTCTACACTGGGTGAACTGCTTTTTTCCCCCCGTGAAAGTGACCCTTGTCAGAGGTGCAGTCCAGAGGACTGCGTTCAGTGTCCACATCCAAAGAGATTCACCACTCTGGCAAAACCAGCCCAGCTTCAAAACTGAGGCTTTTACTTCAACGTTATGGGCAGGTCCCAGACTGGCTCAGCTTCTGGGCAGCAGAAGGCAGGAGGACAGGCAGCCAGGCCTAGCAAACACACTCTCAACCCCATTTTGTTGCTTTTTCAGTTGTCCTGCAGTGACACCCAGCTGAGAGCTGCTTTTCCTGATGTCAGCTCTCACACAGCATGTTTCCTCTCTTTCCGATTCTCTGCCCCTGCAGCTTGACAGCAACCCCTCCTTCCAGGAGGAGGACCTGGCAGGCTGTCACCTGAACCACATGCAGTGCCCAGCTGGCAACCTGGAGGTCAAAGCCACAGTGCTGAGGAGGGAGCTCAACCAGGACTCTGAGAAGCCAGCAGAGCTGTCCTCGGGAGAGGAGGAGGAGGAGTGGGAACAGAAGCGGTTCCTGTCCCAGCGCCGGTGAGTTGAGGCTGTCCCAGCACCATGCAGTATCCTGCAGGTGTGTGACCTGGCTGTCCCACCTCAGCATCTCAGCTCTCACATAGGATGTAGAAGCAGACACTGCCTCTGGAGTCAGTGGTTCTGTTGAGCCAGCTGCCTGATCACTGGGCGGCTAATTCCCATCTTTCCTGACCATAGCTACTGTTTCTATCTCCTTCTGAAGCCTGTGGATCATGAGGGTCCTTGCCAGGAACAGCTCTGGCAGTGCTCAGACCCAACTGATTAATTTGCTGCTCCTTCTAGAAACGGGATCCAAAGCTGGAGCAAGAAAGAGATTTGCAAGTTGAGTGAGGAGCCCAATGGAGGCAGTGCCCCCTCAACTCAAGAGGAGCAGCTGGAGCCGTTAAAAGGCAAGTAGCAAAAAGTTATGGACAGTCTTCTCAGGGCTGGTGGTGCTTCACGGGTGTTGTTGATAGGAATGGAACATGTACCACCTAGATGAGCCAGCGGACAAAAATGGGGCAGGTGACAGTCTAGCTGCTTTTGTTGAGGAACTTGAACTACCAGGGTCTGGAAAGAGCTGCCTGTTTTGGTGGAAGCTGCAGGTGACTCTGGGTGATGCTGTGCCAGTTCTTGGCTACAGATCTGAGGTTGGATTGTCTTGTCACCCAGGTGCTAAAACAGGATGTTCCTTACCCAGGAATCTGTGTTGCAGGAGTCTGCAGGAAGCATGAGCCACTGCTCAGTCCCAGGGAGCGCTTGCCAGGAAAGGATTCTGAGTGGAGGCTGGTGCAAGCACAGCAGAAGATCCGAGAGCTGGCAATCAACATCCGTATGAAGGAGGAGCTGATCACGGAGCTCATTAAGACAGGTACAGAGCTGCTGGTGGGAATGTGCATCCATTCCCTATGGAATCTTCTCTTAGTTGGGATGCTTGGTCTCTACTCCATCGTCACCTTCTCTCTCAGTGTTGTCTGTGCCCAGTCCCTTCCCCTGCAGGCAGCAGAGCGCTGTTTCTCTATCCCTTCAGCTGGGTGACACCCTTCCCTCTGGTTTCTCCCCAAATCCCTTCTCTGGATGTGTTACAGGCAAGGATGCCCAGGCTCTGAACAGGCAGTATTGCCAGAAGATCAGTGAGCTGGAGCAGGAGGCAGAGCAGGTGCGGACAGAGCTGAGCGACAGCCAGAAGCAGCTTCAGGAGCTGGAAGGCAAAGAGCTGTGGGATCCTGGGGAGAAACGCAAGCTGCAGGAGTACCGCACACGCGTGGCAGCCGCACAGAGCAAGGCACGGGTGAGTAGGAAGGGCTCCACTCACCCAGGGAGGTGGGCAGGGGCAGAGTTTGGGGCATCTCTGCAAAGGGCACAGGGGAGGGGCCGAGCCCAAGCACTGCTTTCACCCTCTGGCAGGTTCTGTGCAAGAAGAAGCGGGCAACGGAGAGACTGGTGTCACTGTCGGCCCAGAGCGAGAAGCGGGTGCAGGAGCTGGAGAGGAACATTGAGCTGATGCGGCGGCAGCAGGGCCAGCTGCAGCGGCGGCTGCGGGAGGAGAGCGAGCAGAAGCGGCGGCTGGAGACAGAGGTCAATAAGCGGCAGCACCAAGTCAAGGTGGGGACAAACGGACAGGTGCTACTGTGGCATTTGTGAGGAAGATGATGGGTGGACTCTGCAAGCTACTGGACAGACTGGGGTAGCTCTAGTGGGGTCTGCGATTGCCTTGGAGAGCATGGGGACAGAGAGAGGGTAGTTTTTTAAGAGTACCTAAAGTGGTAGCAGAGAATATAACCTGTCCCTCAGCCCCTGGCTCTAGGGCAAACAGCCTTGTGAGACTCAGCTGCTCCTTCCCATATAGGAACTGGAACTGAAGCACGAGCAGCACCAGAAAATCCTGCGCATCAAAACAGAGGAAATTGCAGCATTCCAGAGGAAGCGGCGGAGCGGCAGCAACGGCTCTGTGATCAGCTTGGAGCAGCAGCAGGTACAGGCAGAGCGAGCCTGCTGCCTCCGTCCTCCTCCCAGGGAACTGCTGGGACGTACTGCTGGGTGACAGGGGAGGCCTGGAAGCAGGGGCTTTAACTTGAGATGGGACGTAACCCATCCCACCCTTGAGAAGTTCAGTTTATAACGTCATTTGTATCCAGTAGCAGAGGACTTAGACCCTCTCTTACCTCCAGGACCAGGATTCTTTCCTAAATCCTGGCATAGGTAAAGAAGTTGTGAAATTTTATCTGTCAGGAGAAGGATGGTGAGAGATGTGGCCCCCAAGGAGTCTGACAGCTGGGGATTTAGTTCAGCTCTGCCTCTCATAGTAGCTGGAAAGGTAAAACCAGCAAAGCCTGGGCTACAGGGGCTAGCACAGATGGACTCAAGACTTTCTCTCTGATCTTGAGACCATTGCTCTTTAGCAGTCCTGGGTATTGCGCTGCTCTCTGCATGCATGCACATGCCCTTTGCCTCTCCTTCCATCAGAAAATTGAGGAACAGAAGAAGTGGCTGGATATGGAGATGGATAAAGTGCTTGAGCAGCGCCGGGCCTTGGATGAACTGGAAGATGAGCTGCGGAAGCGGGAAGCTATTGTGGCCAAAAAAGAAGCCCTGCTGCAGGAGAAGAACGGCCTGGAGAGCAAACGACTGCGCTCCAGCCAGGTAGCACAAGAGTGTGTCACCTCGGCCCTTTGCTTGATTTCCAGCAGAGGTGGGAGGTTGGAAGACCTGAGTGCCATCCTGGGTCTGGCAGATCAGGATGAGGTAGTTTTGGGAAGTGGGTAGCAGATTGCCTCTACAGGAGAGACTTCTTGTGTTGCTCTGAGCTAAACGGTTTGAGAGCCCTTGGCTTAGGTGTGCGTATGGGGTCACTTAACCGAGTAGGAAGAGACTGGGGGGACTGATTTGCCTTTAGAGCACATCTCTTTGAGCATCTTGTGCTGCAGGCCCTGACAGATGACATAGTGCGTGTGTCCAGCCGCCTGGAGCACCTGGAGAAAGAGCTGACTGAGAAGAACGGGCAGCTGCGTCACAGCAGTGCTCACGACCAGCAGCAGATCCGCCAGGAGATCAACAGCCTGCGCCAGGAGAAGGACCAGCTGCTCAAACAGAGGTTGGAGCTTGACAACAAGCTGCGCCAGGGCACCCTGCTGTCCCCAGAGGTACCTCTTCTTGAGCTGGGCTGCTCTGCTTGCAAGAGCATGAGGTAGTAAGAGAAGTACTTGAAAGGAGGTTGTAGTGAGCTGGGTGGTGGCTTCTTCTTCCAAGCAAGAAGTGATGGGACAAGAGGAAATGGCCTCAAGTTGCGCCAGGGGAGGTGTAGATTGAATACTAGGAAAAACTTCTTCATGGAAGGGGCTGTCAAGCATTGGAACAGTCTGTCATCCAGGGTAAGTGGTGGAGTCACCATTGCTGGAGATACTTAAAAGACATGTAGATGTGGTGCTGGGGGACATGGTGTAGTGGTGAATTTGGCAGTGTTAGGTTTCCAGCTGGGCTCGATAATATTAAAGGTCTATTCTAACCTAAACAATTCTATGATTTTAAGTAAAGAACTGAGCTTGGGGTCAATAGCAGCTGCTGTCCCACATCCCCAAACTGTTCACATCCCAACTTAGTGCCAGCACTGCTAAAGTGACAAGGGAGGTTGGGACAGAGTGAGACAGAGCAAACCCTTTGCTTCTTAGTAACCACAGCTCTGCTCTGGCAGGAAGAACGGATCTTGTTCCAGCTGGACGAGGCAATTGAGGCTCTGGATGCGGCCATTGAGTACAAGAATGAGTCCATCACATGCCGGCAACGTGTCCTGAGGGCCTCAGCTAGCCTCCTGTCCCAATGCGAGATGAACCTCATGGCCAAGCTCAGCTACCTTTCCTCCTCCGAGACCCGAGCTCTGCTCTGCAAGTACTTTGACAAGGTGGGAGACAGCTGCCCTCTGTGCTGGTGGGAGCTGTAGTCTTGTTTTCCTCAGTTTCAAGCTTTCTGCCTGCCTCCTACCGTACAGTTGTCATGTCAAGTCAGACCACAAAGCCACAGCACCATGATCCTCAACACCTGTCCCAACGCCTGGGAGAAGGGCTTAACTGGTCAAAGGACGCGTAGATCTCTGCGGTGGCTCAGCCACACATTGCTCTTCCCTCCGTGAGGCAGCAGGGACACCGCAGAATTACTAACCTTCACATGCTGTGCCAAAATACTAATTCTATGAGGCTCAGTGGGGCAGGAAATCTTCTCAAGTTCTGAAGGAGCTGAGACGTTCCTTGCTTTTGGGCCCTGGCCAGGTGGTGACGCTGCGAGAGGATCAGCACAGGCAGCACATTGCTTTCTCAGAGCTGGAGATGCAGCTGGAGGAGCAGCAGCAGCTGGTGTACTGGCTGGAGGCAGCCGTGGAGCGCCAGCGCCTGGAGATGGACCGTCAGCTCACCCTGCAGCAGAAGGAGCACGAGCAGAACATGCAGCTACTGCTCCAGCAGAGCCGCGGTAACCACCCAGCTCCTGAGACGGGCAGCAGTGCCACTGCTTTTGTCACTGACAGGGCTCTCAGCTTGAAATGGCCTTGTTTTCCCTTGTAGAGCACATGGACGAGGGGCTGACGAGCAGCAAGCTGCAATACCAGGCAAGGATTCAGGCCCTGGAGAAGGAGCTGAGCCGTTACATGCGGGCAAACCAGGAGCTGAACCAGAAACTGAGTAGCATGA
This sequence comes from Thinocorus orbignyianus, assembly GCA_013400375.1. Classification (NCBI taxonomy): domain Eukaryota; kingdom Metazoa; phylum Chordata; class Aves; order Ciconiiformes; family Thinocoridae; genus Thinocorus; species Thinocorus orbignyianus. Next base: position 32,421 of record VXBW01003579.1, read on the forward strand.
ACCTCCATCCTGGACAGACCAGAGGTGAGAAGAAACCCAGGCTGGGGCTTTCCTGTTCCCGTCTAAGAGTTAAAAGGGGAGTTTAAATGCTTCTCCCTGACAGTGAGAACTCGGAGCAGAGTCAGGAGGTGTGTGGGTCATTGCTGGCTTTGCTCAAGTATTCTACAGACACTGATATTGATAAATAACGGGATCTGTACTTTTCTTATCTCGCTGTACCCCCAATCTTTCCCTGCAGGGATGGAGAGAAGCCTTCATGGGGCAGGGGACAGAGCTCCTCCTGTGCTGGGCACTTGCGAGGAATCCACTCTTGGGGAGCAACCCCTGCCTCAGGCTGTCACTGAAGAAAGCCATTGGGTCAGGGACGAGAGCAGGGACCTGGTGCACGCCCCGTTGCCATCGACGTGGCGGCGTTCCTCCCTGTCCAGCGACAGCCCTGGGGACCTTCGGCAACGGGACCCCGAGCACCTGCTGAGAGCGGGGCAGCCCCACGAGGTGCACCCGCCTCGGACCCTCGCTCCTGCCTGCAAGCCCCGCCGGGAGCTGCGCAGAGCCAGCCCCAACATCCCCCCAGTGCCTTATCACCCAGCAATGATAGACGTGAGGAAAAACCCGCTCTAGACACAGGCTTAACGCTTACCTGGTACAGGGCAGGAAGGAGCAGATGCTGCTGGTGTGAGCTTAAGAGCCTTCCTCCGTTTCAGAGACCTTAGAAGAAGAAAACGTGCCTTTTCATAATAAGGGAAGTAAGCGTGTGAGGTGGGGGGACCACCACCCTACGTTCTCCACACTGCTGCCAGTCCAGACAGGACTGGCTGGACACCTTTCCTCCCACACCCTCAGCAGCTTAAACACTGGGAAGTGGGAGATGCCTCTTAACACTAAAAAAAACCAAAAACTTGTTTACAGTTTGGTAACCTCTGCCACGGGGCTTGCTCAGCCCTGGCAGCCTCAGAGGGAGACACTGCAGTCCTGCAGAACTTGTACATAGATTTTTTGTAGTAACTTCGGGGTGCTTTTTTTTTTACATTTCTACTGTAACTTTTATAATAAAGCAGAGTGAGTTTTATGAAGCAGTCACCTGTCAGAGTCTCCAATCACTTACTCTTGTGTCTGTAGGAGAGGAGTTCTATTTAAACCTCGCTGCATGAACTCGGCTGCTGTCGCCATATTGCCTTAATGTTCAAGTACCTGCTTTTCTAAGTGCTCAGTCAGAGCTGGTGGGTTTCCTGCACTGAGTTACTGCGGGAAAAGCATGTCCAGACAGCAGCAGAGTTGTCTGGAGCCTGCAGGATAAAAGCAAGCCTGGTTCTGTGCCATTTTCTGCTCTAGTTTTTAAGCTGCTTTAAGCAGTATTTTCTTACTCTTTGGAAAAAATCCGTGTCTGGGCGTGAGGGAAACGATGAAATAGAATCATAGAATGGTTAGAGTTGGAAGGGACCTTAAAGATCATCAAGTTCCAACCCCCCTGCCATGGGCAGGGACACCTCTCACTACAGCAGGTTGCTCAAAGCCCCATCCAGCCTGGCCTTGAACACTTCCAGGGATGGGGCATCAACAACTTCCCTGGGCAACCTGTTCCAGTGCCTCACCACCCTCACAGCAAAGAACTTCTTCCTAATATCTAATCTAAATCTCCCCTCTTCCAATTTAAAACCGTTACCCCTCATCCTGTCACTAGACTTCCTGACAGTCCCTCCCCAGCTCTCCTGGAGCTCCCTTCAAATACTGAAAGGCTGCTATCAGGTGTCCCTGGAGCCTTCTCTTCTCCAGGCTGAACAGTCCCAGCTCTCTCAGCCTGTTCTCATAGGAGAGGTGCTCCATCCCTCTAATCATGTTTGTGGCCTCCCATCCAACAGTTCGATGTCCTTTCTATGTTGAGGACTCCAGAACTGTACGCAGTACTCCAGGTGGGGTCTCACAAGCACAGAGTAGAGGGGGAGAATAGACCTGCAACTTCACACTGACACCGTACAGCTGGGGAAGGGGGGTCTAAGTTTAACCAGCAGAGCAAGAAATGAAAGGTCAGGCACTGGCTTTAAGAAGGGCCAGGGGGTAAACCAGCACTTGGCTGCCTGACCCCAAAATGTAAGCCACTGCTTCAGCCTGAAATCACAAGGAGCACGGCTACCACAGCCACCACCTGAGGAGTAACATAAACCAAGTCAAAGGATGAGGAAGGAGCCACCTTTCAATCTTCCTCCTACATACTCGATCTTGCCTGTAGGGGTGTGGCTTTGAGGGGGGACATGACTGAGGGTTCCTAATGTAGCTGAGTTCAGAGCCTTTATTTTCCTGCTGTTGAAAGCAAAGCTCTTGAGCAGAGAAAAGAATTCATCCTACCTGAAAGTGAGCAGTAGTCTTGGAGCTCCACACTCATGGATCTGTCCACGTCCTCAAAGCAGGTGCACCTCTCCAAGCAAAATAATCACGGGTGAGCACATCATGAAGCAGCCAGCTTTCCTGCAACAAACTGCTTCCAGGAAACAAATCCCATTCAGTAGCATCTACCCCTAAAGCCACGTACCAAACTTCTGCCACGCCAAGCCAGGTGCCATGCCTGGTTTCAGGATGACCTCATGTTGTCTTCACAGCTCCCTGTGCATTCACTAGACACAGTGGGGTGGCTTCCCTGATATCCTGCCATGCACAGATCGTTATCCTAAGGGAAAAACAGCCCTTCCAAGATAACACACAAGTTTAGCCCCTTGTAGGCTACCTCTCAGGCACTGAATTCACAGCTCCTGCTGTCTTCACGGGGTGAGAATGCAAGTATGTGTATCACAGATAATTAGTTATTATTTAATTAGTGACTCTGGTAAGGAGTAGTCTTTGAACTGAAATCTCCAGTTATGCCATGCAAGTTGTACCTCTCAAGGAAGTTGTCCCAACGACTCCTCCAACAAGGACAACAGATTTTCTCCATCAACACGTGGACAAGAGATTCAAGATCTACAAAGAGGGAGAAGCAAACTCCTCTCCTTCCCTGTTCCCAGCTAAATTCTTTCCCCTCTCCCTGCTCTTTTGGCATTCGTCAAGCATTTCCAAGTAACGCACTCATTAATCTGCCAGAGTTAATCTGCTTGTTTTTTCCCCACTCAGCTGTGGCACACAGTACATAATTAACAGAGGGATCCCATTAGCACTGGGACAAGACACACAGCAGGAGCATAGAGCTCATTTTCTACCCTTTCCTCTCCCGTATCCTTCTTCCCACAGCCCAAGTCCTTCACCCTCCACTTGGCTGGAGACAGTTTTCTGATGAAGTGACACAACGAAAATTCACATCAATTTATTTTACAGGAAAGCTGTAGAAGAGTCACACTTCTCCCTCTTTACCTAGCAGAGCTGAACCTTCTCTGCAGAACTCAGCTACAACATGCAGGAGAAATGCCAGAAAGATGGAGGTAGGCTCTGAACAGATGGATAGAGGTATTTCCTTATTTCCACTGTCATGTGCTTGCATCCAGTCTCCTACCAACACAAAACAGCTCCAATCCAGCACCAAATACAAGGTCCATGTTAAAAAGGATGTTTTGCAGCTGGGATAACGCAAAGGTCTGGCTCCAAACTTCAGCTGAGCAGCTTTTTCCGTGAGTAAGTCCTGCAAAGGGAACGCTTCCTGGAAGCCATGATGTGGAATGGAGACAGCTCCTGGTTGGCAGTAATTTGGAAGGGATCGGATTCCTCTTCTACAAAACAGAACGAATAAATTAAATCCACAATTTGGCAAAGTTTACTGGTGACTCTAAGAAGCCAAATACCAACTGGAAACAAGAACAGCAAGCTGTACGCTGTGCTAAGCTATTCTTTCTTCATTGGTTTCCTCCCCTCCCTTCCAAATTTCCCAGTTCATGCTAAGTTTCTTCAAAGCATGTGAAATGGCACACTGAATACAGAAGTGGCAGATACAGGCAGTTTCTGCCCAAAACCCAATCCCTAGCAGTTTGCTTTTGTTCTCATGTAGTGGCAGACAAGGGGAGAGCACACCTGGTCCACTTGAGCCCAGCCTTTCCCCGAAGCAGAGGCAGTTACCTGGAACACGTCTTCTCTGAGCTGGGGGTGTCTGGCACAGCAGAGGAGAGCGGGTCAGTGCTAGAAGGCTGCTGGCAGAGAGAGTGCTCTTCAGCGGTGGAGTTGAGCCTGGAAAAGCACAGTGAGATGCTGCAGCAAACTTGGCAACTCAAAGCCACTTTCAGGTAAGTCTCACACACAGCTTTTATTCTGCTTCCAAACTTCCATCAAGTAGTGTTTTAAGTTTACCCAAAACAAAACCTAGGCTGGCACAGTCGTCTGGAATTAGCTCTTATCACATTGAATTTTCTTATGTAATTTAGCAGAAAAGCACTTCAATTGTATTAAACATAGTTACTCCTCAGTTAACTCATGTGTCCTGGAAGAAAACTCTTATAACCATGATGGTGTGTATATATAAAAATAAGGAGGAACAGCAAGTCTCTTACAGGATCAGCTTAAGGCTAAATACTGCTATTATTTCATGTCCTGAATACAGGCTGATGTTGGCTTTAAAGTTGCCCATTTTTCTCACTAATACCTGTTGAATCAGTAAAACACCACCTCTGTATACAAAACCTTTCCTTGTAAGAGGAGACACTGAAGCCTAATGCTTCAGGGCATGCAATGGCTACGGAACATCTGCAGCAGTTCCCTGTAACATGTAATTTCTAGAACAATACTGGATTTAGTAGTTGAAATTCACAAGGCCTTGGATACAGAGCTAAAAGAGCCTGTTTCACCGAGGTCAGCTCAATCATTTGTAACCACAGTGAAAGCAAAGAAGTAGTTTAAACTTAAATACCTACTGATAGAATATCACTGCGATCAAGGCAATCATTCCTGACACCCACTTTCAAGGGGCCCACCACCCCAAGCAGGTAGAAGAGTTGGAGCACCAATAAATACCAACATCCGTAGAACTAATCTCATGAGACTCCAGTCTACACTAAAGCTTCCAAGCTTAAGGCTTCAGTGCTGGATGCTGGGCAGAAACACACCACCGTGGCACCAGCACAAACCCAAAGAAATCGTTAGTTGAATGTTTGGGATCCTCCCTCCCCGGGTTCCAAAATTTTCCTTTTCATTCCTCTAGCCTCCTGCTCTTTCACATTCCTTTGATCTCTTTCTTATCATTAATGCTCCATTGATGAACTCTGTGCATCCAGTCTGCCTCTCCATATAATTAACTTCCATGTCATTTACAACTCACTTTCCCCCTCCACCTCATTCTCCCTTAGGTAGTCACACAGAAAGCAACTGTGGTTTGGTTTTGTCTACTCCAAACTTTTAACCACCTCTGAATTTCAATAGGTCACTTGTGCTTAATTACCTGACAAAAGGAAGACATCATCATCCCCTACACAGCTGTGCTGCTCAGGTGTTATAAGCACACATGCTCCTGCTTTCTCAGGAAGTAGAGACTCTGTCCTTGATTTGGTTCTGTCACCCTCATCTGTGGAAAAGTCAGTGAGATCCAAGTTGGGACTATCAGTGCAAGGTCTCTTGGCAACACAATTCTCCTCCTTTTCTGGTGACAGATACGTAAAGACCCTCTTCCGAGACTTCAAACCAAAAGTTCCCATGGCAGAGTCCTCATCGGCCCTGGGTTCAGAGCCACTAGGAGATGCCTGATCCTGGAGCCTGTAAATCCCTTCCAGTTCAAATTCCCCAAGAGTATTTGTGACTTTGCTGCTAGAGTGCTCCAAGATCTTCATCTCTCCTTCTCTGCCTGTCGACATTCTCTTCTGTTCCTCAGCATTCTTCTCACTTTGAGCACAACTAGCATTAGCAGTGCTGCCTGCTGCTCTCTTTCTCCGAGGCCAATCATTGATAGCATCAGGGGTAGCCTTCCCCTTCCGCTTTGGGGAAGGTGTCCAGGAAACTCCTGCTTCCAAGGGGGACGGGGAAGTGGTATTAGAGGCACAGCTTGTTGGGGTGTATGACTGGCATATGTAAGTCTGTCCTCCAGCCTTCCCAGGTGTACTGTGGGAAGAGCGAAAACAGGAGGGTGAAACACAGGCAGCTGCTTGTTTTCCTGGGTGCTTGCTACACCAGGTCACAGTGAGATCACCACAGGGGCTTTCTCCTTCCTTGGGTTTGCTGCCACTTGCTTCAGGTTGAGCTTCCAACGATGAGCAAGAGCCAATTTTCTTGATACGAAGTTTGGGCAAGCCTGAAGCTTGCATTTCAATTTCAACTTCATACGTTGGTGAGCTAGCAGAAGACAGTTTGCAACGACTTTTAGGAGTAGAGAACTTGGCTAGAAGTTGAGGATTTCCCATCCGTGCTGCAGCCTCCCTCTGCCTCCTGTCTGCAGTGCAGCGTAAAGAATAGGCAGGAGCAGGCTTCGGCATAGGAGGTGAAGCACTCAGGACAAACCTGGAGTGTCTCTTAAGACTTGGAGCCTTCAGCCCTGTATATTCGTCTCTTAGCAGGGCTCTTGGTTCCAAGTCATCACTAACTGTTTGAGAATCACTTAGGAAGGACTCACAGGTGTTTGCACCGGAGTTTCCTTCCTTAACCAATTGCTCACACTCAGTCTCAGCACTCTCTGCAGGTACCTGCCCTCCAGCAGAATGCTTTGGAGACAAATGTTTTTCCAAGTTTTCGGAGTCTTCTCTTGAAGACTTCAGAGACACTATATCTATCTGCTCATTTTTGTCTAACACAGAGGTATTTTCAATAACTTGGGATTGACAAAACTGCATGCTCTCTGCAGAAGAGTTAGCACCACTATCTTGATGATTGTCCTTATTTTCAGGTGTTGCACATGCAAATGTGAGGTTCTCTCCTCCAGAATTTGGTTCACATTTGGCCTGCTTGGATGTATGAAGCAGCAAAGTGCCAGTAATACCTGGAGATTTTTGAAAAGATGGTTTAGATGCACCAAGTTCCCAGTCAGAGTCCCTGGCCTGTGCATGGGAAGGAGAGCAGATTGCCACAGTGTTTGTGGAACTTCCACGGAGAGGAGAACTGAAGGAAGGCTCTAGCCTCACAGCGAGCGGTGACAGTTCTACACTTACTGGGCTGGTACACAGTTGTGAACCTGAATCTTCAGGTTTGCTGGGAGTACTTTTGCTTGCTTGAGATAACAGATCCGACTGCACCTGCATTTCCTTTGGGAGGACTTCCCTCCAAGTACCAACTGGAGATGCTAAGTTTGAGTGGTATCTCAAGGAACATCTTGGAGTTTGCAGTTCTGTAAAACATCTTTCCTGGATGGCAGAGGGGGAAGCAGCAGCTGGATTTGAATCTGCCAGAGGAAGTAATGAGCCACTGAGCACCACCGACTCTTTGTATTCTGGTATTTGTAAGTCAGCCTCTTTGCACAGAGGGGAAAGTCTTTCTTCTGGAGAAGTTACTTGCAGCAAGTGAACCCTCTTACTTTCAGTTGACGCAGATGATGACTTGACCATTTGTACAGGATGAGAAAAGTACTTTCCCAAACACTTCACTACAGTCTGTTTAGCAGTTGGACTTTTGCCAGGGGTTTTCTCTAGCTTCTGTGGTGTCCTGTGGAGAATGCGAGGTGATCTCCTCAGTAGCTTACTGGCAGAATTCAGTGGCTTCTGGGCAAATTTATTAGGTGTTTTTCTCGGAGTCTACAGGGGGGGGAAAAAATAAATTAAAGAATCATGCTTGTTCTATTCCAGCAGTAATACCTGCCCCTCTTGATATTTACTTCTCAAGATTTAGAAGACAAATCATTTGATTAGACTTAACAGAAACACTAGATGCAAGATGTGTACATCTCACTAAATACAAAGAGAAAAGGGGGATGGGAAGTAAGAGAAAGACATAAGTGTTTCTACCTGACAGGCAGTCGGCTCCTCTAAGTGTAAGGAATCTTTTCTTGTTCTCCACCTTCCAGGTGAATGCTTTACTGCAGGACTACACGTGTCAATGACTGCGCCAAAGAAAAACCTCTTGGGAGTCTGGACAGTGGGGGTCTCTGAATGCCACTTAACACCTAAAAAGTGGAACAGTACAATTTAACTAACACCAAGTAACCTGCCACGAACAATTGTCTCAATCACTTCAGATGTATGGACAAGCAGTGCACAAAGCCTATAGCCCAGGCATGTTCTTTTCTAGCCAAATGTTAAAGTTTCACCAGAATTATTATTTCCCAATATGAAATTAATATCCATCTGTAGAAAGAGTGTTCTAGTGGGGAAAAAAGTACAGAATAGCTCGGCCTCTTATTCTATTTATAGCTTGTAGCTTAAGAAAGCTCTGGTTTATGACTAAGGATTCTAGCCAGTACAATATAAAAAAAATTAAATGCCACCATTTATAGCTGATAATCCTACTGAGAAAGCCAGCAAAGATCCCATCAGTCATTGCTTTATGCTGCCAGAGTAGACTAAAAGTAAGCTTTCGGATTTCTGTCCCATATTTCACAAGGATTTCACTGCATTTAAGGAATGCAGACTGACAATCAGCAGCATTCTGTTAGATGGGCCTGACTAGTTTCTTAAGTTTGCAGTGTATTCATCAGAAATAGCTCCCTTACCATCCGCCAAACTCAGATTCCCAATTCAAAAATAATTATTGGGGATGAATTTCTGTCTACAGAAGATATTACACGATAGCTCTTAGCTTCTTACAGCCTCTTGTAGAGCCCAATCAAATCAAACTGAGAGCCATCCATGCCAGCTTTTCAGATCAGCAACATCAGCCTGCTCAAATCCCATTCAGTACCTTCTACATCCCGCAGTGTACAGCTCTGCTCTTGGTCCTGATGGACTCGCTGTGAATTCCGTGAGCTGCGTTGTGTAGTGGAACAGAAAACATCAGAGTAGGTCCTATTCAAAGACAGCTGTTTGATGCGTGGGCTTCTTCTCAAACCTGCTTCTGAAAAGGTAAGGATATCAGAGATTAAACCTTCTTTCTCCCTCAACAATAGGGACATCTTCAGGAGCAGTTTATAACTGAAAAGAACACACTCCAAGAAGAAGGTTCCATGCAGCTAACTGACTATCTCATGTAGGGAGGCAAGCATCAGAAGAAAGCTTCAGCTTGGGGATATCAAATATTAATGCATACAAATATTCTTCCAAATTAGGATGTCCCCTTCTCTCTAGCAATTATACAGACAGGAATGCTAGAAAAGCTATGTTTAGTTCAAGTTACATCCAGGTTAAACAATTAGTTAATTCTCCTCTTTTTACTAGTGATTTCACCTTCCTGCTTGCCCAAACTAGCTGTTTTCTTCTTCCTTCCTGAGGATAAGAAACAACAGTAGCCAACATAGTGTACAGACACCCCACAGGGCCAGGTGGCAATCTGTTACAGTAGAAATCGAGGCAGGAGAAGGGTCACAGCACATGTTGAAGTTACTCTGAAAGAAAACCCTGCATGGGCTGATTTGACAATAATTAAAAGCAGCTGAGAATCTCATTCATCCCCAAAGTCCTTCATGTATTTTCATTTAAAAGAGTTACCATCTACCTTCCTTTCTTAAACTTCTACTACACAGGCTTGTCAAAGCTGCAAGCAGTTCTATCAGAGGAGGCCCTGCTCCACCAAAAGAATAGTACAATACTTTTGTACTGACGATTCACAAATTACCTACATTGAAGCACGCTTGACTTGTGAGCTACAACACAGCAAAATCACCTTTAATAAAAAAACCTGTGCTTACCATTTATGGCCTTCTCTGGAGATTCTTCTACAACACCAGTCTCACAACCTGGATCAGAAGACCTTGAGAAACATCAGACATTTTGAACTTAGCATACAGTTTATGTTTACAAAAACACAACTTCCCACATAGCCCGAAAAGCAGCACTCTATTCTGTGCCAGTGTATTGTTCTGTGGGCTGCTCCAAGCCAGCAATTAGTAAGCACTTTGCCTCCTACTGACATAGGACTGAGAATGGGTAACTATCTAGCTCTATAGGTAATAGATCTACTTGGAAGTAAATGCTAAATTTCAGCCTGAAGTCCACAAAACACAGCACATGCCTATTTTTTTAGAAGCTCCTGAAACAGCAACTGTACCTGAACAGAAGCTGCAGGAACTAAAGCACCCCGACCTACAGCATGTAGCAAGCTGTGTTTTCCCCCACTCAGACAATTTAAGTTAATCTCCACCTGTTCTCTTACTGCCTTAGGTGAAGATAACACTTTGGGCACAAAGACGACACCTGGTTATTGTGCTCACAGCTACTAATTAGACACCCAACACTTACTGAAGAAATTCAGGAAGAGCTTACTCACCGGCCTTTGATCTGCTTATGCAGCAGCCTCCTGGAGACCTGCTTGTGCAGTGGTGTTTCTGCAACTCTCTTGGTCAGTAACTTGTGATGATCTAAAAATCCAATCAAGAGCTATATCACACAATTATAAAGCAGTTAAGCAAGCCTATGCAAAATTATAGTTAGTTATTTGTCTTAAGATGGCAACCAACATAGAATCCTGGCGAATTGGTGTCCCAGCACTCATAAGCTACCAGCATTTCACAGTCATGTCTACACTTTCTTCCACCCCTTCAATATTATTAATAGTACTTTGTCAGACATAATCCCCTGAGAAAACTTTCATTGTCCACCTTTCATTTATACATCTCTTTTTAATCAAGCATTTTTAATATTAGTTTTCTTTATGAAATGTAGAGTTCAGTAAAATAGAAGTTTCAGTTTAGTTATCATCCTATTCACCCTCCAAACACCACAGGAATGATCTATGGTATTTTCTCCATCATTAAAAACAGATCATAATTCATTGCTTCATAGAACTGAGGATTAAAAAAATAGGAATTTTAGCAAAAACTCTTCCACAACAATCCCACCTGTGCAAATTATGTCCTACCTTTAGTGCCTTCATCACTGCGTTTGTATTTCAAGCCTTCCACAGCAGACACTGATTGGCTCCTGGGCATCTTCTTCATAGACCTTTTCGATGGTGAAAGTATCTCTTCATTGAAGAGGTTTCTCCTTACCTTTGTGACTTCTGTGAGGCAAGACAAACCAAGAAATTATCAGATTGAAAGGAAAATAAGGGGGGAAAAAACAAGAAAAAAGAAAAAGTCACAGGAAGATAATTTTGTCAGGCCATTAGAGGTGTGAACATGACAAATCAGTGCAGAAAAACAACTTTATAGAGGCCACAAAGCACTGAGAAGTTGGTTTTCAGCTACTGGAACATGTTCTTCACTAAATCCATCCTGGACTTCCTTTACATATTAGTATCACTTGCATTATTCCAGCAATTAGCCACAGGCAGATGCCATAGCAAAAGAAGCAGTAAATGAGCTATAAAATTTCAAGTGTAGCACGCACTGGTTCACAGAACACAGGGATTTAAATTTTTTTAAAGTATTTTTGCAGCAAGCTATTCTGTTTCCAGATATAGGAGTTCACCTGAGTCCTCATTTTCTTTTCAGGACAGAGATAACAGAAATAATTGCAAGATCGAAGGAAGAATGGAAAGGTTTTCTTTTCAGGATACATGATTTAAGTTTTCTGCAGGTGCGCACACACAGAATACAGCAGCTATTTTTTCCTCACTAAAATTTTCAGGGAGAACATGTGCTGAAGATGCACCTTTCCATGGAAAAGCTAAAAGTCAATATACCTTGCACTGCTTCTTTCTGCAAAGGCATCTGTTGGGACTTCTCAGTGGCACGGTGAGAACGCAAGCTCTCCTGAAACAAAAAAAAGGAATCAGTGTCACTGGCAGTTTAATGTTACATGTAACTATTATGAATATTAACTGTAACTTCTGAAATCACACATTATTTCAATTTCTCCTTCAAAACAATTTTCATAGAATCATAGAATGGTNCTAATCAGCTTGGTGGCCCTGTTCCAACAGTTCCATGTCCTTTCTATGTTGAGGACTCCAGAACTGGACACAGGACTCCAGGTGGGGTCTCACAAGCGCAGAGCAGAGGGGGAGAATCACCTCCCGTGACCTGCTGCTCACACTTCTTTTGATGTAACCCAGGACACGGTTGGCTTTCTGGGCTGCCAGCGCGCACTGCCGGCTCATGTTGAGCTTCTCATCCATGAGCACTCCAAGTTCTTCTCCTCAGGGCTGCTCTCCATTTTCATCTCTATACAGCTAATACAGGGCACACTGAGTGAACACAGAGCAAGAATTTTTGCACCTAAGTGTCACTTCCCAATGCTGCTGCACCACCCCTGCACAAGCAGGATACCTGCAATCCTTTTATAAGAGTTTTACCTTTCTGACGGGATTCTTGGCTATCTTGGGAATCTCGATTTGACGCAAGTTCTGTGATGCTTCTGTCATGCTCCTGTGTCTGGCTAACACGTTATTCCTTTAGAAAGTATACAAAAATCAAGTTAAAGTAAGAGCAGAAGCACAGGTATCAACCTAATGACAATTCAACTTGGGTTTGATAGTAGAGATAGGAAGTCTTTACCCAAATTGCATCGGTACCTCAAGTTACAACACTGAAAGGTGATTTGCAATACAAGTAGCTATACCTAATTTCAAGGTTGGTACTAAAACTCATTTTGTTATTTGCTAAAAATGTACACGGGATCCCCAACATAGAGGTCTACAGTAAATCACAGTTTTAACTTCAACAATATACGGCCACCTACTGCACAGTAGAAGATCCTTTTCCTCTCATGAAAGATGCTCATTAACAACTTGTCCAGGAGATAAACACACACAGAATCTAGATTATACTTTCACAAAGTCTACAACAGCAAGTTAAAAATGAAAAACGGGAGCCCTTAGTATTTCTCTCTCAGGCTTGCAGAACTATCAGCAGGTGTCAGCTTGCCCCAACTAACTACCCAGCAACTGAAACAAAGTTGACTGAGCTGTAGCTTAAGGAATTCCAAAGCCACAGCCCAGGCTGCTATTTGGAATTCTTACCTTCTCTTTTTGGCAGATCTGGTGCGCAGCTCCTCCAACTGATCGCTCTCAGTACGTAGGCAAACAGTGCTGGGAGTTAAGGCAGATGACAAAGACGGTGGAAGGCTTGGAGATTTGCTATCCAGAGTCACAGAATCATCACTGAAGAAGTCTGAAGGCAGAACAGATGCCAGCTTCGGGGGTATTTGTGTACCAAGACCATAGTAAATATCTCCAAGGGTCTTCGGTATAGAATTCATATACCTAGAGCATCAGAGAGAACCTACATCAAATACAGTCTCCAACAAAACTGCCAGTGTTTCAATCCCAAGGTTTAAACCAAAAAACTTTGTTCTTAAATATGAATCAAAAAGCCAACTGAAAATCAACTGGGTTTTTTTCCCCCCATTAGTTCACCTGATTATCAGCTACTTTTTCTTTAATCAAGATGTAAGAGTAACAAACAAAACACGTCTAAGCTTCTGAAAATTGCAAGGATGCAGTAAGTCAAAGCTGTAAACTGTTGTTTACCCACAGAAGATACCCAACCAAAGCCACAGACCCCAGTAACACTTAAGTCATCCTAAAGAACTTACAGTTCTACTGTTTCCTCCAGAAACTTTGTAAGATACCCTGGGTCTTCAGTCAGGCATAAAATGCGCAGCAGATCTGTCATCTGCAAGAGAAAGTCAGGTGGGAAACCAATTAAGTTATAACAGTTGCAACACCAGGGCTTTTTTTAAAACAAAGAATACATTAAGTTGCACTAAAAATCAAGGGAAAACTACAGGTTCCAGGCCTACATTCCTAGTGCCATCCAGAAATGTGACCTGGTCAGCAATTTACTTGCCTCTTGTAACAGCTGCTCCATTTCTTCAGCGTTGCTCTGCAGTGAAGGGCACTGAAGACATAACTCAAGGCGCAAAAATACCTGCAGACGGCACCTAAGAAAAGAAGTAATCATTCACTGCCTGCTTTTTCTGGTGGAAACAGCACATTTACTTCAAAAGGTATGCTCAAAAAAGCCTGGTAGAGAAAGTGGCTCCTTTTGACACCATAATTTGGTTAACATCTCATTTTGGTGAGAAGGGAGATGCTTCGTTTCAGATAGAGGCTGCACTGCTTATCACACAGTGTGCGCACAGCTGCATTTAATAAAATGTTTTTACCGTAACCAGAGATTCTCCTTGGAATATTTACCCCATGGAAATATTTTGCTACTTCCACAAAAAAGCCACCATTAAAAACTGCTAACCAACTCCACGGTAACTCAGAAGTTGAAGAAGAAAACAGAGTGTCTCGTACTCTCCGACTTTGGTCTCCTTCTGCAAGCTCTGCTGTTGTCTCAGCATCTTGCTGGTCTTCAGGAGATGGTTTCTGACTCTTTCCACACAGGCCACCTGCAGAGACACATAATCACAGCAAAAACTTCAAGTCTGTTCTCTGTCTGCAGGTTAGAGGTCTTTTTTCCCCGCTTACTCTCCTGACCCATTCTTTTGAGAATAACTCTATTTTTCTTATTCAAGGAAAAGAATTCTCTTTCTTTCAACAGCAAAGTCACAATGACATGAGACAGAAGAACTTACAGCTTGAGATCACAGAGAAGGTCACTTACATGAAGCTTCAGGCCTTCTTCAGTAACTACAGATAAGTCTTTCACCTATTTTTTCAACTACTCCCAAGTTTACCAATTTCAGTCTCAGTGAGTTACCTTAAATCTATACTCATTGTTAAAAACTGTAAGAAATACCTTGAACTATTTCTCCTTCCTGGAGAACTAGCAGGCTTAGATTTTGCAATATAAAACAACCCTGCCCACACGCTCTTACCTACCTCTTTCTCTTTGGCATCTTGTGTTTTCAAGAACCTTTTAATGGCCATGATCATATTCTGGGCACACACAGATGAAAAAACTCCCTCAACAACAGCCTTCTGGTAGCTCGCAATTAGATGGGACTGCAGTTCTTCCTCAGTTTTAAAATCTGCAAATGAAACATTTTAAGTTCACTAAATGTCTGTTCAGCACACATTACTGATAAAACACTCATTCCAGCTCAACAGGGCAACAGAGAGGGTCATCAAAAGATATTTTCTCCAGCAAAGGTGCATCCAGGCCACATAACATTAAGAGAAGCAGTCCCAGATCCAGACCCGTGACAGAAAAGCTTACTTCTGAGTAGACCAGAAAGCTTTCAGTTTACTGTATAGCAGTCAAGAAACTCCCTCTACTTATGCATAATTAGTAAATAGGGAGCTTCCCTCTACTTGTTTTGGTTAAAGACGCTGCCTTATTGCCTTTTTTCAGATGGAGACGAGGCAGAAAACTAACCCCAGGAACAGTTGTAACACCAGGTTATATCATGATATAAACTGACTGGGAGAAGGGTGGGAAAAAATAACCACTCTGCTTCAAGCTAAAGACACAGAGACTCAAACACTGATCTGATCCTTAAATACCCAACACCTCCTTAATATTCTTCCCTCTCCCTTCCATAAAAATGGCCTCCTACAAATAGCAGGACTGACAGCTTAACACACACCTATTGATATTTTAAGTGCCTTCTCCTTTTCTTCCACCTTTTCATCCAATCTTTTTGCTGAAAGCTTTTGTGGAACCTTCTCATTCACTGTTGGTGCTGCACCTTCAGGTTGAAACTTCTGAGCTTTCACATTCAGTCTTGCTACGTTGAGCATCTGCAAGGATCTGGACATGGTCTTCATCTTCTGACGGACTGGAGTTCGGGGAACCCCACCTGCAATGCCACAAAAAGGGAATCTGTCAGACACATTGGGGCAGGAACTCTACCCAAGGTAGATCATAATTCTGAATTCTGCCAAGTGAGATCAGTAACCTTCTAGTGGAAAATATCTTAAGATGAAAGAGATGCCATCTCTAACAAAGAAAATAAAAAGTGTGCCACTACTCAGGAGAGTACAGGTCCCTAGGTTTCACGCACTAAAAGGTCTGCTAAGAAGTCTTTATCATCTTTAATTGACAACGCACACATAATCCCAACTTATACATACGTCTTTTTTTGTTATTTCCTGGTCCAGCTGCAGCAGATGTTTCACTGAATTTTTTCTGGTACAGCTCAGACAGACTTTCTGAGAGTTCTGCTTCACATCGGTCTGCATCATCCTTCCCATTTGCACAGGGAATCTGTAGGAGTCTACACAAAGAGCCATTCACTGTAGTTATCAAAAAAAGATAGGAGTGGGAGGCCTATCCCTTGCTCCCAGTGGACAGAAACAAGGATTTTCTAGGTGCCAGTCCACAGCAATATAGTGCAAGTAACATATGCTAGTACTCTTCCAATGCCCACTCCCCAAAACTCTACTTAAAAGATATAAAAAACCCCAAACACCCTTTTAAAAGGGTCACAGCAAATGGAAACAAGCATAACAGTTTCCTGATGTAAAACAGATCTGCCACTGGCCCGTAGCACAAAGATGCTCAGGCAATTTTGTGGCACCTAAGCTACCCTGCATTAGGCTTTTTTTTGTTGCTGTTTCACTCCAAAAGCTCTTTGAAGAAAGCAGGTTTATTCACCCTTATTAAATACCAATTGTGATAACAGAGCCACTACCTTCAGTACCTTGCAGTTGATCTTGTCAGACCGTAAGAGCTGAAGGTTGATATTTCCCCAAGTTTACGTCATTGTAAGTCACCTCTATCACTCCTAAAACTGTCAAAATCTTAACCCATGCAAACTGCTACCCAAACCTCCCGTTCCCAGTTCCTTTTGTCTGTACACCAAGGCATAATGAAGCAAAAGCACGCAGTAAGCCAAGCATAGAAATAAAAGGGACAGAGGAACATTTAATTCATAGAATCATAGAATGGTCAGAGTTGGAAGGGACCTTAAAGATCATCAAGTTCCAACCCCCCTGCCATTGGCAGGAACACTTCCCACTAGACCAGGTTGCTCAAAGCCCCATCCAGCCTGGCCTTAAACACTGCCAGGGATGGGGCATCCACAGCTTCCCTGGGCAACCTGTTCCAGTGCCTCACCACCCTCACAGTTAAGAACTTCTTCCTAATATCTAATCTAAATCTCCCCTCTTCCAACTTAGAACCATTACCCCTCATCCTGTCACTAGACTTCCTGACCAAGAGTCCCTCTCCAGCTCTCCTGTGGCTCCCTTCAGATACTGGAAGGCTGCTATCAGGTCTCCCCGGAGCCTTCTCTTCTCCAGGCTGAAGAGTCCCAGCTCTCTCAGCCTGTCCTCTAGAACTCTGAGCAATACCACAGCCGTGCACCCTTAACAGCAAGCAGAAATCCCCAATTATTACTCAGAAATTCATTTCAGAAAAATACCTGAATGACTCCATCAGATCTGAGCTTGCCC
Organism: Thinocorus orbignyianus; assembly: GCA_013400375.1. Lineage (NCBI taxonomy): Eukaryota > Metazoa > Chordata > Aves > Ciconiiformes > Thinocoridae > Thinocorus > Thinocorus orbignyianus. The sequence continues at coordinate 49,626 of VXBW01003579.1, forward strand.
CACACGCATTTGATGAAGGATACCATGCTTCAGGCACTGAAGGATGCCAGCTGCCAGTATGGGATAGTTCCCGTTGGACCCACTCTGCCACAGGAGTTTCTTCTTCTGTGAGCAGACACACACACACAAAAGTAATTAGAAGGAAACTAAACAAAGTGGCAGAAAGTCACAGCCTTCACAGAGGGTCTAAAGCAGAGGTTTCCAAAAACTTTTGCTCCTGGAGGGGTAACTTAATAGCCAATACATAAGACATGGAGACTCATAAGAAGATCCACTACAACACAAAACATGCAAGCTAAAAGCAGCCTCTCTGCAGCCACCTCCAGCCAGGGATGGCCTGTGACATTCCAGGAAACCTCCCTCTAAGAAATTGTCGCCAAGCATAAGGAGCTGTGTTTTATCTACAAGTCAATGGAAACTAATGCTCTGTCAATGAAACAGAAAGGTACACCAGTGCAGATTTCTGCACTGCAAGACCTGAGCCACAGCACACAAGACAAAATTAACAGCTGCCAAAAAATGAGAGACTCCTCACCGAGGAAATCATTAACTTCAGATTTTTCCACTCCAAATCAAATCTAGAGACGATCAAAAGATGCCAAGTTTTGCATTTCCTGACACATACCCATACTAGCCAGAAAATCTTCCTCCAATATGTTCATTTTACTCAACACACTATTCACAACATCTGGGAGGTGAAGAGCACGGTCTTGGGAAGAGTTCTCCACTACAGCTCCTTCAAGGTTGCACTGCTGAACTTCAGCGACCTTCTCAGTACAGAGTACAGTCAGAACTGCAGTGGTCTCAGAAAGTGGTGATAAAACAGCAGTGCAGGGGCACCAAGTTTTAGATAAAGATACCTCGGCAACCTACAGTAAAAAAATTTTTAAAAAGAGAAAAGTTTACATTATCTAGAAATACAGAGACATAATGAGTACAGATACTTTACAAAAAGCTTATAGATTTACATGATTTAAAGAATATTCTGAATATAGCTCCAAATGAGCTACTTGCAACAAATACCACTCTTATCTTCAGAACATGATAACACCATCACCCCTTTTGTCACAGCTCATTTCAGAATAGGTATTAGTTTAAGGAAAAAAGAAAAAAGTCTTGCCATGTGCAGTTCTTCAGTCACTAGACTCCTTAACAGCTGATGAAACAGTGACCTGCTATGTTCTGCCTGCTGAGCCTGGGAGCTCCGCAGTATCCAGCTCTCTGTGAGGAAGCAGCCGGCCTGCACCCAGCTCCAGTCCTTCAGGCTGCCTTTCAGGAAGATGTCCATTGGACAAGGTCGTTGCCTTTGGCTCATGGCCAGGGGTTGCAGGACCACAGCACAGCTTTCCTGCTTCTCTCCTCCTAGGCAAGGATAAGATAAAGTATAAGTCCTAAAGCTTGTCAAACAGGTTTCTCATCTAGATGAAGAGACAACGTAAGAAAAACGCATTCAGAGATTAAACTCTGTATCATAGAATCATAGAATGGTTAGAGTTGGAAGGGACCTTAAAGATCATCAAGTNCCAACAGTATATAGCAGCATTGATCTTCCCAAACTGTCACAAATGAGCTGAGTGCACAAAGGGACTAAAGAGACAACACGCACTTCATGTTCCTTTAAAGCTAATCTACTTTCTTTTATGTTTGTGGTTTAGCCAAATTGAAGCTCAGACAAAATATGTAGAAGAAAAGGGTATATGTACATCTATATAAGATGGGACCAGCAAAGAGCTCTTCAGGCATCCAAATTTCTGGAAGCATGGAAAACTGAAGAGACTAAATCAGAAGTATGGCCAAAGAGCTTTGTATCAGAGGAACTAGAGCACACACAGGACTTCTTTTTAAACTTAGGCTCCTAAATATCTCAAATTAGTTCTACACATGCTGTTCACAAGGGAAACTCATCAAGCACCCTGCATAAGAGATCACAGTTATTACTATCCACACTTTCTTTTTTTATTACCAGGCATGGTGAGGAACATTGTTCCTTTCTGCTGGGGAAATACTGCCTGAAACACAGAGGACTTTGAGAACAAGCAGTTCAGAGTCGCATCCAATGGCAGAAGCATGGTCCAAGGCACATTCTGCAGCACTGAGGAACGTGAGTCTCCAAGAAAACCATGAGGAAGATCTGCCCCGTGGGAACTCAAGCACGGAGCTAAGGTTTCAGACGGCAAAATGGTGCCTCCCATCTGACGAGTTAGTTCAAACATTGTCCAGTATCCAACATGATCTGGGGATTCAATCAGCTGAAACAGAGCGACAGAAACGTCTCAGCTTGATGTTGGTAGTGAGATAACCTCAATCCAAACAAATAGAGATTACATACTTTTAGAAAAACTGGCGTAAGAAATGCAAACAGAGCATCTTAACACAGTACTTTCCAAGTGTTTTTATGGAGTTTATTTATCTTATCAGGAACCCAAAAAAGAAAACACTATTCCCACAGAATTACAAAGTAGCCAATATTTTCAAGCACGTATCTAGACACCTGAATTTTCACACTGCTTATTTGCAATTCTGAATAGCTGCAACTCTAACTCAACAAATAACTCAAAGTACAAGACAATCCATTGTCTTGTGTACAGACAAACACCAGAGAGTTACTGAATTGCTGGTTTAGCTCCATCTCCACTTGGATGACTGCTATTCCAGTTTTTCAGTCTCTTGCTGAAGATTACATGGCAGTAACTGAAGACCCTTCCCTACCACTGGAAGGCCACAGCATAAAATTGCTCAACCTTCTTACACTGGAGGGTAGCACAGAAGATAGAACCATCTATGTTGGAAGGGACCTTTAAGATCACTTAGTCCAACCACGAACCTAACACTGCCAAAAGCACCACTAAATCATGTCCCACAGCACCACATCTACCTGTCTTTTAAATACCTCCAGGGACAGCAACTCCACCACTTTCCCAGGCAGCCTGCTCCAATGCTTGATAACCCTTTTGGTGAAGGAACTTTCCCTAAAATCCAATCGAAACTTCCCCAGTAGTAAGTGACCCACTAGTACCCTCAGCTGAAAGCTGTGTGGTATAACCACATTACCTGGGACCACTCGGCAGTGTCCACCCAGAACAGCGTGATCTTCTGGTCCACAATCAGCTCCTGGACGCTCTTGGGCAGGAGTTTCTCTGCCAGCTGCTGAGCCGTGGGTGGTTCACGAGGGGAGGAAGGGGCGTCGCTGCCCGAGACGAACTGCCACAGCTCCCTCCGCGAGTGGGGGCAAGGGGAGAAGATGAAGATGGCGTTCACAAAGCCCTCGGGGGGTGCCTGGCTCTCCAGGGGCTCTCCGGCAGCCGGTCCCGTCCTGCGACTCCTGCGGAGCGGCTTGGTAGGCGACGCGATCTCCGGACGGTCCCACTGGAAGTCCAGAACGGTCTCCTTCAGGCCGTTGTGGGTGAGGGTGGCGCGGGGAGCTGGCCCGGGCAGGACGACGGGGGCGGCGGCGGGTCCCCGCGCCCCGAACCGCTCCGCCAGCTCCTCCTCGAAGCGGGCCCAGGCGTGGGGTCCCGGCGAGCGGAACCCGCCGCCCCGTGAAGCCCCGCCGCGGCCTCCTAGGGAGTCGAAGAACCTGAAGGCCCAGCGGAGGCGGGGCAGGCCGAAGCGGCAGCACAGGTGGTTGAGGAGCCGCAGGGCGCCGCGCTGCAGCCGGGCCCGCCGCCCCGGGGTGGCAGTGTCCAGCAGGAACACCACGCTGTGCGAGCACGACATGGCCACGGCCGCCGCCACCTCAGAACCCTCTCAGAGCGCCGCCGCCATCACCCAGTACAACTGCTGGCGCCCTCGCCTTCCCGAGCCCCCATTGGCTGCCGCCGAGCGCCCGCCCCCCCCAGCCCTGGCTCCCCATTGGCCCGCGGGATGAGGCGCCAACACAGTGCGGCGCCTGCGCCGGAGCGGCGCCGGGGTTCGAGCCGTGCTGCACGCTGATTGGGCGGAGGGGCGCGCCAGGAAGGGGGCGCTCCGCATTCCATTGGAGAAGGGAAGGAGGGGGCGGGGCCAGCCTCCGCCGCGCGCCGATTGGCTGCCGCCAGCGCCAATTTAAAATTTAAAGCCGNTGAGCCGTGGGTGGTTCACGAGGGGAGGAAGGGGCGTCGCTGCCCGAGACGAACTGCCACAGCTCCCTCCGCGAGTGGGGGCAAGGGGAGAAGATGAAGATGGCGTTCACAAAGCCCTCGGGGGGTGCCTGGCTCTCCAGGGGCTCTCCGGCAGCCGGTCCCGTCCTGCGACTCCTGCGGAGCGGCTTGGTAGGCGACGCGATCTCCGGACGGTCCCACTGGAAGTCCAGAACGGTCTCCTTCAGGCCGTTGTGGGTGAGGGTGGCGCGGGGAGCTGGCCCGGGCAGGACGACGGGGGCGGCGGCGGGTCCCCGCGCCCCGAACCGCTCCGCCAGCTCCTCCTCGAAGCGGGCCCAGGCGTGGGGTCCCGGCGAGCGGAACCCGCCGCCCCGTGAAGCCCCGCCGCGGCCTCCTAGGGAGTCGAAGAACCTGAAGGCCCAGCGGAGGCGGGGCAGGCCGAAGCGGCAGCACAGGTGGTTGAGGAGCCGCAGGGCGCCGCGCTGCAGCCGGGCCCGCCGCCCCGGGGTGGCAGTGTCCAGCAGGAACACCACGCTGTGCGAGCACGACATGGCCACGGCCGCCGCCACCTCAGAACCCTCTCAGAGCGCCGCCGCCATCACCCAGTACAACTGCTGGCGCCCTCGCCTTCCCGAGCCCCCATTGGCTGCCGCCGAGCGCCCGCCCCCCCCAGCCCTGGCTCCCCATTGGCCCGCGGGATGAGGCGCCAACACAGTGCGGCGCCTGCGCCGGAGCGGCGCCGGGGTTCGAGCCGTGCTGCACGCTGATTGGGCGGAGGGGCGCGCCAGGAAGGGGGCGCTCCGCATTCCATTGGAGAAGGGAAGGAGGGGGCGGGGCCAGCCTCCGCCGCGCCAATTTAAAATTTAAAGCCGGCGGGGGCGCGCGCGGCGATGATATCATTGATCTTCTTTCCTCTCTCATTGGGTGAGGGTTGTGATGTCATAGCGGTGACGTCAGAAGGCGGGGCGGGCTGCGGGAGCTGGTGTCCCCGCCATCAGTGCCACCCGTGGGGACGCTCTGGGCCTGGGGACAGGGACATCAAGAATACCTGATGGCCACCAGCAGGTCCTGCAGACCCCACGGGAGATTTGTCCAGCTCTGGAGTCCCCAGCGTAGAAAGGACATAGAACTGTTGGAACGGNAGCTCTAGCCATTCTATGTCATCCCAGGGCTTCTCCTCTCCTCCGAGGACAGCAAGGCCAACCCAGAGCCCATATGGGTGATAGGTATAGGGTTAGGGCATCTGAGGTGGAGGACAAAGACCTGGAGTTGTCACCAAGTTGTCACCTTGTCCATGAGCAGCATCTCCCAGCAGGTCTTGGAGCACAGCTTCCCCCATGAGTGTTGGCAGCCAAAGTGTGATCCAAGCATGTGAGGGCTACACTGGATAACGGGGAGGAGGAGGAAGCCCTGCAGACCAGAGGAACCTATTGTGCTGCGCCATCCTTCTCTCCAAAGCCCAAATGCCCCAGGCCGAACCAGCGTCACCGGCAGCCAGTCGTATTTATAAAGCAACAAAGACAAGTGGGCAATAAACTGCCCGTTAGGCTTTGCTGGTGACTGTGAACACAAGTGGGTTTAATGAGCTGGAACTCGGAGCTGATCCACTTGGGTGCGCAGGAGAAACCTGCCACCAAGAGCAAGGGAAGGACATCAGGTCTTCTCGGCTGAAGGGGCGGTGGGCAGCCTGCAGTCTTTAGTTTCCTGGGGAGCCAAGGGGCCCTCATCCCGACTGGGGGGGTTGCTACTGACCCTGAGAGTCATCTCGTGCTGCTTGTCAATGTACCACTCGCCTGGATGAGCCCTGAAGAAGAATCAACCCCACTGTGCTCCCGCTGCCATCGCCTGGCTGCTGGCGCCTGTCCCAGCAGCCTGCTGAGGACACTTAGCAGAGTGTGACCAAAACCTGCCTTATCACGGTCCACTGGGGACCAGAAACAAAACTCAGGGCACAGGGGAGTTTCCCAGCAAAGCCTGGTAGCTCCCGACATGGGAATTGCCACTGGCTGATGGAGCTCCTGCTCCTTTCCTGCCCACTCCAGCGTATTTGCTCTTGAAGCCCATCCAGCTCTTGGGAAAGCCATGGGAGATGTTGGCTGAGCCCTGATGGTCTGTGTGTTGCCCAGAGTGACAGCCGCAGGCCCTCACGCCTCTGCTTCTCGTGCTGCTCGCGAAGACATTCGCCCTCTCTCCCTGTCCCCAAGGACACCGACTCCTCTCTCAAACAGAGGCCTCCGTTCTCTCTGGACAATCATTTACTTGCCCATAAATGCAGTTTCTTGGGAGGAAGGGAAGGGCACAACAAAAGTAATTTGTAAATCGGGCTCATGTTTGGTTGGCCCTTTGATCCAGACAGGGGGTTTTTTTAACTTCAAAGCATCTTGCTTTCTTTCATTTTTTCCAACATTACTCTGTGAGTGAAATTTAATGGTAAGAGCTGGAAAGAGAAAACCCAGACCTAAATGAATTGGTTGATCTCCCACCGTACCACAATTGTGTCCTGTCCCGGTGGAAAGCTTGTTTGCCATTCTGCCGAGCCAAAAAGGTTTTGTTATGGATTGACTCAGGTACTTTGATTTCAGGACACCCCTCAAGGACCTGCACCTTTGATGCTGGGCAATGTCCAGAGACCCCTTGTGCTGTGTGAAGGCTTCAGAGCATCCCCCTGTGATCATCCTCCAGTGCTCTCTCCACTAAATACACCCAAAAACTACTGGTGGTGGTTCCTGCTGCTTTGCCCACTTATTCTGAGGAGCAATTCAAGCTGGGTAAAGGGCTCCTTCGTGGATCTCCAGGCTGTTGTCTGAGAAAGAAGTGAGCTGTGAAATAGGAAGAGGGCACACTGGGAGGGTTGGCTACACTTCTTGGATGGTAAAGATGGCTTTGGCCTGGATGAAGCATGAAATGAAAGGTCACTGGTGCCTCCTGGGAAGGCAACTTCTTCGGCTTTCTGTCTTAATGAAAGAGAGTTTGATCTGCTTGCTTTCTGCTCACCAGAAAGGTAGGCAAGCCAGTGTGAGCTCTGGGGTAAATCCAGCCAGAAGCAAGGATTGCTGCCGGCTGTGTGTGGGCCAGCCCAGCCTCACATCCCTCCCCTGGAGAAGTTCTGGTATTGCCTGGTTTTACCTGGTTCTCCTCACTCCAGTGAATCCTTGGAGCTGCGAGGAGATAAAGGAGGGAAAGACAAAGGTAACCAGGCTGGGACTGCCAAGTAAGCACCTACAATGTTGCAGGTGGTGGAGATGGTGCTTCCAGCTCTGCCCTCCCCCGGACACCTCCAGACCTCCAGGGTCCTCAGCTTTGTGGTCACCTCTCCATGCTGGCACAGACCTGCAATAAGATCCGCCAAGACAGTTCACAGTGACCCAAGGAGCCCTCATTCCCTCCTCCAGGGTGAAGCTGCCTCGAGCCCCCCAGGCAAGAGGGAGGGGTTTCTGTGTGCTTTAGATTTTGTTTTCACATCTGAAATATTTTTAGTGCTCATAAAAGTGAGAAACTGGGAGAGACCCAGCTGGGACCAGTACCGTACAACCCTCACCCAGAGCCTTTCCAAGGCAACAGAGACCTGACTGCCACCAGCCCTAGTCCCGTGTCTCTAGAGCAGAAGGTCAAACATATCTGCCCCTCTTCCCCCAGCATCATCCTGTGGATTTTTTTTTTGAAAAACGTTGTTGCTTTTATGGATGTTGGACGTGATGGGCCAAATTCAGTGGTGGAGCAGACAAGCATTGCCTCCAGTGGGCACTGCACTGGCTCACACCAGCGTGGAGTTTCCAACAGGGCTTTTAAGCAGCTTGATATTAGTGACTGGGGCATGGTGAAATCCATCCCGTGTGTCCTGCCACACATTTAGGTACCTTGTAGGGCGGATGCAAAGGACTAAGTCTAACCCACCATAGGAAGTGCTCTGCCAGCATCCCTGCAGGCACCTGTGCTGGCATGTCCCTGTCAGCCTTTCCAGTGTTACCCTGGCCCTGCAAAGGAGCCTGGAGAGAAGCTGGTCCTTTAAAGGGCTCTCACAGCGTGGGCAGCCAGTGGAGCATGCCAGCTCTGATGGGACTGCAGTGGCAAAGTGCTGATCTGCAGGTTGATAAGGAGGGGCAGTGCAGCAAGGTGAGACTATCGGCCCAGTGGAAAAGCCATTAGCCTTTGTCCTCAGCCTCCAGAGGCAGGGGAGAGGGGCTAAGGACAGCGGGTGGGACAGAGCTGCTGCCCTCTAGGCTGTGCAAGGGCTTCACAAGCTGCTTTTCTGGGGTCGCTGCCACTTCAGTGAGATCACAGATTAGAAAAAAGCTCTGCAGTTGGGTTTCTTCCACTAAAGGGTAATCACAGAGCATAATTGCTGGTGGCTATGCTACTAAGTCTTAGCAAGTTCCCTTGCATTATAAAAAGCTTCGCTGTCTCTCTGTTGCCTTTCTCAAGGTGTCCAAGGGCTGCTCTAGGCTAGGACTAAGGACTGGTCTTAGCACGTAGCTGGCAGGAGAACATGAAACTATCAACAGTGCTTCTAGCAATTAGGGCTCAGGTATTGTTTAGGGATTTCAGCTTTCTAGCTGGAGATCTCTTCTTTCCTGGTATAAACAGCGGAGACAGCCTTGCAGAAACCATGTATAATGGGAGGCCCAAAAACATAGTGGATGGGCCCTGAGCAGCGTCGCTCGAGGGATCACGTGTCTTCAGGGCAACAACATCCACTTGTTTCAGGTGTCCCCACCAAGTGACCCTGCTCCAGCCAAAGCTGGCTGGAGCTCTGTTTGTGCAGGGTAAAGGGATGGGCAGATGGAATTCCCTTTTCCCCAGCCCCAGCATGGACGGGAGGGGAGGGGTGCTGGTCTGGACCCTTGCAGAGACCGCACCCTGATGCTCTCCGATGGTCTGACCTTCACTTGCGTTCTGGGTTCACTTGCTGTCTTACTCCCAGCTGACCTCCCTGGTGTGTCTGGATCACCAGCTGGTTCCTCAGAAGTGTTCCTGAGTTGCGTCTCCCCAGCTCTTCCCAAAACTGCCTCTGCCCTGCTGCCTGCACAGGGCAAGTGAGGCTGGAGAATGATTTTGTGCAGCTGTCAGTCTCTTCAGGACCATCCACAGCATTTTTATGCCATCTGTCATTTTGAGAAGAAAGTAAACAAGAAAAAATAATAAACTCAAATTATTGCCTAATCAACACAGAAATCGGTGCTGCTTGCTCAGCCTGCGGGCCACAATTAGATGTCATCAGCAAATTTAGGCAGCTTGCCTGGGCTGCAGTCTTTCATCTCTTGAAGACTGACAGGCATCTCTGTGATCTGCAAGCAGAGAAAGGAACCAGAATCCGTTTCATGGACCCGCCTGGCTCTTTGGTGAAACAGCACATGGTTCAAAACCATGGAAGAAAAGGAGCATTATGTAAAGGAAGCCTCATGCCAGAGGAGGGGATGTTTAGGCTCTGAGGGCTCCAGCACCATCTCAGAGTATTGCCCTGGTTCATACAGCTCCAGCCTGTCATGTCTTGCTGGGAGGATGCGTTGGGTAAGTAACTGCAAGAAATGATGGTCCATATATCACTTCTACATCCTTATAGATATATGGCAGCCTTGGCAGGGCTGTTGCATGTCTGTGCATGTGTGCAGGATCCTGGCATTTGGTTTGAAGCATGTATCTTCCTTTTCCTCCTGGGACTGCCCCACAGGCTGCTATTCCAAAAGCAAACAGCGGCACCCAGCCCAGCCCAGTGACTCAGGCTACCTTGGCAGGGATGTGGGGATAACCCACAGCTCATCTTTTCCTGGTCATCAGAAGGCAGCATGGTCCCTTGGCTCAGCTCTGTTTCCTCTTAGTCAAAAAGAGCCAGATTCCCTGGGGAACAGGTTGGGCAGCCCCAGGCAGATCCCCAGTGCAGCAGGGCTGCATCCCCCATCTCTGCACCCAGGACAGAGGCTCCCGGAAGGAAATGGGCCCTTGTGACAATTTGATGCCCAAGGGGCTGTGGGACTTGCCCTGCATGGGGTGGCAAACCTGTCCCTGCTCCCCTGGCTTGCACAGTGCAGTCGACTGCCTGGATGCATGCTACAAAGCAAGGAGCAGGACAGTCTCACCATGGGGTGAAGAGACTTCTGCTGCACCCTGCGAGACGTGGGGACAGCTGACAACTGGAGTGAGGGGCACCCTGTCTTCACCCTCAGTTCTGGCTGCGGAAGGGTACTTGCAGAGCCAGGGAGGACAGTGAGGGGAGCTCCCAGTCCAGCAAAGGAGGGCACTCAGGGCAGCAGGGATCGGGGTGCTCCTGCAAGGGGAAGGGAAGGGGTGTGTGGGAAGGGGGCAGGACACCTGGGTTCCACTCCCCACTCAAACTGGCCTCCACATCTAGGCGTCCCTGGGGAGGCAGGGCTCAGAGGTGCTGGGACCAGCTTGGAGAAAGGGTGCTGAGACCTGTCCCTCCTCCCAGGGAGGAAGGAGGGCAAGAGGAGTGAGCTTGCTGAAGCTCCCACACTCTGAAATGTGATCCCACCGCAGGCACCTCCCTGGGCCCCACCTTGCCCTCTCCAACATATATATGTCGCCCGTCCTTGGCCTGGTGCGGGGGACACGGGCTGACACGGTGTGCCGGGACCCCAGGGATCCCTGTGGATGGAGCGGCCAAGGCACCAGGGGATGGCGAAGAACACATACATGCGCTGGCGGCTCCCACTTGTCTGCCTCCTCTGGGAGGTGGCCATGATCGTCCTCTTCGGGGTCTTTGTTCGCTTCAGCCCCGAAGCTGACGCTCACTGGGAGGAAGAGAAGCGAGATATGAACCTGACCAGTGACATGGAGAATGATTTCTACTTCCGATACCCGTGTGAGTATTTGGGAAGCCTAGTCCTGGTGCTGGCTGGTCCCCATCCCATCCCATCTCATGGCAGAGCCTGTCAGAGATGATGTCTCCACCAAATGCTGGGAAGTTGAGCTCTTTCCTTGAGGCTTTTTTGGGGCACACCAAGGAGCAAGAGAAAAGCCTAATGGCCCTTCAGTGTTCTTGGGGCTGTGTCAGCAGGGTACCATGACACCAATAGCTGACGTCTTTTTTCCAGGAATAGGGCTGACGTGTTCCCAGCACCTGCAAGTTTCAGCTTGCTGCCCCCTCCCTCAGCTCTGGATCAGAACAAGCTTTTCTATGCATAAGGAGGAATGGCTGTCGAGATCCTGTGACATCTTCCTCCCCTTCCTACGTCCTCCCCCTCACTAGTAAATTACCCTTTAGCTACTGGCATTTCGATGCCGGAGTCTAGCCTGCCAGGTTCCCAGGGCTCTTGGGTCGCTGCATTGTTTTGCCACGGGGATTATTCAGGTGGTTAAAACCCTTCTGGCCAAGCAGTGCCTTTGGCCGGCTTTGATCTCCAGGGCTGGTCATCTTTGTGAGATGCTAGGAACAGGCTGCTTCTGTAGGCAATTGTTTCCAAGGAAGCAACAAGCCTGAGTCATGCATCTATTTAGAACATTTCCATTAAAAACACCTGCTAAATCAAAGGAGCTATAGAAACCTGTAGCTGCTGAGGATCAGCTAGTTCAGAAAAGGATTTGCTTACAGAAACCTGCTTCTCAGCCGGACACTGGGTTAGTGCACAGCCATGGCTGCCCTGGGCTCCCCCTTGGGACCTGCCCTTGGGACTAACGCAGCAGCGGTGCCTGAGCGCTGGGAGGACATCAGGGGTCCAAGAAAGAGCTTGTCGGAGCTAAGGACATGACCTCTCTTCTGTCCTCATTTCCTACCCCTGCTCTGCCGAACCAAATATTCCCCCTCCAAATGGCTGCAGGGATTCACACAACTGAATCAACCCAAGAGCAATTGCTTAGCTCAGTTTAGCTTTGAATTACATTTCTGTTTCAGACCCAAGGAAGGGCTCACATGCCCAAAAGCACAGCTGTTTTTTTCTCCCTTATCTAATCAGGAATATTCTGTCTCTGCAAAAATGGACAAACATGGCAAGGCGGCCAAGCCCTGTTTTTTTGATCCCTGTGTCCACCCAGCACTGCTCAGAAGAGAGTGTGATGGCTGAACACCTGAGGATCTTTTGTATTATCACGTCTGTGAGTACTGCTTCCCATAGGACCTGTCTGCGACGGCAGTGGGATAGTGGTGACAAACTGATGGGTCCTCCAAGCCCAGAGCTGACTGGGAGGGCAAGGCGGGCAGAGGGAAGCCTATGCACGGTTGTGTCAGTGGTGCCCACTGTCAGGTCTACTCAGCGTGACAATTCCCTCTTGTTTTGAATCGCATGTTGATAACCCTTAGCGGGGGCCTTATCTGCTCTCTAGGGAAAAGAAATGAGGTTCTTTGGCACAGGTAGCACTCCCAAAGCCCAAACACTTCCTCTCAATAGTCATGGCAAAAGCAGGTTCACAAAACCTTTAGGGCATGGCAGCCCCTGGGCTGCCTCTGAGTGATGCCACCATTATTCTTCCCAAGAGAAAACAAACGCAAGGGTTAGAGAAAGGCTTTAGACTGGGTGCGGTTTGAAGAAAGACCTGCTTTTCCTCCAGGATCTAACACACAGCGGGGATCCTCTGTTTTCGGAGGGGGCACAGTCCACAGCTTTAACTCTGACCTCTGTATTTTTGCTGTTAGGGTGAAAGTGGAAATGTATAATGTAAATGCAGCAGATACGTCTAGCAGTGTGTTGTGCTGCTCATGCTGGAAAAGAGAAGTAGGGAGAATAAGCACAGCTGCACAGGGGAAGTCTGGGGGGTTGTATGGTGAAACCAGAGTTAGGAAGAGTGCTTCTTAGGTCAGGTGGAGAGGTGCATTTGAAGTGACCTCTACTGAACAGTGTCAGCTACAGATCTTGTCTTCTTCCTTTTCTTAAGAGTGATTTCATAGGCATGGGGAGCGTTTATAAAAACAAGCAGATTAACCTGTCTCTGCAACTTGGCATTGCATTGCTGGAGCCTGTCCAAATGCTCATCCTTAAACAAGTTGCAAGATCTTGTAAAGCACCACAGGACAAAAGCCCCAGCTTCTGCAGAGCTACACCTCAGCCAGATCCTCACCCAGACCTTTGTGGAAGCGGCAGATACAACCCTACCATCCCGACAGGAGCAGATCTGGGACTGTTGGATTTCAGCACAGATTTGGGGTAGAGCAGATGCTCAGTCACTGAATTTCCTTTGCTCTGAGTTTGTGCCTTCTCTGAGGTGCACAGACATTGCTGGTTATAACATTTGTAATGGTTTGTGCACTGCATGATGCAGAAATTGCTGGTGTAGCTCCACTGGTGTTGTGCATACCTGTTCTACAGCGCAGGTTTGCTGGTGGGAGTCTCCTGTGGAGGATCACAGCCTTGGATCTCCTGCTCTTTTTCACGGACAAGGTAGCCTCCGGTGTGAGGGTTTGCATGGTTTAGTTTCTAAGTATGTAGCATTTCAGCTCACTTAATTGCAAGGCGATGCTTATCTGATAGAAACGTGCAGCATTAAAAGGTACAACAGGTTTACTGCACCAAAAAGTTCTTTGAGGAGGCTCAGGCAGGTTTGGTTTCCCCCGGGGAAGGGCATCTGAGGGGCTGAGTTAGCAGGTCTGAGCATTTGTGGGAAGAACTGGGTCTCTCTGGTTTAAGTACTCAAATTCTCACAAGGTAGGATCCCAGTCTCAAGGGTATTTTGCCACCAATTTCAGCGGCATTTTAAAAATGCGTTTGTAAACTTCCCTTGTTCTTGAACTCTTCTTGCTCTGAGCCATCACCAGGACCCTGCATTGGACAGACCTACCCAAAAAGACCATTCATGTGTTTTTAACACAACTTCACTGTTCATTTTACATGACATTTTCTGAGTGTTTTTACAAAAGGGGAAAAAAGGCAATCTGAATGGAAGAATGTTTTCCTTTGTACACTCCATTAGCTTCCTGTCTTCTCTTGCATGCAGCTTTTAATAAACATTTTTTACTTTCAAGACTGAACCTTTTAACTAAAAGCCGGCTTCTGAAAGATATTTTCAGACTTAAAAATGTGGGGACATGGAACAAACACATATTTTCTCTTGAATTTCCCCTTTACTGCCACTGATGTGGTCACTTTCCTTTCACCCCTGGCTTCAAACAGTGCTCACAGCCCTGCTGTCCCCACAGAGCTGACGGTCTCTTCCCTCTACACAGCTTTCCAGGACGTCCATGTGATGATCTTTGTGGGCTTTGGCTTCCTCATGACGTTCCTCAAGCGTTACGGATTCGGAGCCGTGGGTTTCAATTTCCTCCTTGCTGCCTTTGGGATCCAGTGGGCTCTCCTGATGCAAGGCTGGTTCCACTCTTTCAAGAGCGGGAAGATCCTCATTGGAGTGGAGAAGTAAGGAAGAGATGGGCTCTGGGATGCCATCTCTTGACTGGCCAGTGGAAGAGCTGGGATGGGAACGAAACAGCTGGCACTGCCTGTCCCCCTGTTACATGCAAACGAGTCTCTAAAATGTTGTCATCCCTCCACATACCTCCACTTGCTTTCCACCTTTGAGCCCAAAGGTATGTGCCATTTTGGTGGTACTGCTCAAAGGGAAATGTGAGACAAGCATCACTCCTTAGTCCCAAGGCAAGCAGTGCTGAGAACATACATAATCCACATTATTTAAATAATTTGGAGCAAAGTACCTTTCCTGGACAGTATGACAGAATGGGAGGAGGGTTGGTGGGAAATCCAGGACTGGCTCCTAATCACCTATTCACCTTTGGGTGGGATCTCTAGAACTGGGGGTGGGTGAAGATGAGTTACAGAAGAGTATTTCCTCATTAAACCACAGTTATCCTTCCCCTTTTCCAGCTTGATCAATGCTGATTTCTGTGTGGGCTCTGTGTGCATTGCCTTCGGGGCCATCCTGGGCAAAACTAGCCCCATACAGCTCCTCGTCATGACTTTGTTTCAAGTCACACTCTTCGCAGTGAACGAGTATATCCTTCTCAACCTGCTTCACGTAAGGTTTTTGGCAGCACCTGCTTAATTCTGCTCCTTCCTCTTCACATCTCTCCAAATTGTCTCCCAACCCACTGCCTTCATAAGCATGTGAAATCCAAGAATTCAGGCAGAAAAAGCAGAGAGAATAGAACAGAGGGGGGCAATGGGGGGTAATTCCCTCAGAAGGCAGATGTCCCAGAGTTTTACACACAAGTCTGGCCGTTCAAGGGCACCAAGTCCCTTCAGTGCAGCTCCTGAGAGCAGACCCAGAGTCTTAGCACAAAGGGCAAGTCATTCTCTTCATACCTGAAATTTCCCTCTCACCTGTTTTTCCCTGCTGGAATATGGGCGTTGTAGAAGGATATCAAGTGACAAAGAGAATGAGATGTCTGCTGACAGAGGCAGGGTTCCTGCCCTTCGAGAGAGGGCTTGGAAGGCTGGGAGGCAAGTGGGCTTCCAGAAGACCTGAGTGCACATGATAGACAACCTGGCTACCGCTGCAACCTGCTTGCAATTGGGAAACTCCCCTCTGCTTTGATGCCTTCCATGGGGAAGCTAAGAGGAGTACCATGGCCCTGCATGGGACCAAACGAGTGGGATAGATAGCAGGACCAGAGCATTTCTGTCCCATTTTCCCATGACTGAGTGCAGGCTGGATGGATGGGTGGGCAGACAAGCTGAGCATGATGCAAACCAGAGACCTCAGCTTCAAAACAAGTGGTGATTGCAGAAGTGAACCTCTGTTTTCCTATGGCTGCAGGTTAAGGATGCGGGTGGCTCCATGACCATTCACACCTTTGGAGCCTACTTTGGCCTCACAGTGACACGTATCCTGTACAGACCCAACCTGGAGCAGAGTAAGGACAAGCAGGGCTCCGTGTACCACTCTGACCTCTTCGCTATGATCGGTGAGTCAGCCCCTGCCTCAGCGGGGCTGGTACCTGCTGGTACCACTCAGCTGCAAAGAGATGTTGCCTCCTGTGTCTCTGGGAAAACCAAACTGAAACCAGGATCTGGAGCTGAGGAGCTCTATATCCTGGTCTTCTACTTCTCAGACCTACTCAGCTCTCTTCATCAGTGGCTGAGCTGA
The DNA here is from genome assembly GCA_013400375.1 of Thinocorus orbignyianus. Lineage (NCBI taxonomy): Eukaryota > Metazoa > Chordata > Aves > Ciconiiformes > Thinocoridae > Thinocorus > Thinocorus orbignyianus. Next base: position 65,687 of record VXBW01003579.1, read on the forward strand.
GATGGAAAGATAAGGACATGTTTTGGATCCCCCTCTGCCAGCCCCTCCTGATGCTGGTCCCATCATGGGGGTGTAGCTCTGGGGCAGCAGGACTATAGGATTTAACTTCCCCCTGTGCAGAAAGATCTTCTTAAGAGGTTTCTTCAATCCCTGCATTCTCCCTTTTCCCATTCTCTTCTTTGTTCCCTCATGCCCATCACACCAGGTACCCTGTATCTATGGATGTACTGGCCCAGTTTTAACTCAGCAATTTCTGATCATGGGGATGCCCAGCACCGGGCTGCCATTAACACATACTGCTCACTGGCTGCTTGTGTCCTCACCACGATGGCCTTCTCCAGCATGCTGCAGAAGAAAGGCAAGCTTGACATGGTAAGCCAGGAGAAGAGCACCCTGCGCTGCCCAGGGGACTTATAATGAGTTGATCAAGGGTCCAGAAAACGATTGGCACTTGTTCTTTGCTGAACTGGGTTTCAGTTGCATCCAGCATCCAGGCCCAGAGGCTGTATTAAACAAGCAAGTGGGAAGTGAGTCCTGCAGTGCTTGAGGTACAGGATGATGCCCTGCATGTTGTGGACCTAAGTCACAGCAGGCACTGGACTTGCTCTGCCCGGAGAGCTACTTGTGAGCGTGTTGCAGATTCATGTTTGGCAGCACTCTCTCCAGCGAGCTGAGCAGGGCCTGTGCAGCAGCTCATGAGCAATCGGGGGGCTGACTTGTACGTGTTATGTGTGTGGGTGACATGTCTCTGTGACAGCAGAGCTTGCATGACACATGGGTGAGACAATTTCCATCTCATCACAACTCCTCACCCAGATTTGTGGATGCAAAGAATGTGTGGTACGGGGAGTGGGAGTCTATGTGTGCCTGTGCTACAGACAGAGGCTGCCTGTTCTTCTCCTCTTGTTTTTTACCAACAAGCAGGAAAATGAGCCCTGACATTTCCTCTGGAAGCATTTTCAAAGCTGATTCTCCTGCTTTACCATTTGCACCATTCCTGAGCAATGGCAATCTCCCTGAGATGCTAAGACAGGGTGGTTACTTCTGCAGGTCCACATCCAGAACGCAACGCTGGCTGGTGGTGTGGCCGTGGGCACCAGCGCGGAGATGATGCTGACTCCATACGGCTCCCTCATTGTTGGGTTCATCTGTGGCATCGTGTCCACAGTGGGGTATGTCTACCTCACGGTGAGTGCAGCTCTGGGGATTTGCAGCCCTGCTCCTGCTAAGGAGACCAGGAATGGATTCACTTCCTTTTGGGGGTCCCTGCTTTCCATTGTTCTTTATGGAGATGCATTTCTCATTCCATTTACTGCCCCCAGAGACTCAGGAAGGTTCAGTCTCCCAACAGGAGAGTGTTTGAAGCTTATGTTATTTTATCTTGAGCTTGGTTCACATCTTTGTCTACAAGCTCTTAGCTCCATAATGGGACACAATATCACTCTTCCTTCACTGCTTATCCCAGTCCTCCATGGAAGGAACTAACCCTTTCCAGGGCTGTGCCTGTGTCCCTGATCTCTCTCTACCTCCCTTCCCTTTAGCCTTTTTTGGAGTCCAGGTTGCATATCCAGGACACATGCGGCATTCACAACCTCCACGCCATGCCAGGCCTGATTGGAGGCATTGTGGGGGCCATCACTGCAGCCGCAGCCACGGAGGATGTATATGGAAAGGAAGGGTAAGGCAGCTTGAAACTCTTCCATGAGAATAGATTTTACCTGGGGCTCCTTGCACTGGGAGCAAGGAGCAATTAACAGCCCTTGTTAATTGTCCAGAATTACCCCTTTCCCCCTCAAAAACATGGAGTGCACTGCCCGCATTGGGCTTACTGAAGTGTAAAAGACACATCTCTTGCAGCTCACTTCTGGTGGTCTCAAAAATTGAGCCATAACCCACTCCCTGGCATTGCTCTGGGGCAGGGTGGGTGGTGACGTGCTCCTCCCTCCACCCCTGCTTTGTGTTGGGGGTCAGTTAAGGCTAAAGGAAACAGAAGAAATGTTTATATTTTGGGCTTCTCCTAGCTGAAACTTTGCCAGGGGGCAGAGGAGAAGGAAGCAAGTGATGGTTTGTGTCATTGCAACACTCTCCTGATCCATTGCAGAAGAGAAATGGGGATAGGGAGGGTCCCTGAGGGAGCAAGGCAACACGGCTCCTCCAGAGCCAAGATCTCCTGCCAGAAGCAACCCACACCGTTTCTGCCCTTGGCAGGTTCATCAAGGCCTTTGACTTCACTGGCGAGTACAAGACGCGGACACCCAGTGTCCAAGGAGGGTTCCAGGCTGCTGGCATTGTGGTGTCCCTGCTGATGGCTTTCGCCGGCGGTGCCATTGTGGGTAAGCGTGAGGGAAGCATGGCCAGGGGAGGGCTGAGCCCAGCCTGTGACTGAAAAGGTGGCATCCATATCCTCCTGCCCATGGCAGGATGTGTCCATCCCACTTCCATTGCAATGGTTGCAGCCTCTGGCTTGCTCACATTTGGATGCCCTACAGTCAGAGCATAGAAAACTGGGCAGCCAGGAGGGAGCAAGGTCAAATGGGTTTGGAGAGATGGAGGGGTTGGCACCTACCGCCATGTCCTCCCTTGGCCATGGCCAGGGATGGACTCCAGCCATCCGTACACCCCGCTATGGCCCCTTCCCCACCACCCTGCCCGCCTGCTTCCAGGGGCCATCCTCAAGCTGCCCGTCTGGGGGGACGCCGCCGCCGAGAACTGCTTCGAGGACGACATTTACTGGGAGGTGAGCGTGCCCCGGCCGCCGCTGGCGGGAGGGAAGGCACAAGATGGCGCTGTGGCCCCGCGGCGCTGAGGTGCGTGTGTCGCCCCGCAGGTGCCGGAGGACGAGGAGAGCGACGCCTACCATATGCACAACCCCGACAAGCCCGCCTCGCCGTGAGCCGCCCCCGGCCCTCCGCCGCCCTCCGCCTCGGAAGCTGCCTCCTCAGGGGGGCGGCGGGGCTGCCCGCCATCCCCCCGCCTGCCGGGCTGCCCCCGCCGCCCCTTCCCCACCACCACAGGACCATGGGCTCTCCTCTCCCAGGATGGTTTCATCCCTGTGACCATGGGGTACCCCGCCAGACTCTTCTTTCCCGCTTTTGTAACAAGCTGTTGTCAGTAAAATAAAAACACCTTCTTATTTCCAGGCCTGTGCAGCCTCGTGTCGGTAGTGGAACGGGACAGGATGTCACCCAGGTGGAGATGGCACACAGCAGCGACTGGGAGAGCCCTTGGCTTGCTGGGGGTACCCTGGAGGCACTGGGACACTGCCCATGCCCAGTGGATGCACCAGTGATGGCAATGGGGGAATAGCCCAGGCTTTGGAGACACTTCACTGTGGACCTGGCACTGGAGGCAGCAGCCAGGCCTTCCACGGGCCGAGCCCCCGTGGGGAGCACGGGTGGGGATGGTGCTTTTTGGAGGGGCTGCTGGGGGGCAGCAGCTGTGTCTGTACTCGCACTGCCATCCAAGGCCTGGGAGAGGGCCAGCTTTGAGCCTGGCTGCATTTTTACATGCCTCTACCATCACCTTCTCTTGACCTGCTCCTGAAGCCTCCTTGTTTACACATACAGCCCAGGCTGGCAAGACACCTTCCTCTCCTTTGGTTTCAGCCATTTCTTCCAGTGTCATCAGACCACTCCTTCCACTTACTGGTGCTATCCTGGCAGGAAGAACCCGAAGCCAGAGCCCATTGGGCTTCAGCCAGCGTTGGAGGAGACGGGAATGAAAATCAGTCCTAAAACCTGCATGTTTTCCAGGGTGTTATGATGTGAGGAGCAGGAGAGGAAAGGGGATGGGGGGGGGGTGAAGGAGGTAGGAGGGCTGATAGGTCTCTTCACCACGTCTAGCTGTAATTCTCACACCTGAGGGGGGGAGTCAAAAGTAGCTATTCACATCCCCTTGGGATATGACACCCTCATTTTCCATGCTGGGTAAAGACAAAAACCCTTTACAACATGTTTCTGGAATTTGTCAGCGGCTGCCAGCAGCAGCATGTTAATTAAATGTCGGCAAAGATGGAAGCAAGAGGCTCTGCTCTAATTGGACACTTTGCTTGGTGGAGCTGAAAAACATTGTGACAGAGGAGGAGGCGCCGAAACACTGTGTTCACCCGCCATGGGGATGGGGACAGCCAGGCGCGGGAGATGCTCTCTTCTGAACCAGCATTGCCTCTGTTTGGCCTGATACAACCTCACCATTGAAAAAAGAAGAGCAGCAAAATAACAAAAGACCTAAAATTCTCCATAGGAATTGTCTCAAGCACGACAGTGTCATGGGATGCAGGGAAAGGGCTCGTTGACTAAGGGATAATTCTGAGATATCATAGCTGGGTCATCAGGGGCTCTAGCCCTCTTGCCATGTGGTGATGTATTGTAAATTATTTTACGATGGCAAAGGCAGGTCTGACGGGGTTTAGAAGTGATCTCCAGAGAATGATCCCTTCAGAGGCTGAATGTGCAATCAGCTGCACCATTTCTTCAGGGCAGGGGTAGGAAAATGAAGGGAAATTCCTGATTTCCCTGTGCTAGGATCTGCTGAAGGAAGGAGATCTCCCAGCCTTTTTGCACTGGGAAAAGAAAGTAAGAGCTATTGTCTGCCCACAGCTCTATCTGGAGAACCTATCTGAAATTGCCACAGGGATGTTCACTGGCTGTCACTGTCTCATTTCAAAAAGGGAATCCTGAACTTTTTGCCCCAAGTCTGCAAAACCTGAAAGCAGAAGACGACCTTTGGGGCATTGCATTTCCTACTGTGTCACTGGACCAGTGCCCCTCTGTCCCACTCCAGCTGAGCTCTGGCCATGTCCCAGACGAGCCAGCATCCAGCAGAATGTCCAGGCCCCACGGCCTCTGGTCTTCCCTCCCAGCAGCTTGCAAGGGGCCGCGGGGATCAGTGATGGGAGAGACTGAGTGGCTCTCATTGCTTCAGCAAGGTGGCCAGCCCTCACCTCTGGCGAGGCAGGACTGTTAGTACCTGGAGATGGTCCTACCCTGTGTGTATGTGCCGCCAGAAGGAACCCCAGCCCCTCTCCCCATCCCTCCGAGCTCTGCCTCCTCCTCGTGGGAAGACACCTAAATTGCTGGGGCTGCTGGGCAGCGAAGCGTTTTATTGCCCGTGCTCTTGCGGGGCTCAGTCTGGTCTCAGTACCTAAATCATTCGCCAGGGCTGGCCTTGCAGTTTTAATTCCCTGGCAGACAATACCGGGGTCGGGCTGGCGTGTTTGAAGTGCAGTCATGGCCCCAGCAGTGGACGGAGGGTTTCTCAACAGGGGAGCGCGGGGAGCGGAGGATTGGGCTGCTTCTGGCAGGCAGGAGGACGTGTGAGAAAGGAGCTGTCGATACCCGTGGGGATTAGGTGGTACAAATTGGCTGGGAAGCACTGGAGGCATTGACCAAAGTTGTCCTGGGGCAGGTTCCCATGGGGGGGCTGGCTGAAACAACCTGCTTTCAAGGAGGCTGGAAGGCCCAGCCTGGCTGCTAATCCCCTGGGATCTATGGGGCATGGAGCAGAAAAGAGGTTAATAAAAAAAAAAAAAAAAAAAGGGAAAAGGAAAATCACATGTAAAGGTGGTGGTTTCCCCAAGCGGATGATGTTAGAGAGCGGGAAGGGGGTGGTGGTGGTGGGAGAACAGCATTGCTTAATCCTGCTTTTAATAGGCAGGTGGTGGGCTTTGCTCACACTTGTGCTCCTGCGAGCTGCTGCAGATTTCGGGGCAAGGCCTCTGCTCACCTCTGCTGTCCCTCACTCCTCATGGGGACCTTCGTGCCCCCTGCAGAAGATCCCTGTCTGTGGGCCTGCCCAGGAGAAGGGTGGTTGTGTTCTCACATCTGTTCCCATGTGTGTGTTGGCATGGGGGGGTACAGGTACATGCTGCAAACCCCAGATTTGAGCTGAAATGGGCTTGTTGCACATCCCACATGCTAGCCACAGCAGATCTGCTGGCAGTGTGTCCACATATGCAAAGCCCTGTGTTCACACACATGTGCCTTCAGCCTTTTTGACCATGTACAACCAGTGCACTGAAAACCACATTGTCCACGTTGCCAGCAGCGTTGGCATGACCTTGCACACATGTGTCAGCCTGCTGGCCATGGTGCCACTGTTTGTGTCCTTCTACCTTTGCCGTGCACATCCATCTATCTTCACTGTGCATACCCATCTGCCTTCACCATGCACATCCATCTACCTTTGCCATGCACTTCCATCTACCTTTGTCATGCACATCCATCTGCCTTCACCATGCACATCCATCTACCTTTGCCATGGACATCCATCTGCCTTCACCCTGCTCATCCATCTACCTTTGGGCTGGTTCAAGCTCATGCATGCTGGACCCAGCATGTCCACGCCTGTGTGAGCGCTGCTCCGGCCCCTTCTGAAGGAGTGCTGTAAATTGTAATCAGATTAGGGCAGCCGGTCGCTTAGGGCCCTTGAAAAGGGCATACGTCCCCTCATCAGTACCTAGCATTGAGTCGCACAAAGGGTCTAAGTAACTCGGCAGGGGTCGGGCCCTCTGGAGCACAGGGGAGGGGGCTCGCCTTTCTTTTCTCTCTGTCCCTTGTAATTATGTCAATTTGCTAGCCAAATTGTTTGCTTGAGTGGACAGTGGGGGCTTCCCCCCCTCCCCGCCCCCCCCCCACCCCTAACCCCATTCATGTGCTAATGTGGGAAGGAGCACGGCCTCCTGACTTCGGGAGGTGGCCATCAAGGAGTAAAGCACAGGGGGGCACGGACCAGGAGCCCCCCACTTACACTTAGGTGCCCATGGATGCCATGGCTTCGCAGCCCAGATGAATGGGGCACTCCTGTTTGCTTTAGCCCATGGTAGGGTGTGCAATGCCCAGCCAGCCCCGACCAGTCCCGGTTTCCTCTGACCATCCCTCACCTGCACCACATCCCCACTTGGGCCACCACATCCCCAGGGCTGGGAGCCGTGCCCCGCCGCGCTGTGGCTTTTTCAGCACACCTCCCAACCCGCGCACCTCCCAGCATTTGCATATATTCTGCCCACAAATCCTTGTCAAGGGGAGCCTCTTTATTGCCTGTATAGATCACAGGGTGTTAGTTAAGGGGCTTCTTTGTATTGCCTCAGACAGCTGGGGTCATCAAAAGTCCTGCGGTGGGAAGGAGAGACAGGAGGAGGGGGGAAGCTCTGACAATACGGACTGAAGGATTAAAGGAGCATATAAAGTTCCTATTGAGTGAGACAAGAGGCTGTTCACTCCCAAGATTGACAGCAACCAGGAGGCGATTCCCAACACAATGTCCAATTAATTCTCTACCCTCTTCACTGCCGTCTCCTCCCTCCCTCCTCTCCTGGGCTGGGGCATGAGCAGGGAAGGGCTGAAGCTAAGATCCTCAAGAAGGTAATTAATTATTCCTGACATAGAGGAGGCTACCGGGGTGCGGGCCAGTCCCTAGGCTTGCTGGGCATCTGTCCCCCTCCCACAGGCTCCTGTCAGCTTGGGCCACTTTGGGGCAGAGCTGTCCCACCAAGGGTCCATCTCCACAGCAGGTTCTGCACAACAACCATGGTTAATGCTGAGCCCAGAAGAAGTAGATTTAGGGCTAAAGCCAGGCTGGCAGCAGTACGCGGCACGACAGCAAGAGCAGGGTGAGGTGCATCGCCAAGATACATGGGCATGCAGAGCATTTGGGAAGAGGCAGAGCAGTGTGTGCCAGGCCTGGGAATCAGGTCTTACCCACGTGTGTAGTGGCAATGGATAAAGGAGCTCCATCTACCTGGTTTTGTAGGGAGAAGCAGGCTCCTGGCCATAAAGGTGCATTGCCACTCTCACCAGTGCTGGCCATGGCAAGACAGGTAGAAGATATTTGTCAGTGTGCTCCAGCCTCTCCTGCTAACTGCATCTCTTTGATGTACCCGCAGGCACAGGAGCAGAATCTGTGCCACCACATGAAATTCCTGCAAACCACTGAGTATGAATTGCTAGATTTGTACAGTCTCATTTTTTCCTTGCAAACATCTCAGCCCAGAGGGAGGGACTAACCAGAAAAGCACCTTTCTCTGAGCTCATCACCTTTTGTTGGTACTCTCTGCAGCACCGAGGCTTCCAGACATGGCTGGCAAACAGCCTTTCACAGTGACAAACATCTCCAAACTACTTCTCTTGGGAGAAAAAGCCATGTAACCAGGAGGGCCCAGTTCTCACCACTGGGACAGTTTGTCCAGGCCATCTCCCTGGTCTCACTGCTCAGCATTGACCCCTTCCTCTCTGCCGCCCCTGCCCCTGGCACAGAGGGTAATGCCACCAGCCCTGGCTGGCATGGCGTGGGTGACCAGTGCTGGCTGCCCTGTACATCTCACAAGTGGGAGATGCCCTTGGGATTCTGGCATGAGGCTACCAGCGGCTCGGCATCTCCGGCACGCTCTCTCCCGCTGCCCACGCTCCCAGAGAAGTTGTTTGAAAGTCTTCCGGCAGTTTTCGCGGCCAGGAATAACAGATTAGCCATGATCTGATCAGCCCAGTATCTAAGCTGTTATTCTCCCCGCTGACAAGTATTTGAAAGAGGGGAGGGGCCACTTTCAGCCCAACGATGAATCTTTCACCGACAAGAAAAGACTCTTTTTTCTCCCGCCAGCCACAGGCTGCTCCGTGCCCTGTTGCTAAGCGAGACCCGGGGTGGCCGATTGCACGCGGCCGGCTCCAGCAGGGCCCTCGGGTTAGCAGGATCAGGAGATTCACACCAGACATCTTGTTTTTTAAGGGGAGAGTGGGGGGTGGGGAGGGGGGGGGTGTGTTTTCTCACCCGGCTTTGACTGGCAGATAACAGCTCGCCAGCGAGGACTGGGGATGCCCCTGCAGAGGCAACTTGCCCTGGGAGGGAAGGGAAGATGCAGAAGCCTTTGGAAGGTGGGTTGGGACATTGGGGTCAGGGGCTCAGCCCTCAGTGTCTGGGGTTTGCTGACACACATGGGGGTGTCTGTAGCTGGGATGCAGAAGAGCATCCCCCCCCATACCCGCAGATGTCCTTGTGGGTTTGGGGCACAGCAGGACCTTGGGGATGTGGCCTTGGAGGATGGTGGCACTGGTGGCTAAAGGAAACCCTGGCTTGGCTTTATGCAGGGGTGGATCTGGGCTTGGGCGTGCAGGGGGACATGTGGCAGGGGAAACAAGAGGATGACCTCCAGGCTTGGGCCGGCTTCTTGGTCCTGTGAGTAGCCTCACACTGATCTGGAGCACCCTTTCCCCCCATCAGCCCAAACTGGGGCCAACTGCCCTGAGAGAAAGAAGGAAAAATCACTAAAACAAAGGCTTTCCAGGCTATTTCGGCAGCTGCCAGCATGAGGTGCCCTCGCCTAAGACATGGTGCTCACATATCCCTCCTCTCCTGCAAGGCAGCGATGCAGGCAGGGCTGCAGGCTGCCAGGCCCTGGGCTGCCACCTCCTTAGAGCCCTGCCTGCCCTACCTGGCAGGCAGGGCGCTGGGGGTGAGGAAGGTGGCTCTCCTTCGTGTGTTTAACCCTCTGGGGACTCTGGTGCTGCTGCCAAACCTCCCTCGCCAGCCCCGAGAGAAGACACCCCTGGGTATTACCGAAGCACGGCAGCTCAGGCTCTTTGTGCTCAGCCCTATGCAGGAAATCCTCCTTCTCCACTGCTATAGAAAGCCTGGAGAAACCCCCCCATCCCCACCTCAGCCTGGAAAGACTTTCTTGACCTTGGACTCCTGCGAGCCCTTCATTTCATGATAGGTGGAGGTGACCAGGGCTTGTTGCACTGATATGCAGGAGGACAGTGGAAGAGACACAGGCTGTTTCCCTTCCCACTGGAACGGCACCTCAAGCTGCTCCCTCCCCACGGCCAGGCCCTGCTCCCATTTGGTGCAAAAAGCCCTGGGGCGAGATGCCAGAGAGGCCACAGAAGTTACTGCTGCTTTGGGCAACACAAAACGGAAAGAAACCCTGAGCCTTTGGGTTAGAAACACAAAAGGCCGGATTTGTGGCTGTGATACAGCCCTTTTCTGTAGCTGTAGCAGCACAAAGCAGCTGAAAAACTGTCTTTTCTGTCAAGCTGAGCTCTTCTCCGGTTTGGTGAGGTCTCTTGGAGAATGGGCAGCGCCAGTTCCAATGCCACAGCCACCTCCACTGCCATGGGCAGTGGAACTGGATTCCCAGTGCCCCGAGGTTGTCGCAAGTCACATTAGAGGCGTGATGACTTTGTTCAGTCTTCCTGGGAGCAGATGTGCCCACGTTTGGGATTCTGGGGGAAGGTGGAGCTACAGTGCAGGTGCTTTGTCAGTTTGTGCTTGCCATGGCTGTGTGGGCTTGGCAGTGGACACCCACCCCAAATAAATATCCTCCAACCAGCAACTTTTCAAGGGCGTGTTCAGGCCTCTCTAGGCTTGAGCCAGCAAAGCCCAGGCAAGGTCTGCTGACCTCTGAGAATCTCTCACAGTCCCATCCGTCCAACTATCCCTCTGTCACCTATTTTTCCCAGCTGTTGGCTGCCCTGGTAGGGACAAACTCCCAGCTTTGGGACCTTACTGCTCCTCTGGTATTTCAGGCCAGATTTCTCACTCTTTTTGGGTGACTTTGCTAGCCATGAGATATGTCCGCCACTGCACAGGCTGACGTCCTGCCTTGCACCGCAGCCAGGAATCGCCTGCGCAGAGGAGCAGTGGGAGAACTTGGGGGCCTGGAGCATACCTTTAATCCTCTCCAGGGGAGGACAAAGGACTTTTGGTATATATCTGGGGATCCTGGCCCACTGCTTTTTTAATCCTTCAAATGGTCTCTGTTCCTCTTGGATAAACTGCTCAACTCATTCCCTTTATCACCTGCAGTACGATGACCCAATGCTCACACCACGAATGTGAAGACCCATGTCAGATTGTCCCCCAACCTTCATGTCATCATGGCACTGACTAGGTTTTCTAGAAGCTCCATTTGCTACAAACAGCAAGTCCCCATTGTCAAAACAAATTGCTCTTGACTATACTCCTTTTGCCTCGGATTTTTCTCCCGCTTTTGCCTCCAAGCCTTGGCTTTGCCTTGAGTTGTGCTTGGCAGGTACTGGAAGGTGCATTGTGGGTGAGAGCAGCAGCTCCCTGATCAGCTTCCGTTTTCTCCGGGGAATCCTGAACCACTAAAACCAATTTACCCTTTAATTCTGGGTAATCTCTTTGTTGAAAATGCTCTATAAAACCCTCCTCTGGGAAGGATGTGGTCCGCAAAAGGAAGCCTGACTGTCCTCCCGATGGTTTGATCATCTCGGGGAGAGCACAGGGGCTCTTCCCTGGCCAGGGTAAGAGCACCACATCTTTTGGAGGAAGACAGGAAAATTTGCCTTCAAGGACTAGCCAGTAAAACCTGATCTGAGAATTCATGTCCCAGTGCTGAAATAAACCATTGTGCAGCAAAGAATAGTACACAATGTAAGCACTCAGGAAAGAAAAAAATAATTTTATCCTGATTTCTAGTGTCTTCCTGACTTGTGAGCATCCTCCCATACTCACACATGTCAGCAGAACACAGTGAAGATATATTTATATGAAAATCTGTCTGTCTCCACAGCTATCTATAGCGTTTCTTTCTGTGCCCTTAGCTCCATCCCATGGCTAGGGCTTTGGTTCGCTTCAGTTTGATTCCAACGCCTGGAACATCCCTGTGCAAAGGTGCAGAGGGATGGTATCAGCACCCTGTGTGCGAAGGGGACCGAAATAAAGGGCCATCATGCAACCGCACCGGCAGCTTGGATGGGCTGGAGGGGACATGGGGAGACTCGAACCTTGCAGCATCCTTTTCTGGGGTGTTGCTGGCAGGGCCGGGGGTCCCCCCACGGGCCTCCTTGCAGACGAGGGCCCCCGCGCAGAAAGAAGTGGCAGCACATCAGTATGCAGAAGTGGTCGCCGCTCGCCAATAAATTAGCATAAACCACTCTAGGAGGTAAATAGACATACAAGGCGCCAGTGTGTGCAGCGTGGGCTGCGGCTTTGTCTCAACCCCACTATTGTCACGGCCCCTGCTGCACACTGACCGAGTGGGGCCGGTGTGGTGGGCTCTTACACTTTTGACTGCTGGATAAAAGGGGGGAACATAAAGAGAGGGGAGAACTTTTTTTCGGGTTTTTTTATAAGTCCAGACGAAGTTACAGACGTCTGTTAAACGTCAATTACAGCTGAATAAAGACGTCTGCTTGAGGCTTAGTTATGGCTCCTTTCAGCCTCCGAGATTTTTCCAGGGCTGGCCCGGGATGCCTTCGGCAACCTAATTTGGAGATTGTAACTCTATAAACAGTCTCTGGCATTAATCAAGGCTGGTGAAAATGCAAATGATGGTGTGGAGGGGGCTCAGGGACAGGACGGGGTCCTGTGCCTTGGAACTTGGGGCATGGAGCAAAAGGAGGAAAGCAAAGAGGAGGAAGAAAGGGGCCATGCAAAGGAGCAGGGATCCATAAATAGAGAGCTTGGTGGCGTTTACTGACTTTCCTCCTGGTGCTCTGGGAATCTGGTCCCATCAGGACTGTCTGTACCGCCTCTGCTTCCCTGCTTAACCCTTGCAGTGCTCCTGAGGAAGAGCCAGGAAACATGGACTTTCCATGCCTGATTGCTTAAGTTTTCCCAGCAAGACCAAGGCCAAAACACCAACTAATGGGGCATTTAATGCTTTAAAATTCTGGAGAATCGTTGGAGAATCCAGGCTATATAAGAGTGTTATAGTAGCATGGAGACTGCAAGGAGTCACTCTTTTGGGAGGGCAGCTCGTGCTCTGTGTGGTCGCTCATCACTTGTTATGTGGCTTGTTGATATCATCTCCCTTTTGTCAAAGAAGAAAGGCCTCTGAGCTCTAGCTGAGGCAGAGAATGAAGTCCAAGGTCACTGTTGTCCACACTATTAAAAGCCATCCTGATAATCATGAAGACCAAAGCATTATTCAGCAGAGGCAAAATACCTAGGGACCTTCTTCCTTCTCAGACACATCTACATCAAGAGGACAAAGGTGGAGGGTGGAACTCCCCTTGACCTCACTGATCGTACTACCTTGTGTCCTGGGATGCTCTGGCAGGCTGAGATCAGTACCTGGTGAGTAGAACCGAGTACTGATCAGGGGTGGAAGCAGCAGAAACTTCCATCAGAATGGAAGCAGCAAAGCAAGGGCTGATGCTGAGGGCTAACAGTGTTTTATGTGTAATGTGGAAAAGGTTCACTCCTTGCTCACCTGGCCCCTGGAGCGCCCTTCCCATGTTCTGCCCCAGTGCTCAACACTGCACCACCCCAATGCACCATGCAGTGATCCAGAGGACCTCCAATCTTCCTTCCTTCCTCAGATCTTCTGGGAATCGTCCTTTTTTGGAAACATTTGAGAAGAGAGGTGCAGCATTTCAAGAGATAACAGTAACACAGGAACTCCCTTCCCATTTGCACTTCCTTGATAAAGCATTTTCTCCTCCAGTTTTCACACTATGGGGAGCACCCTCTCCCCATCCCAGCCTCTTTTTTCCTTCTTTGTCATTCCCTTTCCCCTATCCCTCATGGTAACGTGTTTTCCTGTCTCCTCTATATTTCTGTACAAAAAAAATTCAGACTGGCTGAGAGATACAAGACACAGACACAGAAAGTCCCGTGAGCCCTCTCTCCAGTTCCTTGGAGGAATTCTGTGTCTGTTGTACTGCTTTCAATAAGCCTGAGGTACTGCCAGGTCTGTGGAGATGGGGTTTGGGGTCCTGGCCACCACACAGACCTGCCATGGGACTGGCTTGAGGGGGTGACAAGAAGGGAGCTTTATTGCAGAGAACTGAAATAGAAACACACATCCCAGGTCCTTCCCCTTCAGGTGGTGACCAGGAGAAAGCCTGCCCTTCCCAAACCATCAGTTTGACACTGCTGGGGACTGAAACCAGGTGTATTTTTCCCCTGGTTGACTTCCATCCCCCAATAGTTTCACTATGATGGGTTTAAAAACCAACTGTATGCCTGTAGAAAACACCTGAAGGATACTCCGCCCTGGAGAGGGTCTACAATATGGGTGTAGGCCAGAGGAGCTTCTTTTCGTTATGGCTTCTACACAGCTGAGCGGTTTTCCTGCTGAAGCATCCTGAGAAACCTGTGGTTGGTCCCAGGGAAGCGTGAATGAGGGAGGCAATGTGCTGAGGCTGTGGGGAACCCCTTTGCAGGAAGGTGGCACATGTTCACGGGTGTCTTTTGCAGGATTTGATTTTTCACAACGGGATGCAGCTCAGGGGAAAGCCAAGAGAAGGACGGGAGGGTGAGACCTTGGAGGGCTGCAAGCACCGGTGTAGGCAGAGACATAAAATGCCAACCCCAAAACTGGTCCCAGGCAGCTGGTTGTTATGGGCTGGTCAGGGATTCGATGGTCCTCTGTGCTCCCCTGTAACTCTGTGTTCACATCCTTTCCCCTTTCACCTGGTAAGAGGAGGACAGGGAGGTTCTGGGGGGGCTGACACCACTTCCAAGGAAAGGAAGGTCAGACCTTGCAGTGAGAAAGTATTGCTGAGCCCAGAAACGGAGAGGCAACAGAAAAAGAAGGGATGGAGGTGGGGAGGAGGATGGAAATGAGAGAATCAAAAAGGGGGATGTGGATCAGGGCACGGAGCCAACCCGGCGGACAACGCCCAGGGCTTCCCGAAAAAAAAAAAAAAAACGGAGGATGGGGGGGACCAGCGCCAGCTGGAAGATTTAATTGCTCCTCTCCNTTGTTTTTGTTCTTCTTCCATTAAGACTGGAATCAAGCTTACATGTAAACTATCAGTAATTTAAGTTTCCTTTTGTGTCATAAAATGTAAAACTGTCTAATTTGAAAAAAAAATATGTAGGTTATGAAAAATAAAGATTTAGGCACTGTTGAATTCCTGATTTTTTTAATTAAACCTTTCTTCAGCAGTATTTTTCATTACCCTTTTGTCTTTTGCTCCCATTTTTGGAAATTGTATATTTATGATTTTGGTAAAGAAAAAAAAAAAAAAATATATATATATATATATTGCAGGTTATTCTCCTTTTGAAGAAAATGGGAGGGGTGGACCCGGGGGCCACGGCACCCAGGCTGGCGTGGCTGCCCCTGCCAGGGCGAGGGCGTTGGTGTGCGAGGATGGCGAGGGGGAGGTGGTGTCATTTGTTCCCCGAGTGATATTTTTGAAGGGTGCTGGCTGCGAGCGTTCGCCACGCTCAGCCACGTGTTGGCACAATCTGTGCCGGAGCAGGCAGACGGCTTCTGCTCAGCCTCCCCCAGCAAGGCTCCTCCTCCCCGGGGGCAAGGGGAGGATTCGGCCGCTGTCAGCACCGCTGACCCCTCGGCCGAAATAGCTCCCAAAGGGCGTATCAAGGGCTAATTGCCGTGATAACGGCTTGTCTGCTGGGAGCCAGGCTGAGACCTCGCACAGCTCATCCCGCCTGTGGCTTGGGGCAGCTCCAGCCTTGCTGGGGGCTGTGGGCCATGATGCCACCCCTGGCTGGGGACATGGAGCACCGAGGTGCAAGAGGATGCCGTTTCAACTGATGCTCGTGATGCCTCAGCCCCGGTGGCTGTGGGCTTGGCCCGTCTCGCCCCCGCGCCGCAGCCTGGAGGGAGGTGACAGGGGTTAATCGCCCACCGCCTCCCCTCTGACCCCTCTGTGGGTTTTTCTCTTGTATGGTCATTTAGCCGTCCCCTGACACAAAAGGGAGCGATTAAACACAGCTCAGGCCCTTCATGCTTTAGTGGATTAATTTGCTGATCCCCCACGGATTAAAGGTCTCGACAGGATCAGCAGGAGCAGCGGGGCAGACCCCGGCGGGAGGAGGCCAGTGATAGTCCCGGGCAAGCCCCAGCCCGCAGCAATCCCCCTCTCCAGGGACCTGGCAGTGTCACCGAGCTGTGTCAGGGTTCAAGGCATCGGAAGCTCGCCTAAATACCGCATCCCCAAGCCCTCCTGATCTCTTCACCCAACCGCCAGGGGACCAGGAGTCTCCATCACCCTGCCCGCTCCAGCAATGGGAGCAGAGTCTGTTCCCAACGCACCCAGCAAGGTGGATGGGGAGAGTGTGACCGGCTGCTCCGGAGGAGGGGGGGGACGGTGGTGACTTTGGGGGGGGCTGTACCCCAGTGGGGGAGGGTGGGGACACGGTTGCCCTCCCCAGGCCTGCGGAAAGCAGAGATTGCATCTGCCTTTAATTACTCCCTCTCTGCATATCAGATGCTCGTGCACCTTCTGCACATGAATGCTGATTAATTGCAGGGTTAGGCACCAAGGCAGGCCGGACCACATTNTGGACCAGCGACAGCTGGAAGATTTAATTGCTCCTCTCCGCAGACCTGCTCGGCTCCCTCCCTCTCAGATCTGCATTTCAATATGAGAGCAGCAGTAAGTGGGATGCCGCTGGAAGGGGTTAGAATGATTAATCATTTAAAAAGCAAGATCTTAATTACAGGGTGCAATTTTTGCTATTTAAGGAGTCCATTAGTTTCCAGAAAGAAAAAAAAAAAAAAATATATATATATATATATTGCAGGTTATTCTCCT
>VXBW01003579.1:82706-102053 GCA_013400375.1 Thinocorus orbignyianus
GTTCAAGGCATCGGAAGCTCGCCTAAATACCGCATCCCCAAGCCCTCCTGATCTCTTCACCCAACCGCCAGGGGACCAGGAGTCTCCATCACCCTGCCCGCTCCAGCAATGGGAGCAGAGTCTGTTCCCAACGCACCCAGCAAGGTGGATGGGGAGAGTGTGACCGGCTGCTCCGGAGGAGGGGGGGGACGGTGGTGACTTTGGGGGGGGCTGTCCCCCAGTGGGGGAGGGTGGGGACACGGTTGCCCTCCCCAGGCCTGCGGAAAGCAGAGATTGCATCTGCCTTTAATTACTCCCTCTCTGCATATCAGATGCTCGTGCACCTTCTGCACATGAATGCTGATTAATTGCAGGGTTAGGCACCAAGGCAGGCCGGACCACATTATTTCTGATGTTTGCTCTTTTCACGAGGAGAATAAATGCCATGAATCCACAGTAATCAGTGGCTTTTAGCTTGTCACTCTTATGACACTCTTTACTTAGACCAGGAAATGGCAAATGTGGTGGAAATAAGAACTTTATTATCTCTTTTTTTTTTTTTTTTTTTTTTTTCTTCCAAANNNNCTCTCTCCCAAAATGGAGGTGTGTGGTGGGGAGGGGGAAGAAGGTGGTGGGGGCATCTTGCAGTGCAGGAGAGGGAGAAAGCGGCTCCATTTTCCCTGCACCCAGGCAGCCACGCTTCACCCTGTTTGGTGAGGGAGAAAAGAAAAGCAGCAACATCTTCATTGTGGTACGTCAGGCTGGGGCTGTCCTGGAGCATTGGTGGCACCTTGGGGATAGCAGAGCTGGAGGGCAGCAGGGTTTCTGACGTCTTCTGTAGCTCCTGTGCCTTGCCTGAGATACTGAGCATGGGCACACACTTTATGGCCACTTCTAGGGACAAATGTCCCCTTGTGCTGCGTTCAGCCTGGGTAGCATCCCAAGGCCTAACTAAAGGAGAGGAGCAAGGCTGGGAGGGACACCCAGAAGGGTGCTGGGCTATCCAGCAGAGGCGGGCACTGGGGGATGAAGAGCAGCACCCTCAGCATCTCCCATCCATCCCTTATCCCTCGCCTTCTCTCGCCGGCAAGTCCCGCTCTCCTCGCGGCCGAGCCCCATCAGCTCAGGTGGGAAACCCTTTCACCACCTCCCTCAATGCCCTGCTACCGATCTCATTGCCGCCGCTTAGCTCAGTGCAAGGGCAGCCCTCTGCTTTTCAGCAATGAACATCTGGCGTGCCGCGGGCGCCTGGCCACCGGCCGCCTCCAGCCCCCTCCCCACGCCGCCGGGGATGCCCGCAATTAGGCAGCCCTGGAGCCCCCGGCCACTGCCCCACTCAGGTGAGCACCCGGTTCCCGGGGATGGAGGTGTAATTAAGGTTAATCAGAGGGCCGGGGGGTCAGGGCGGTGGTGGGGAGACCCAGCAAGCCTAATGGCGGCCGTAATTAGGCAGCTGTGGAGAAGCGGTTAATGAAGACGGCAACCGTTAATAAAGCTCTTCCTGAGCAGCCTTCTGGCCCGGGTAATTGAGGGATTTGCAAGTGCCATCTCCCCCTTAACCCTGTAATGAGCAGACCCGTGGCGGCCCACGTTAACCCTTCCAGGGATGGAGGCAGCGGGGTCGCTGGCTGCCCCTCGCTCTGCAGAGCCGTGGCAGCGGGGCTGGGGTCGTGGGAGGTGGGTCTGAGCCTCTCCCCTTGCCACTGTGTCCCCAGGGCTCCCTCTGCCCCGTGGCTTCCCCGGGAGCCCTTTGAGCCGTGCTCAAAGCGGCTGGCAGAGACTTTTCTCGCAGATGCTGTGGTTTCCCACGCCTGCCTCGGCATTATGCAATCCCCCCCCNGCCCTTACCGCCCCCCGGGCCCCACCACCCACCAGCGCCGGGATGTCATCATCAGCCCAGGCCCTGGGAACCCACATTGTTAGCTTAGTAAATAGAGAAATCCCCACTCAAGCATTGCAAATGAGGGCAGAGGGGGAGCCGGGGAACCGCGCCGGCCACGGCAGGCCGCGGGGTCTCTCCCCTCTCTCTCTCTCTTTGAGTTGTCAGATGAATTCAGTGGTTAACAAAGAGCATGGGAGGGAGCTGAGCTGCCGTCGCAGCTGGGTAGGGCGGTGAGAGGAGGCAGGACTGCAATGCCATCGCTCTGGTGAGCAGCTTTGGCCCTGCAATACCTGCTGCAGGTGGGCAGGAGCTCAGGGTACCCCCACAGCTGTGCAGGCTGTCCCCAAGCAGCTCCACACCCCAAAGCTCGTACTGCAGCAGGGGGTGATGTTTCAGAGGGTGAGGCAGACAGGGGAAAGGCTGAGAGGGGGCTGGGGACACGTCCCATCCTTCCTTTGCTCCTCTACTGGCATTCTCTGGGGTGTCCTGGGGACCCTGCTGAGCTATGGGGACCCAAATGCTTGTGAGCATCCTGAAAATGTCAGTAAGGAAGTGAGGCACAGAAATGCTTGTATTTTCATCTAAAATAGAAAACAAGGACAAAAAGGCTGCTTTTATGGAGCAGTGCTTCTGCTTCTCTGTATGGGGCATGAAAATCACCTAGTGAGTGGAGAAGCCAGTGCCCAGCACCAGCTCTGGCAGTGGTGATGCTACTTAGGCTGTATCACAGCAAAGTCTCTCTTGGCTCTATTAGGAAATTTACCTTCATCTTTCACCGAGGATCCTCCTGTTTCCCTCTGGCTCTGGGTTTCTGCACCTGCAGAGATGTGTAGTTCAGAATGGCACACGCTCCCCTTCGCAAGGTGCACAAGGGCTGAGAGGTGCTGTAGGAGTACATCCCACTTGGTGACAGCGTCCAGAGCCAGGCTCCTCGGTGAAACCACTGTGAAACAGCCTGCATCAGGCAGGACAACTTGGGGAGGTCTTTAAAATCTTTATTAAGACGTGGAGATGTGGATGCCCTTCTCTGCTGGTTGCCTTAGCCTGGAGCCTGAGAAGGTCATGGATCATGGATCTTCACCAACTTTCTTTCCTGCCTGGTGCTGTGAGCAGTGATGCTGTTCCTGACACCAAGCAGTGCTCAGGGTCCCACTGCTGCTGTGCCCACTGTGACTGAGATGCAGTCCCCATGGGTGTACACAGCCAGAAGGTCAGGAGGAACCACAAGCCCTGGCTGGGGCCAGGCACCCAGAGGGAGAGGGGAAGAGGTGGCCACACAGCTTCAGGACAGGTCTCTCTCCAGAAAAAAAGGCTTTTGCCATTGTCACTGGACAGACAGAGAAATCTGCGCGGAGATGTTAGCCAGGAAAACTGAAGGCACATTTTCCTCAGCCTCTGTGATTTTTGAGGGGTGGAAAGATCTCAGTTGTTGGTTTCTAATGCTAACCTGGCTTCATTGAACTCTTTTGTCAAACTCTTTAAATCATGTGTTTCTATTATAATAACACGCTGGATTTAAAATTAAAAAAAATACCTTTCTGAAGATAATAGTAAAAACATTTTACTCCAGGGCTTTGCCTCTGTTTTCTGCTGCTGCAGCAGGACTAGCAGTGTGTGCAGGAGGCTTGGGGACCCCCCAGAGTCCTGCTGGGGGGCTTGGCAGGGCACTGGCAGCTTGGCCACCCTGGTAATTTGTGCCATTGGGAGTTTGTTAGGGAGAAAATCCTTGCCTCTGCATAAGCAGGGGCAGTTGCTATTGCAGTCACACAGCCAGAGGCAGAGCTGCTGGGATCCTGCACTGGGAGTGAACCCCACACTCTACCCCATTTTGAGGGGGTACAACTGGCACCTGGCACTGCTGGGCACTGGGTGCCAACCCTTGTGCCTGTCCCAAGGCAGGGACAGCCCGGCAGAAAGTGCCAGCCCTTATCTCCAGGGTTTTCCAGAGCAGCGTGTTGTGATGCAACCTGAGGCTCATTCACACTCCAGCCTCTTCCCAAACCTATTGGACTGCCCTCAAGTCAACCTCCTCCCACCAAATTCACTGCTGGTTATACTGGGAGCATTGGAATGAGCCAAAACCCACNACAAGCACGTTGGGTGGGCAACTGTACTACAGGGTGAGGCAAGCTCCCAGGATCTTCCAGCCTCACACCTAAGCACCTCAGGAAATCGGTTGGCAGCTCAGCCCACGTCCCTCCATCCCTCTATCCCTCCATCCCTTCATGATCCCACCGGCTGTCCCTGCAGGGCCTGGCAATGCAATACATCAGCTCCTACACTCCTGGCACACCGCGGCATTGCCAAGCTGGAAGCTGCAAGCAAACCTTCACTTCTAGGTATTTTAGGGTGGCTTTTGCTGTTTTCTTGAGGAGAGTAAATTCCTATTAAATTGTCAATAAATAAAGAGGAGGAAAAGGCTCAGAGGGGACCAAGTGCTCTCCGATAGCTGGTGGCTGCTGGTGGTGAGCGTCACAAAACAACCTGGNAGCCAGAGGCAGAGCTGCTGGGATCCTGCACTGGGAGTGAACCCCACACTCTACCCCATTTTGAGGGGGTACAACTGGCACCTGGCACTGCTGGGCACTGGGTGCCAACCCTTGTGCCTGTCCCAAGGCAGGGACAGCCCGGCAGAAAGTGCCAGCCCTTATCTCCAGGGTTTTCCAGAGCAGCGTGTTGTGATGCAACCTGAGGCTCATTCACACTCCAGCCTCTTCCCAAACCTATTGGACTGCCCTCAAGTCAACCTCCTCCCACCAAATTCACTGCTGGTTATACTGGGAGCATTGGAATGAGCCAAAACCCACTCCTCTGAGACCAGCACAAATTGGGGATGGATGTTTGTCCTGCCCTGTATGTTGGGGACAGGGCAGGGGAGGGAAAGAAGATGCTGGGAGGCAAGAGAAGCTTGGAGCAGCGCTTGTATTTGGGAAAGATGATAAAGAAACCTCTCCCTGCAGCCCCACAATTTGGGGGGGCTTNATCCCTTCATGATCCCACCGGCTGTCCCTGCAGGGCCTGGCAATGCAATACATCAGCTCCTACACTCCTGGCACACCGCGGCATTGCCAAGCTGGAAGCTGCAAGCAAACCTTCACTTCTAGGTATTTTAGGGTGGCTTTTGCTGTTTTCTTGAGGAGAGTAAATTCCTATTAAATTGTCAATAAATAAAGAGGAGGAAAAGGCTCAGAGGGGACCAAGTGCTCTCCGATAGCTGGTGGCTGCTGGTGGTGAGCGTCACAAAACAACCTGGTAACATATATATCCTCTTACCAATTATTACAGAATAAAATATGTAGATTTTTTCATGAGAAGGTTTATTTAGGGTTCTTTTGGCTCCATGCTCCATAGAACACATTTAGGCAGTCACATACAAAATACATTTATCCTGTTTCTTTAAAACAAACAAAATAACCTCTCCTCTCCATCTGGCCCCTCTCCCTGCTCCTTTCTAGCCTGGTCTGCTTCTCTATTCCTCACAATATGGAACATGACAGGGTATTTTCAATGCTATTTTTGTCCGTTGTGTCATAGCTTATATTTAAAATAGCATTTAAATCTGCCAAGTAGTGCGGTGTTTTAAACTGCTGTCAGACTGAATTTCTCCTCCTACATACCGCAGATTTCAGCTACGACTTAAAGACAGCTGAGGGAAGCTTTTGAGGAGGGGGGGGAGGTGGAGGTGGTTGGGGACCAGATTGTCTGCAGGTATGAGGAGAGTCGAAGGATATTAATAGGGTAAAGGGATGCTAAAGGGGCAGGAGGGGGTACACAGCCCCAGAGAAAACCAGGGAAGGTGCATACAGGAGGGAAAACGCCTTCCCAAAGGAAGCTGTCATTCGGGACAAAAGACTGTGATGGTGGGACCAGAGGCATGCACCTGGCAACTGTGGAAACTGCGGGGTCCCTGATCTGAAGGTGCAGTGAGAGTGGCATTTGTTCTGCTTTTGTGGTTCACCTCACGGCTTCCCAAAGTGGGGTCAATTGAGCCTTTAGCGAGAGCAGCCCTAGGGCAGGGGGAGAGTTGCTCTGTCTTGTTTTTATTATTTCTGGTATTCATCATTTATCTTTTGGGACATAGCTGACATCTGGGAAGACCCAGGGCAAAGTAGCATGGTCATGGTCCATCGTCAATGCCCAGCAAAGGGCCCATTACCCCTCCTTGTGCCTGTGGGGATCTAGAAATATGCTGGTCCCTTCCTTCACCATCATTACTAAACAACACAACCGTCCCCAGCAGAGCTGGTTTTGTTGCAATCAAGTTAGAAATGTCAGCCCCACTTCTCCCAGCCAAACCCTTGGCCAGCTCAAACCTCCATGACCTCTCTGAAGTCATCTCCCACCAGAGGAGATGCTCCAGAAATGGGTTTTCTCTCGCATCTAAGCCCAAACCACCATTGCTTCATATGTTCAACCTTCAGGCTTTGCTGGAGCAATTGTGTTTCTTGGGTGCCCAGTTGTCCCTGTTAAGCATCCCCCTCTACCCATTAGCACATCCCAGCAGTGTGATGGGTCATGAGCAGCATCTCTCAACCTCTGCCCCTTTGCACCACTCCACCCCTTCAAGGATTGTCCCTTGGGTGATGCCATAAGAAGACACACCATGCCACCATGTTCCCAGTCACCAGCACATGGGGATGCCCAGGCTGTGGTCCTTGTCACCATGGTCGCTGCCCCCTCCATCTCTCCCTCCCTCCCTGGCTGCTGACAGCTCCTCTCAGCTCAGCTGCCTTTGTGGGAATTGTTGGCAGCACAGGGGAGGTCCAATGGAGGTGGAAGCATCCCCAGGCCAAGCCTGGCAGGCATGAGCCCCCACCCTGCTGCAGAGGAGTTTGGTGTCTCTTCTTTCCATCTTGATTTTGGATACAGCGAAGGACTGATCCACCTCTTTCCCCAGCGCTGATAGGCCCCCTGCCAGGCCCTGATGGACACTGGATCCTCCATGGTGGCTGGAGAGGTGGGTGTTTCACAGGATGCCCCCAGCCCACAGGTGCCCCCTGCCTTCCAGGAGGATTTGAGTTTCTTTCCTGCAGCCTTCCTGGGCAGAGCACCCGCACACAGGCTCATTTCTTGCTCCATCTCCGCTGGTGTCTCACCCTCTCCTGGGACACATGTGCCTGCCGTTGATATCTCCTACCCATCCTCTTCTGTCAACACCGCCTGAGGAAGGGACAGATTTAATTTTTAGCAACGTGTCCTCTGTGTCAATAACTCCCCCTCGTCCTCTCCTGGGCGGCAGGACTATCTGTTCACCCATCTCCTCCTCCCTGCTCTGCAGGCAGCTTTCCCCTGCCTCTTCGCTCTCTCTCCTTCACCTCCTTCATCTTTTTCCCTTCTGCCTGGAGTTTTCCATGGTTCACCCTTGTTCCCAGAGGGAGAAGCGACCCGTCCCGCAACTCCTTGCTGTTTCACCCAGTGCCACATCCATCAGTACATCCATGTGACACCCCCAAAACCAGCTTTTCCAGCCCCCGGCTGGGATGGCAGAGGCATCTGCATTACACCCCATGGCTCACTGGGCTGAGATAGGACCAGCATCGGGATCTCTCTCTTTGGGATCACCCTGTACCTCCGGCTCGGTCCCATTCACCAGCTCAGTTTGGTAATGCACCATGGGCGGGGGGTGCCTGGTTGGGTTTGGCTTTTTATTCCCGCAAAAAGGCAAGGCTGGGGAAGGGGGTACGGCTGGCCCCGCCATTGCATCGTGGCGTGTTAATCAGCCGCATTAAAATTCCGAGACAGCTCCTGCCAAAGTGGCTGCGCGCTGTGCAAGGTAGCTGGGAAACGCCGGGAGCCGTGACAGGCAGGCGCGGGCAGACAAAGAGCTCGCTCCGTCACTCGGGGTCTGCTCTGGCAGGAGAAAACCAACACGCACACTCCCCTCTCCACGCTGCCACGCAGCCCCACGCCAGCCAGCCACGCCGATGCCACCAGCGAGACCCAAGCGAGCAAGCACCATAGCAGCTGGTGAGCTCGTTGGCATCCCAGCACCAGCTCCCAGGGATGCCTAGGCTGGCTGGACATCCTGGCTGACCACGGGCAACCACAAGGATGGGTGGTATCTACTGCAGGGAACCGGGATGTCATGGCAATGGGGATCACCCGCTCAGGCTCCAGCATCCCCTCCCTGCTTGTGCGGGAGGGTGGGTGTCCCCGTGGGGTTGTGAGCCCCCAGGGCGAGGGTCTCCTCAATGCCTTGTGTCCCCCTCCAAAGCTCCTGCCAGCTGTAGTAATGCATTTTGCCACAGGG
This sequence comes from Thinocorus orbignyianus, assembly GCA_013400375.1. Classification (NCBI taxonomy): domain Eukaryota; kingdom Metazoa; phylum Chordata; class Aves; order Ciconiiformes; family Thinocoridae; genus Thinocorus; species Thinocorus orbignyianus. The sequence continues at coordinate 90,818 of VXBW01003579.1, forward strand.
TGCCACTATGGCAAAGCTGTACGGCCAGCCGGGCCCTGCAGCCCTGTTGTGTAAGCCGTACCTGGCCTTACCCACCATAGTCATGGTTTTCTTCTTCCCCTCCGCTCCCATCTCCCCCCATGCACCCCACAAGGAAACTGCAGCAAGAGCACCCCAAATGTTCATCCGAAAGGGATGCTGCTGCCAGGTGACCCCTATGCTGCATGGCCGAGGAGGGGATGCTTCAGTCCTGGGGTGTCCTGAGAGTGACACGGAGGACAGTGAGGACCGACATGTCACCAATGTGATGGCATTGCTCTCTCTGCACCAGAACCAGCATGGAGGAGGGATCCTGGACGTTCTACAGGACTGTGCTGTGCCAGCAAGTGAAAGGGATGCTGCATAATTGAAGGTGTCCAGGAAACAACATGCCCACCCTGATCGTCTCCTGCATTTGGGGTGCTGGGCTCTGGGGACACAGCTCCCCTATAAAGGGAGACTGGCTCCATTGCTGGGAGGCACACAAGGGGCTGCAGATGGTTTATAGCTGGCACCCACAGCCGCTCGCTTGATCCATCCTTCCCCAAGGATGGATCCAGCCAGTCCTATCCTGCCATAGCCAGGCCTGCAGGAAAGGAGATGCTGAAACTGGGGCACCCCATCCCATGCCATCCCATTCTGTCCCATCCCAGGGAGACAGCACTGTAGGAGTGAGCAGGCTGGGTCCAGCACACCTAGTTTCTTATCCCTCTGGAATGCTGCAGCCCCTTCCCAGCGTCTCCCCAAAGCCCTGGGGCAGTTCATCCCTGCATCTGCCGCGGCACCCCAGCAGCCCCATTCTGCACCCACATGAGGGTGACAGCACAGCTCAGACAACAAGAGCTATGCAGAATCAGGCCAGAAACATGAGATTTTTTAGGGTGAAAAGTGCCCTGCAAATGGCAGGCGGTGGGATCCCGTGTGCTGCATCCGCCGCAGGTGGAGAGAGAAAGAAGATTCGCTTCTTCCCTCGCTAATAAAGTGTGGCTGAAATGACACAGTATAATCAGTGTTTACCTGGGAGTTTACATACGGTTTGTTGTAATTATAGTTTCAATTCCTGCTTTTGCATTTTTTTTTTCCCAACATCTATTTTTCAATCAGTAAAAGTAAATACTATTTTCAGCCCAATGTAATTCTTCCACTCCCGTGGCCACAAACACAGCGAGGAGAGCGATTCCATTTGTGCGCTGTGCAATTGAGCAGAGAGAGGAGCCCGGCGGCTGCGGGGCATCAGCAAAGCCACAGCCGAGCAGGGACCCAGGGACCCAGGGACAAGCCTCCCCTCTCCTCCACGAGTCCCCCGGGATCTCTACCCCACCCGGCAGGGCTACCTTTACCAGTAAATATCAACATCAGGCCCAGACGCTGTTTCCCATCGTGTCAGCATCATTAAAACCCTAAAGCTGCCTGGTTGGAGGCAGCGGGGAAGGGATGAGAGCCATTAGGTGCAGCATCATTTATTTCAGGGCTGGCAAAGCTTTGTTCCAGCTTGAAGATTGAGTTGGCACTAAAAGCCAACCTCGATCCCCTGGATTTAATTTTTCCCCCCCCTCCTTGTTTTTGCAGGTGTGATTTATAACAAATCAAGGATGCTGGTGTCAAGTCCCCTTCTTCTCACAACTATTGTCACACACACACACGCACACACTGATTAAAACCACTCGGCCCCCGCCGGTTCCTCCTCGTCCATCCATCAGCTGCTCCGGGGACAAACTTAGACATCCCACGTCCAGCCCACACCTCCATACGTGCATGTTCTGGTGCTGTGGGTTTTAAGCCAATATTGGGTGTTAATTTGATATGCACATACACACAATAAATATATATATATGTATGTATATTTATTTATATCATGCCCCTAAATTCTTGTAAAAATAATTATCTCAAAGAAGGAATTGGGCATTATTGGGATGCAGAATAAAAACGTCACCCTAGACACATGCAGAGGGTTTCTGCCTCAGACACTCCAGTTGAATGTCTGCCAGTTACAGCCCCAAATCAAGCACTATTTGAACCCGATGCCACAGCACAGCCGGTGCCCCAGGCCAGAGGACATGCACAGGAGGAGAAGCTGGGTGATGCTGCTGAGAAGGGGACCCTTCTCCTGCCTGAGGAGTCTCAGCCCCTCGGAGCTACCAAGCAGAGGCCAGCAGCCCCATTACACCCCAGCATCCTCATCATCCTCATTTTGGGGTTAAAAATTAGGCGCTGAGGATGCTTCCTCTGCAGCCACATCCTTGGCCTCTACTGTCCGACATGCCCCGCTTCCCACCAGGGAAATTATTATTTTTTTTACTATCACAAAAAAGGGCTGTATTCTCCCCAAATGCACACACTACCCCTTCTGAAGATCCCAGGGACCGAAGGGGAAAATTTCAGCGAGGGTTTTCGGAGGGGCCCCTGGCCCCCAGGGCCACTGGGTGGCAGGCAGGGAAGCTGGGGCCGGAGCGGAGCAGCCCCACAGCAGCCGGGGCTCCCCGGGCGTCTGGAGTTTGGCTGCGCTGACAAACGCCCGTCCCGAAGCACCGGCAGCTTCGGCCGACACATCCCGGAGAGTCTGAGTTTGGGTTTTCCTGAAGTGGGAGGAAGGAGGGGGAATAGTGGCCGGATGGGGAGAAGCATCCTTCTCCTGCTGCTGCCTGATACTGAAAAGAAAATTAAAAACCAAGCAGTTTTCAAAAAAATAAAATAAGATTGTTTTCTGTCTTTCACAAAAAAAACCAACCCACATCCAAAAAACCTCTTCTCTTCTCACCAATGCCAAGCATTAATATATTTTCTTATATATTTATTAAAAGCCTATCCCGCTCAACCTTTTTTCACCCAAATGAAGAATAGGAGGTTTAAACTCTCACCCAAAATATTTATCGCGAGGAACAAAGATATTGGAATCATCTCCGGGGCTGGATTTCAATTCTCCCTTTCAGGCTTTTATCTTTTCAATCCAAATTTCAGTGACAATAATCCAATTTTGATTGACACTAAAATTATTTATTGTCACATTGTAGCTGTTTAATAAATTGTGCCTGCTTTATTTTTTGGCTTATAAATACGGTATCTTTAATACCTTAGTGCTTAATTCAAGGGAAGGAGCCAATTCTGAAGGCAGGCTGCAACAGTCTTTGCCGAGACAAGATGTAAAAATGCCTTTTAACACACATGATCCTGAAGAAAGAGACAATTCCACCTTTTTACTAATTTATATATTTTAAATCTCTGTGGTTTATAAAATTTTGCCTTATTTTCTAATGGTAATACATGCTCCTGCGAGCTACGTGTAAGATGAAGGTGATTTTAATCTCCATCCAGATACAGAACAATTGATTTGCCAGGAATATTTAAAAAATCAGGAAAACAATTCAGGACATTTTCATGATCCAGATTTGAGAGATTTTTCACCATTCAGGGAGTGAGTTCATCCAAAAAAAAAAAAAAAAAAAAAAATTTAATAAAGCAAAGCCTGGAGACATCCATTTCAGAGTGCCATTAAAATCTGGGTCGCGTTGCAAATGATTTTCTTTTTTTTTTTTTTTTAATTTCCACAAATTACTGAAAGTTAAAAGAACCACCAGCCCATTTTAGTATTAAAAAAAAAAAAAAAAAGGAGAGAAAATTAAAAAATAACATATAAAAATGTAGCCCGTTTTAGAATAAACCCAAAGCAGTCTCTCCACGCCTTGGCAGAAATATTTCCCTGGGTGGAAGATTTCAAGTCTGGGTTCCACAGACGTCTTTTGCTGGGGGGGCCCTGCCCCTTCGCCCTGGGTACCAGGGGGGGATGCTGGGGGTGCCAGGGGATGCTGGTGCCCCAGAGATGCTCTGGGGCTGCAGCATCTCACCCTCCTGCCTGCAACGGGCACAGGAGCATTTGCCTGATGCCCTTAAAACCCTTTTGGGGGGGAGTCTATAGTGGAAGACACTTTTGGCAGACAAAGGAGATCTCTGCCAAGGGCCAGCGGGCTTGTGATGGGTGCCTACAACCACGCAAACAGGGGTGGAGGTGCCAGGGCCACGGGTGGGCTCCGGGGGGGATGCAGAGTGAGGCGGGAAGCAAGGATGCTCAGCCCCGGGTACCCCGTGCACCTTCCCCCAACACACCCAACCCTGCTGCCACCCCTCCCCTGCCACACATCCCCCCCAAAACTGCCCCAAAGCCCAAATCTGCATCTTTCATCTACACAGGTTTGTCTCCTTTATTGGCAATGCTATTTGGGGGTGGATTACTTTCCTATGGGAGAGCCCCTGGATACAAGCAAGACCTTTTCTTAGGGACATGGGGTAGCCTTGGGGACACGGCCCTCGCCCAGTGCCAGGGAGGACAATGGGGCTGCCCCAGGTCTCCCCGTTAATCTTCTGCGCTGCCTCTCCCAGCGCTGGGCAGCCACGGCGATTCTGGCAGCCGCGTTTGTTTACGGGCTGAATTTGTATTAAAACGGTTCATTATTTCCCTGACTGGCAGGTTTCCAGTGTCCGTGCTAGTTAATAATTGCAGCCAATTAAACCTTCGCAAAATATGCGTTGTGGGGATGGGGTGAAGGGGGGGGAACGACACACACACAACACGCGAGGATTTCTCCCAAGCCCACAGTGCTGCTGCGAAGGAGCCTCATGGTGGGGTCATGGATGCAGCGTGGCATCACCGCCATCCATGGGCATCTACTGGGGACAGGGTGGCCTGAGACAATCGCAGGGCTGCCCCTGCAAAGGGGTTTTGTCCCTTTATAGGGGCAAAATTCACAGGTGGTGGGGGAAACACCAGCAGGATCCATCCCAGCCCTGTGGACTTGCCACCCCCTTGACCTTGCGGGTACCAATGCTGCCCACCCCAAGCACCCAATGGGTGTCCACAAAGTGGGCTTGGGCTCAGTCAGGGCATCACCCTGACCCCGGGCACCCCACCACAGCTGCAAGGTTTCTTTTCAAAGTGCAACTCCCTCTTTTCCTGCCTTTCATGTCATTCCCTTCCGCTGCTGGAACACCCTCTGCCTCTGCAGGCCTGCAGAGCGGTGCCTCCGAATCCTACCCCCAAACCCCTCTCCAAGCCAGGCACAAACTGAGAATAAAACACTTCTCAGGGCCGAAATACAATCACACCTCCGTGGTCCATAACCCACCCAGAGCTAAGACTGCCCAGCTCCTTCCACCTTTGACCTCGGGCGGCTTTTGTAAGCCACCAGGATGTGAGCATGTTTCTTGGCCGACACTTGAAAAGCAGCCAAAGAACAGGAATAAAGAAACATTATTTAGCGAACGCTCGCCCCACTCTTTGAAGCTGTGAAGCTCGGCAGAAAGGCTGGGTGTTCAGGCAGGCTGTGCCTATGGGAAGGCTTGGGGGGGATGTTTCTCGGATGCTGGAGTCGCTTGGAGAGATGCGGGAGCGCGATCGTGGGGAGGACGGCTGGCGGGGAACTGCCGCCTTTCAGAAAGGCAAATAATCGCAGCCTAGGTTAGCTCTTCTGTCGAGAGAATAATTGTGCTTCTAAAGGCCCTGATATGATGAGCAGCACTGCTTTGAAATCGAAATAAATACATAAATAAATCAGAGATCTTGGACTGATTAAGGCAATTGCTTCCCTTGCTTTTGCAACCCCTTTGGGTCCTGGTTCCCAGAGCCAATTACATATTTAAAAAGTTTCTCTCTGGAAAAAGAAAAAAAAAAAGGACTTGCAACTCTAAAATAAAGTTTCTTTGTGGTTGCTTAATGAACAGCGAGGGCCGGGGCAGTTTACAGCTTATTAATTGGTTTTAAATGGCTCCAGCTCTGTCTCAGAGCATCTTTATGAGCTGGCCACAATGTGGCTGTGCCCTCCCAGCTGCCCCGCACGGGGTCAGGGCACACCGGGCACCGCTGGCCCAAGCCCCTTTGTGCAGCGGGCGAGTGGCCAGCCCATCTCCCCCGTGGCCTCTCCTCCTCCTCCTCCCCATGGTCAGTCCTACAAAAGCTCCTTGGGACCCGCCGACCTCCTATCGCCTCAGCCAGGGTGTGGATGCAGCCGTTGGGGAGATGCTGGGGATGCTCAGCCATTACTTTTCCAAATCTATTCACAGTTTTTCCATCTCCCTGCTCCCTCCTGTATGACAGTGAGGGGGAGATTTGCTTTGCCACCCGGTCCCCACTTTGCCTCCCACCTTGGCACACTGCGAAAACCTCCTCGCCACCCAAATCTCGGCTTATTTTTAAGCTCCACTTGGCCACGACTCATGGGAGCTCAGCAGCCTGCACAAGCCCAGGGGCTGCCCAAGCATCACTGGCACATCACACCTAACAACACCATGCACCTCCAGGCACCAAGCAGGCAGAGAAAAGGCTCTATTCCTCACCCAAAAAACACCCAGGGGGGTAATTCAGCAAACAATTTCCTTGCCATGAGGAGGGAGGGGGGAAATAAATCTTTCCCCCACCCTAGGGAGGCACAGAATCTTCACTCCTAAGGGGAGGCAGGGCTTGAGGCACAGGCCTCCTTGGATGTTTTCTGCCCATAAACGTGCATTATTGAGAGCAGAAATTATGTCGGTTTGGGTTCGGGATGTAAGGAAACACTGGTGATTATTGCTATTTTCCAGAGCTGCTTCCAAACCTATTCTTGGGCCTGAACGCGTTGCGTGTGTCACCTCCGATGAACAGTTTTAAGCTTTAATTCAAAAAATAGCATTGTGTTTATAATACTATATAAGGTTTTCTCCTGGCTGTACGCACGGGATTATATATGTATCTGTGTGTGGGTGCGGATGTGTGTGCAGGGGTGTAATGAGACAAACAACTCAATCTGGAGCCGGTGGGGAGGCAGAGCAGCACACGCAGCCCCAAGAAGCGGCTGGTTCCCTTTGGTACCCATTCGGTTTCTTTTTTACCAGCCGGTGGAATTTGTCTGAATAAACACATTCTTGTTTGGGCCCATCCATAGATAACCAGGCAGTGATGTTGTGGGTGCAGGTAGACATCTGGGGGTGCGTGGGGCGGGTGTTTTCACCAGCCGTCGAATGCTGGAGAGGGGCTTGGTGCGTGACAAGATGCCAGATGCTTTTCAGTGTGTCAAATCTGTATCTCAGCACTTTTCCTGGCACAGGAAGGAAACGGTAATTAGGCAACAGGACTTACACCGCTTCCACGCCGGAGTCACGCCGCATCCCTTTCAGCCCCACACACGTGTGTGCCGGCACTCCCCGCCACGCCAAGCCGAGCCTCACCCCTTATTGAACACGATCCTCTTTATTTTTTTTTTTTTTTTATGATAATGGATAAATTATTCAGCAGAAAGAAGGTTTCCCCCACTCTGGAACTTTCCCAGTAACACCTTGCTGATCATTCCTGTTGACCCCTGCCCAGCTACACTGGTTTTATGAAACGCTCTGGAACAATACTGGGAATAGCAGCATGTGAGAAGGAGGAGGAAGGTTTTAACTGCATGGGGTCTTCCATCTCCAGCTCTGTTTCTATGGATATCTGAATAGAGTTTATATTTATCCCTCCCGTTTGAGCCATGTGTGCAACTTTGGAGGAGGAGGAGATGGCCATGGGCAGAGCTGCTCCGTCGGAGCTGCCGGCTCTGCTAAGCCCTGACCCCTTCGGGTCAGCAGTGAGAGCATCAACCCGACAGGCAACATCAGCCTCACTTTCCTCCCAAGCCAAAACGTCACTGCAAGGGGGCTAAAGAGCAGGAACAGTTGGGCTAGAGCTTAACGCAGCAGCAAGTGCTGTGTCCAGCAGGGAAGCTGCCCTCTCTGCAGCCACCAGCCACTGGGCAGGGATGTCTGGGCAGGAACATCACTCCCAGTCCCTGGTCCCCAGTCCCTCCCACAGCTTCCCTGTAAACGGCCAAAATTCCTGGGAGCAAGGGATTTTCCATCCATCACGTTGTCCTTCGCTGTCAGGAGAGGGGTCGGCACACCCCGGTGCCAGGGGGAGCGTGCTGGGGCTCCGGAGCAGGTAGGAGTGGGAAGGCGAGCGCGTGACTCGGCCTGGCCTCGGCACACTGGCTCCTGGAGCATTACCGTGATGGCTCCATCATTAATTGATCAATCACAGGATGACAGTTAATTAAGTAGAAAATAAAGCTACTCTGCCCAGCCTGGCATTAGTAGGCAGCGGCATTAATATTTCTGGAGTACGAAGGAGGAAATTAAAAAACAAAGGCACAGCTGGAGGAATAACCCCGTTGTCGGTGGCTTTGGGGTGGCAGCCTGGCACAATGCTCTCTGGGCCATGTCTGCAAGCCCGTGATGTGCGGGCAGACCCTGCACAGTGGTGACAGCCTGTTCTTGGCTTCTTCTCCCCTTCCCGAGAAGCTGGATCCCACCCGCTGCCCTCCAGGAATAACCCCTGTTATCCACATAGCCCCTTCCCTGCCAGGCACCAGACCCTCACCAGCCTCCGGACATGCAACGTGGCTTTTCCTTTCAATCCCATTTTCCCATCTCCCGGCCCTGCCCCATGGGCTAACCCGCAAGAGAGAAAAGAGAGAAAGCCAGAAAGAAAGCATCCTTCTCCCCCCCCATCTTGTGTGCCAAGGATTGTCTTGATATGAAAAATTATGTTTTTTGTTAAAAACTATTACTAATGAGGCGTCTTTCCTGCCCTTAATTGTTGCCAAGGCGATGACCCCAGCCAGCCATCTTTAATTAACTTAGACTAGATCTCCTGAAATGAGTTCCTCGGGTAAATTGCTCACCACCGCTTTCAGGCACGAAGCCGTGTTTGCCAAGCCCACCCGCTCCGGTGGGCTGCCACAGCCACCGGCAGAGGTGATGGCACGGGCCCCTGCCACCGCCAGGACGGCTAACCCCGAAGCCAAGGGGTGGAAGCTCAAAGATGGGGATGAAGGAGCGACTGATGCCCCACCATAGGGAAGGGGATGAATGCAGATTTCTCCATAAAATGGGAATTCACCCCGGCTGCTGGTTTTTCCCGGGACCGGAGCACAGGGGGGCCATGGGACCGGCCGCGCGGCGGCTGGCGCCTCTCCAAGCGAAAATCACATTTCCTGCCTGACAGATAACACCGGTCAAGAGAATGCCAGGACGATTCCTGAAAATGCCATAATTGTTTTAATCTGATGGCGGATAAAAGATAATGATGCTAACAATATTTAAACGTAATTATAGTTTCCTGCGGCTGTTGGGCTCTTTGAATCCTCTCCACTCAAGTGGCTTTGTTTACGAGCGGCTTCAATAAGGCAGGGCCCGTTTTCCTCTTCTATCGCCTTCACACCTGTACCTCCATCCAGGTGGGAGGGGAGTGGATGTTTGCCAAGAGGCTGGCTCTCCTCAGGGACTGGAACTGGCCGCCTCTGCTGTCCACCCAGGCTCTCCTACCCTTGGTCCACCATCACCCAGCCTCTGCCTCCTGGGATGTGATGCCTGCCTTAAGAAAGGGGCTGGGATGGTGGTGCTCGGACCTTGGCAACACCCCAGGAACAGGGGTCCGTTTGGGGGAGTTTTAGGGACAGGTGGTAGGAGTAAATCCCCCCATATCGGGATGTTGTAGGCGTGTGGTGGCTGGTTTATACTGGTCACCTGTGTCAGAGCTGTGGTCACCCTCCTACAGGCCCCCCCACAATCCCATCCTCAGCTCCCCTCCAAGGTGAACTCCCCAATATCTACAGAAAACAACAAAGAAGGACAAAGGGATTTTTCAGGAATGATTTGCTGACAGCAAACAAATAAAAAGCACCAGAGGTGGATGTCCAGAGGCTCAGCATCTGCAGGAGAAGATGGAGGAAGAAGAAAATGGGGTGAATCCCCTACATTGCAGTTCATTAACATGACCTTAAAGAAAAAAAACCCAAAGCAGCTTTCTTTCTGAGGGGCTGGATGGGCTGACAGCCCAGGTAGTGGTAAGAGAGGCTGCAAAACAACTCGGTTGAGTGCGCAGAAACAAATAGTGAGAAAAGACGGGAATTAGGCAAGGCTTTTAGAAGAACTTAAATATGAAATGGCTATTTCAGTAGCTGGAGTTTAGCCTTCTGTGTGAATCGGTCTTTGTAAATAGGAATGGAGGATAGCCAACTTCCCCAAAAGGACCCTACGGGGGGTCCGGAAAATCACAACGTCCTGAGTTTAATGGGGAAAACAGATAGAAATGGTAACAAAGAATAGGGAGAAACAGCAATAAACCTGATTGTTTGGTAAATAAGGCTGAGCCTGTTGCCGAGAAGGGAAGTTTGAAAAGCAGCTGGGAAATGAATAACCGGTGAAAAGTTAGGAGAAAAAGTGGCATAACAAACCCAGAGGGTTCCCAGCACGGAGGGGTCAGCGCCGGAGCCCCCGCGGCGGGCGGGAGTGCGGGACTTCCGAAGTGCCGGGGAGGAGGGAGGAAGCAGCGACGGGACAGTATCCACGGCTGCTCCAACATGATAAAACCTGGCACAATATAGAGGAACACAGAAGGGTCTCACTGTGCTGATGAACTTGGCCTTAAAACGAGGGAAGAACTCAGTATCTAGCACAGAGAAAACAAGTCCACTGCCTACACGGCAATGAAACAGCTGCATCCAGTGAGGAAGAGTGCTCCAAGCCACAAATACGACTTTGGAAAGGCTGGCTTGGTCACTGGCAGGGGGAAAGAGGTGCATAGTGAGTCAGAAATGACTCATAAGAGACCAGAGGAGAGGACAGGGATGGGTGAGAGGGCAGGGATCGGCTCACCCTATGCCACACGGGTCCCTGCCTCGCCGAGGGGATCTAACAGGGCTGAGGAGGCAGCAGGGAAGGATGAGAAGCCAGGCTGGAGATGTACAATAGCTGTCATCTGAGGAGGGATTTAAATAAATTAGGATTCTGGCCTGCAAAAGAGGGGACTAAGGAGAAGAGGGTAGACAGTGAGAGCATGAATGGGCAGAGAGAAGGTGAACGGGTGCTGACTGCTCGCTCCTTGTCTCAGCAGCAGAGGCAGAGGCATCAGCCACACCGTCTGAGTGCCCAGCACAGGGAGCGGCTCTGGCAGCCATCTGGGGTTGGGGGGAGTGTGGGGTGAAGAGGGGGGGATGCTGCAGGAGCCAAAAGCTTGGAGGTGTCGGAAAAGTAATTGGGAAATAAAGAGCAGAGAGGTGTCTGGCTGCTGGAAGGGCTGGGAGCTCTACAGGACGCTGTGTGAGAGGAGGCAAGGCAGCGCTCTGCTCCCTGCCACCGTCCTGTGCCCTGTCCTGGGCTGGGACATTCTGGGAAGGGGGTGGCTCATCCCCAGAGCTGCCGTGGGTTTGGGAATGGCTCGGGGCTC
>VXBW01003579.1:111728-146884 GCA_013400375.1 Thinocorus orbignyianus
AGCACCAGGCAGAGCCATGTGTGACATCCATAGAGGCTGTGTCCCCTGAGGGGCTCTCAAATCCAGACACCACCACCCCCCTTCAAGGATGCACTTTGCACAAGTGGGGCCCCACGCTCTTCCATCATCTCCCTTTGCATCCCGTAGCACCAGTTTCTCCAGTAATATCCACCAGTAACACCGCTTCCCCCCTAACACCTCAACGGCACCAACCCATCCCCAGTAACATCAGTCCCTCTGTGAGTAGCACTGAACCCCCACAGTAACACCAGCCCCCACAGTCCTCCTGGCAACCCAAGTCCTTCCCAGTCCCACCAGTGCCCCCAGCACCCCTTGCTGCACTGGGCAATCAAGCCCCATTGCCCGTTGGTAAGGTGGGTTCTGGGTGCTTACGGCAGAGCAGGGTAACGGCACGCAGAGCTCCTGACCCCCCCTGCTCCGTGCCCCAGCGGCCCCCATTAGCATCCCCGTGCTCCCGGCCCCCTGCCCAGCCTTGAACTTGGCCATGCCGGGCTGCGCTCCTTCTGCCTGCCTGGGCGCGCACAATGCCGGCCTTGACCCATTGTTTGCTTTTTTTTTTCGGGTTTCAGCTGGGAAAGCGGCCACCTCGTGCAGCCTGCCCCAAGCACGCCGGGAGCCGGGCACAATGGGGAACCCTGCTCTGCAGGCAGAAGGGCTCCAAATCATTTGAGAGACATATTCATTATATTCTTTCACGGGGGTCTGTTTGCATTGGGTTTAGCGGTTACTTCCCAGACGGGGTTCAGACCAAATAAAGATCATTTAGCGGCGAGGGATTCGCTTGGGCTTTGAGGGAAATGTGCCTGATGTGGGGCACGGCACAGCCCGGCCGCTCGGCTCTGGGCTGCTCCCGCTTCCCTGCTGGTTTGTCTGGCTTTTAGTTTGTGCCCGTTGCCTCCTCCATCCCGAGACTGCACCAAATCACACGGCTCGCTTTTGTAAAAAGGAGAGTTTATTTTCAACAGTGCATGGGGTGGAGAAGGGGAGGGAGGGGGAATTTTAATAAGAGAGAATTACAGCCGGTACGTTTCTCTTACAGGAACAGAGAAGGTGGCATAAAACACCATCGGGGCTGCCTGGCCCAGACAGCCTGATGGTCTGGGACAGCTGCCCTCCCGCAGCTCCAAAAACCCAGGGATGCAGAGCAGCAAGGGCCGAGTTCTGCTTCATGAGCAAAGCCCGGTGCTAAAAGCTCCCTCCAACCTCCACACACTCAGTATTTTGCCAGGTGAGATGGTGGCTTGCTCAGATCCCTCTGCCTAAGCACCGTGGTCCTGCTCTGGGGTATTTAGGGCACCGAAGATAATGTACAGGAGTGATGTGGGGTGCTGCCCTGGCTCCCTCCCCACAGCTGGACTGACGTGATTCGAAGTGATGCAGAAACTCTCTGTGTTCATGAGCCAAAGCCGCTTCCTCTCTGTGGCCATCGGGCAAGCAGGGTGGGACCCTCCTGGAGAAAACTGGAAACATCAGATGGCAAGTTGGGGCAGGTGGTAGCCAACTGCAAGAAGGAACTCAGAGGCTTGAAAAGTCCCTTTTCGCTCGCTGGGATCTAGGAAGGAAAGGAAAAAAATGGAGTGGTTACAATCTCTGGCAGGGAAATGTTCCAGTAGTACTCAGCTGAGAACACACCAACTTGGCTCACCAATGGAGCAAAACTCCAACCCTCTTTCCCTCCTCACGTCTCCCACAGCTCCAGGCCACCTTACCTGCTTCCCGACTGGGAAAGCCGAGGTCCCCAGGATGCCAAGCTCCCCCTCGGCCGCCTCATTTCCCCACCTCTGCCTGCCCCGCACACTGCCAGCCAGGGGAGGGCTTGCCGCTTGTTCTTCCTCCCTAGGCTTTGGGGCATGGGATTACTCTGCATGTCAGAGCCACTAAAGGCACAGCCCTCTGATGTTTTAATCTTCGTGTTAACTTTCCCTGCCCTCGGCGCCCTTGCCTAGCTGGAGAAAGTGATACCAAGCCACCGAGCTGGAGCCGAAGCTGTGACGCGCTGCGAAAGTCCCTTTCTCGGCTTTCCCTCTGCCTCCCGGGGTTTGCCCCGCACATCTCGCACCTTGCAGTGAGTTCTCCTCCCTTCTTCCTGATTTTTTTTCTCTACTTCCTTTGCACTTTCCCCGTGGTGAGCACGGATCCCCCAGCACAGCCCCCCAACCCGCTCCCAACCCTTCCCCGTCGCCCCTTTCCCTTGCCTATAAGCTGCTTTGCTGGAAGGAGCAAAGACTAATATCAACTAATTCCTGAATACACTTGGATCCAGAGTGCAAAAGGAACCATCAGCTGGCTAATTTATTCTTTTTATTGCACCAAACTGTAATTTTATAAAATATTGCAAATTTTATAAAATATTTGCAAGCCCATTTTAAGAGATAAATCTTGTGTGTGGCTCTCTAATGAGCCGCTCTGGGAGCAGCCGGCATGTGATCTGCTGTAGGTCGCACCGCGACGTTCCTGGGCTGCGACTGCATGAACCACCGTAACTCTTTGAACTGTGCAAATACTCTGCGCTCTGGGGTCCAGGCTGCAATTTTCATGGGTATTTTTTCTCTCTCTTAAAAATAGATCTTCTGTAACCCCTTTATTGCAATATTCATAAAGCACTTGATGGAAATCCAAGGAAAATCCCTTCCCTTTTGCAACTTTGAAGCAAGCCTGAAACTTAAGAGAGGCAGAAGCCAAACCCACCCCACGTGCATGATTTTGGGGAAGGAACACAGCCTGGAGAATCTGGGTGCTGAAACGACAGACCCCTGGTGTGTGCGCAGGGAGTGCGAGAAGCCAGGGCTCAGCACTTGCTTGATGCTACATGACCTTAGGAGTCACCCCACCAAGGCTGGCAAGGACGCTGAGGTCAGGGCAGATGAGAGCTCAATGGCAGTGGGTGCTTTCCCAAGTCCAGGAGAGGAGGAGACCGAACCTCTGTGCTCACCAGGAAAAACCCTTGCAGGGTAAAGACCCCCCGCCCTTCACCTGGGCAGGCTGAGCTTGCTGCAACCTACAGAGAAACTCCTCTTGGTGCAGATGGAGAAGAAGCTTGTTGATACAAGACACAGACCCACTCTGGACATGTTGCCCATCCTACCCGGCGGGTTTGCACTTTCCAGTATTTCATAACTGGGAGCAGGAGGGGCTGGACCAACCCAGATGATTTGACACAAGCTTCAGGAGAGCTCAAATCTCCTGCACACATTTTTCACTCGGAGTTCAGTCTAGCCTTGGGAGTGTCTGCAAAAATAGGGTTGCACCAGGACCCGATCCCCATCCAACACTGCTTTCCCTCCCCAGTGCCCCATGCAGGGAAAGTATCCCACAAAGTAAACTGTGAATTCATTATCCCTCTCTTTTTTTTTTGTTTTTTTTTTTTTAAATGATGCATAAATAATTGCAATTACAGCTCAGCCTCTGCCCCAGCGCTTGCTCCTGTGCCTCCCCATGCCCTTACAAAGCCAGCACTGAGTTTTTACACGCTGACAAACTTCCCCGCCAAGGCTATTCCAGGCGGTGGGAAGGGCAAAAAAAAAAAAAAACACCCTCAAATAAATGGCAAATGGATGCAGGATGCTCTGCTTAATCAGATTCCTATCCCCTATTGAGGCTGGGAAGGAGGGACCCCGCTCCTCCCCTGCCCTCAGCCCAGCCTCCGCTTCACCGGCTCACACGGAGAAACTTTCTGGACAATTTAATCTCGCCAGGGTGTTACTTAGAAAAACCTTTTTCACTGTCAATTTTCCCCCCGCTCCTTGCTTCCCCCCCTCCCTCTTTTTTTTTTTCTTTTTTTCTTTTTTTTTTTTTTCTTCCCTCCCAGCCTTGATTGAATTTTGCAAGCCCCTGATATCTTTCTTTTTTGTAGGGATGCACGCTGCTTATGCAAATACCAGCCTTTCATACCGCCTCCCCGGCTCAAGCCCTCCAACTTGAATGTGACCAAAAGCTGTGCTCTCCCCTGCTAACTCCTTAGCACAATTACACCTCCATTCTACTCCAGGGGCCCGGGGAGGGGGGGGAAAAAAAATCATTTTAAAGTAATAACACGTGCTGTTTGCTTTGGATAATTACAAGGGAGCTTCGGCTTCTAAGAGCTATGAAATATTCTCTTCGGCAGGGCAGGAGGGAGGCTCCGTGTTACACCTACGCTGCGAGTTTTATCTCCTGACGGAGATGCTCGCGCGGCCTCTCGAGGCTCCTTCCATCTCACGCTCGTCCTGTGCACCTGGGCAAGCATTTACATTTCCTACAGAGGAACTTCTCGGCGCTTTGGGCTACGGGAGAGAGGAGAAGGCGGCTGACATTTTTCTTATCTCAAGTTACAATTTCCTGCAAGCATCAAGATAATAAAACATCGGCAACGGGCAAGCCGAGCGAAATGAATGCATCGGCTGGCTCTCCCGCGGCAGCGCGGGGAGGACTGGGGAGAAAGGACACCCGAGGGATGCGGCCGCTCCGCCGGCTCTCGTTTGCATCATGGCCCTGCCGTTATTGTCCTCCTGCCTTGTCTTCTGGGGAAGTTTATGTGTAGGGCTTTCGCCGGGGCGAGGAGGAGGAGGGGAGTTTTCCCCAAAAGCACCCAGGAATCTGTCAAAAGAGGGACAGAAAAGAGAAGAAGAAGAAGAAGGGAGACAGAGAGTGGGAACGTCAAGGACCCCTGACTAATGAATAGCAAGTTTGCCCTTGAACCTCCCTGGGCTTTGCCATTCCCAGGCTCCAAACAAGGGCTGATGCATGCTTGGGCCCAGCTGCAGGGGGACTGGGCTATGGTTCATCTCAGACACTTTGACAGCCCGGGCCTTTTCCCTGCATAGCTCAGACTCGCCTAACTACTCCCCTGGCAACAGCTCAGTGCAGGAACCTGCGCTGAGGCCCTGCCTGCTGCATACAGAAGTGCGAGGAGGAGGGGAGCCGCTGGGAGAAATTAGCTGGAGACCGGCTTAACCCATCAAATGCTGGGCAGGCGTCGCCAGCCCCAGCACCCTCGGCTCCGTCCTTGGCCAAGGGTACCTGGGTGCTCGCCGGCAAGCGCCAGTGGTGGTGGAGCAGGAGAGGTGCTGGGTCGCAGTGTATCGCAAATGCCATGACCTGCTGCTTCACCGAGACCCAGCGCCTTGGACCTGGTGGGGCCAAAGGTCCTCCCGATGCCAGGGGTGTTGGAGGGAGATGAAATAGCGGCTGAAAAGACCACCGGACACCAAGCAGGAAGGGCATGGACTCTCCTCAGGGTGGCAGGGACTGGGCATCCCTCTCTGCTAGCCGAAACGAGGGCTTGGGCTGGACAAGGGAGGCACAAAGTTGCCCTGGCCGCTCTTTCTGCATTGCAGATCAAAGGCAGGGGACAAGCTGGCCTTAGGGGTCTGCGCTGAATGGCTGGAGAAAGCAGGGACGAGCACCCGGTGACTCCAAAGCGCGACCCAGAAACGTTCCCACATCCCAGCCCCATATAAATCAAGGGGGGAAAAAAAAGGAGGGGGGACTCTGTCCTGGCCTCTGTTTTTACAGAGCATCTTTCATGTGCAGCCCCTGAGAGAGAGGGCTTTGCCGAGCTTGTTAAGGACGGCTCCTGCGCCAGGCAGAGAGGGGGACGCACCATATGGAGAGGAGAAAAAGAAAAGGGGACACTGAAAATGGAAAATTATGCAAAGCAGGAGGAGAGGCGCTGGGGGAAAGCGGGGAGGGAGGCAGCGAGGTGTGGGGGATGGGGAGAGGGGAGGCTGGGAAGGGAGCCCTGACTTGGGGGACACCACGAGCTGGCAGCAGGAGGAACAGAAGTTTCCCAAGACAGGGTGCAGGACGGCCCCTGGCACCCTTGGGTGCTGTCACCTGCGGACAGGTCTCCAGCCTGGCTTTCCCCAAGTGGTCTGGGCTGCGCTGGAGTGATGCCCAGCTGGACCATGGTGGGTGCACCCTGCATGCAGAGCTGTGCCACACCAGGAGATGCAGCAAAACAGGGCCCGTGGTGACCTACTTCAGAGGTGTCCTCAGGACCTCCGTTACTATGGCAATGAGGTTGTGAGCAAACATTATGGCTTTTTTGGTCAAGATTTTTGCTTTTAATCGATCACAAAAAACGGACTCACGTAACAAGGTGCTGGCGGCCTTGTAGGAAATGGCCCTCAACAACGACAGCAAAGGCCTGAATCCCCTGTGGGTCTCAGCCACCCAGCACAGTGATGGTGGATACTCGCGCGAGTTAAGGAGTATCCACATGCAGCTGCCAGAGCTCTTCCCTTCCCTTTGGTTCTTGTAGGGATCCCTTGGTCCCCAGAAGGTTCTGGAAGCCACAGGACAGGCTACAGCCCCAAAGTGGTTCAGGGATGCTGTGCAGGCACAGGAGGGAGAATGAACTTTCCCTGCATGTGTTATTGCCCAGCTTGTGCTCAGACTCCAGGATCTGGCCTAATGTGGTGTTTGGAGAAATGATTTGGTTCTTCCCAACCCAACTGTGGAGCTCCCCTCTCCCCTGGAAACCTTCCTTGGTCCATCTCAGCTTCCGGGCTCAGTTCACCTATGGGAAACCTCCCACCCTAGCACCATGACAGCTTCTCCATCCCAAAGCTACCCTGCATCTCTGGCTTGTGGGGCTCTGTGCTGGCTCCCTGTCTGTGGGCCAGAACCACCTTGCACATCCTCACTGTGTGCCAGCTCCCTTCTCCAGCCCATCTTTCACCCAGCATTGAGAGCCACCTACTTGGTCCTCCAAAAATCAGCAATGAGCTTGGTGCTCATTGCTCTGCCTCCCCTGCTATAGGTCCCCTCCATCCCGTGCCCATCGTCCTCTGTCTCTCCTCTTGATGGCTTTCGTTCAGAGCAGCCAGTGCTTTTCTTTCACTCTCCTTGGCATCACCCAACACCCAGGAGCACAAATTGCTCCTGGCTTCTACCTTCCCTCCCTCTCAGCCCCAGCATAGCCTTTGCTCTCATGTCCATCTCTACCTGACTGCTTCCTTTTTTTAGCTCCTTCTCCCATGTGTTGCATCAGGAAACCTTCCCTCATTGCATCCCAAATGGATTTCTCCATTCATCCCTTCTACTGTGCTTCCCTCCATTTACCATCAGCCCTGGTGGTCACCTTACACCCCCAAACCCACGTTTCAGGCAGGTATGGGGCAGATTCACATGGGGCGAGCACACAGCGATGGGCTGGAACACGGGTAGGCGTGGGACCGTGCTTGCAGAGATGGGCACACTTGCCCCAGCGTACACGTGTTCTTGCCTGCACATGCCAACACCTACATGTTCCTGCCCACGTTCCCGCTGCCAGATCTGAGGCTGTGGGATTTCAAGGGGAGCTCTTGTTCTCCCCTGGGGTATGGGTATTATCTGTGCACCATGGCTGCAGGCTGGGACTGGGGCTGTTTGGTCCTACAGTCACTAGACGAAAAGGATGCTGTGTCCATCTTCTAGTTTCTTCAAGGGCCATGCCCTGGAGTAAGGCTACATATGTTGGCCAGATCCTCAGTAAAGCCCTGGAATAAGCTGTAGGCACTGAAGAGGATTCATCTAAGCAGCACACAAAGAAAAATAGCAAAAAATAAAGTTCACGGAGGCACAAGGAAAACAGAGCTTCCACCCACAGAGCAGCTGTGTGGGGCTCTGGGGACAGGCAGGCAACGTGGGAGACGTTTCAGAGTTTGCTCTCAAGATGATGCACTTGCAACTGCTTCCCTTCTGCAACCGGTTGAGGTAAATTGAGTTACCTGCCCTGCAGACACACCCTGCAATCCACGTACCTTCAGGTAGAGGTATGGATCCTGGGCTGCTCTAAAGTTGGCAAGTGACCATGGCAGAGTGATGCAAAAATTAGATGTGCCTTCACAAGAGCAGAATAAGAGGGATCTGTTCTTTCCCTCAATATCCTAACAGAGGCAAGCATCAGCTCCTCCACACCCAAACTCAGGAGAAGGGGTTGCTTGGTGTTCCCAACTGCTAAAAATGGGTGGCATGGGGTGGGGATGCGGGGAAAAACAAGGGATTCAGGGTGTCCTTTGGATCAGTCTGGCCTCAGCTGCTGTGCTGGAAGCTGAACCTTTTCCAAGGACGATACAGCAAGAACAGCGAGTCCTGCCCGAGTGACGGTCCAAAGCATTGGCACTTTGTCCTGATTCAACCTCGCCCCAGATTCCTGCCCCGGCGTGCATCCAGGTTTCTTTCTCCTTGACCCATCTCCATCAAAAGAAGCGCTGTTACAAGTCTCAACTCTGAGTTTCTAGTCTACAAATAGAAGCAAAGCAGCCCTTGCTACAGAGCTGAATATTCCCACTAAACCCTATTTTGATGCCTGTCCCGGCGAAAGAAGCCTTCAGGGACCATGCCCCTTGTATGAGATGTTAAATATTTCACCCTCCAGCAATACAAGACACTGATACGATATTAAACTATACAATTGCTATATGTCCCTGCGTTCTCACCCCAGCTGCAGAGCGAAGGAGTAGCCCCAGCCAACCTTCCTCCGGATGGGGCCAAGGAGCCGGCTGCCTCGAGTACTGGGGCACGGACATGCTCATCGGGCAGCAGAGCTCCTTGCGGCTCTGCCACCCCACGCAGAGAAGCTGTGCCACGGGAGCTGCTAAAAGAGCATTTCATTTCCAAACAGGGCCCTAGAGACCTCTTGTGTGAGGGCCTCGATGGAGTGATCTGGGGTAGCGCAGAACAAGGAGACATGACCCCAGGCTATAAACAAGCCGGACACTGGGCTTGTTGGACGTTATTGCTCTACACCGGGGCTCAGGCTGGCCTGTCCCCTTGAATCAGTGCATCTCTCCGATGCCACCACCACTGGGGAAACGGCGAATTGGGATTTCTTCACCTCTCTCTTCCCCCTGTTTCCCTCCCCTAACTCCTTTTCCGCTTCATAAGCAAAGTCCTAATAAAGCTCCCATCCCCACTGCCAGCCCTGCACCATGCTCCCAGCAGAAAAGAGATGCAAAGCCACGCTTGGAATCTGATTCCCCGGCTTTAAACGCTGCTCTGCCAGCAAAGTGCGACTTGAAAGCTCCCCTGTCACAGTTACAAAGCTCCGAACAGCCCTTCCTCGGATAATCACGCTTATCTCCAGATTAAGAAAGAGAGACCTGCAGCTGAGGCTGGTCACATGGGCTGGGATGTGGGCAAATCTCTTTTAAACAATCCCCATATAGCTGTGACCTCCACCGCAGCCCAAATACACCGTCCCTCAGTCCCACTTGAAAACCAGCTCTGGAGACATGACGGAGCATGTGAGAGGGGACCACGCTGGAGAGAGCGGAGGCAGGAGGGAAACCAGAGGGAGGAGTGAGAAAGCGATGGAGAGGAGGAGGATGAGAAGGAGGGAAAAAGAAATAAGTAAAGGGAGGATGTGGGAGAGGAATAGGATGCGGCGGAGAGGGTGGAAGAGCACATGGATGGAGGGGGAGGATGATGAAGGACAGGGAGGTCTCTGCTACTTTTCCTGCTGGGGATTAGCTGTCCCTGCACTGTCCTCAGTTTAACTCTTCCCGCTCTGTCCCCGGCTGGCAGCCTAGCCTGATTACGTGACTCCAGCTGTGCCAAGCAGCCTTGGCAGGGCGAGCGCGTTACCTACTTTGCTGCCACGGATTCATTAAGAGGCTTTTGCTTGTGTGGGAATAGTCATCCCAACAGGGAAAGGGAAAAAAAAAACGCAACTCTTCTGCAGATCAGCCTGGTGAGGAGCTCTGACAAAGCAGTTTCCATGGCCCTGCTTGGGAGCAGAATTCAGGAGAGGCAGGGATGCACAAATGGGAGAGGAGGGTGGAAGGGTGGGAGATGGGTGGGAAGGAGCCTCTAGCAAGGCCCATGCTCCAGGATCAGGCGTTGGTCAGGGAGGGAATTGCCAGCCCTTTGCAGGGTGCTGGTCCCTGGTTCTACTTTGTGATTAAAGGCCACCTTGCATCTGGGTCAGGCATGGACAAGACGTTCACCCTGTGAGCAGTGAAAGGTCCAAGCAACCGCAGAGTGGCTTTTTCTAACAGCAGGTTCCCCTCTTACATCCAAGTGGGATTAACACAATTACTTTGCAAAGGAGGAGCCCAAATGGCTCCAAAATGGGCACAGATGCAGAGCACTGGGGCTGGACCTCTCTGAGGACACTCATGATCTGCTGGCACTGACTTGGCTTTCCAGACGGGGGCTTGGCCACCGGCTGCAGCTCACCGGGAGGGACCGCAGTGCTCCCTCCCTGGCTGCTCATTATTCACCCTGCGCAATTAGGCACCGCTGGTAAGTCACACGAAATTGCCTTTGTTCTCCAACTGGGTGACCTGCGTTTCACAGGAGTCTCTTTTTCCTGCATATTATTCACAAGTTGCCCACTGTACCTACTGCTGGAATGGCAGTGAGGATTTTGGGGCACCCTTTGGGATGGCCACCAGCACTCCCACGTAGATGCCCCATGCAGGTTGATGGAGAGGTGCAGTCTGGCCCTGCCCATCCTCCTGGACTTCTCTGAGCACAAAGGAGAGCTCTTCCTCCCACAGATCGCTGGGGACATGTCAGCTCTCCTCCAGGCAGGTGGCTTTGCCACTCCCTGGCTGCTCTACTATCTCTTTGTGTCACTCCCACCTCCCCTCCCAGCAGCAGAGAAAAGCCCCGTGCAGCTGCAGAGCCAGTGGGAGAAAAGGCACCAGCCCTTTCCCAGCCCAAACCCCCCTGATGCCAATGGCCACCTCATGTAGTTAGTCATGACCTGCCCTTTCCTCCTTGGCCAGCCTAACAGAAGGTGTCAACCTCATGCTCTGCTGCTCAGACCAAGCCATTTCCTACCCAAATTCCTTGCAGGACCATGGTGTCTGTTCCTGCTCTCTGTCCCTTCACCACCAATGCCAGGATCTCATCATGGAAGAGATGACAAAGTGGGCATGAGCCAGCACGAAGCTGGGTGCCACCAAACTGCACAGCAGACAAGACACATTGCTGCAAAACTTCCTGAAATGACACTCGCATTAGAACAGCCTTGCCCCGTGTAATTCCCTGCTCTTTCAGCATCCAGCAGCTGCTCAGAAGCAGACGGGAGCACAGGGAGAAAAGACATCTTGGCCCATCCTAGAGCTTCTTCTCGGTCTGCTCAAGAAATGTATGTGGGGTCTTAAGTCTTGTTGAGGTAAGGAAAAGGATGCAAAATTAATTTAGATGGGAAATTAATTAGATATGAACTGGTGTTTACATCCCTACTTGTACAATGAATTCTTGTGTGAACCTACAGAATGTGGATGGTTGGATGGATGGATGGACGGATGGATGGATGGAAGATAACAGCACTCTGGGAATGACATTATGAGTTGGTCCATACGCTGAGGATGTAGAAAGACTATTCTCTGCATTGGTAATTAATAACTCTATCCTGAGCAAATGTTGATAAATCCTTTATAGCACACGTTATCTCTGTCTCTCCAACTCCTGCTCTGCATTTCCATTTGCCTGTTTCCACTGCTCCACCCCTGGCACCCACACGCTTCACTTCCCTCCTGTATTTTGTAACTGGTAGTGGATTTGACTCCCTTCCTGAAGAAGCAGGTGGAGGTTTTGTTGCTGGGGCTTTGTGTGAGTGATCGCATGTGTATGTGTGTATACAAAGACGGCTACAAATCCATTGGAAATAAACACCTTTTAAGGGACTTGAGAGAGAGACACAGGGCAGAGGAGAAGAAAGAGCCTACAGACCCTCAGCCAGACAATCAGTGAAAATGAAGAGAAAAACCCAGTGAACCAAAAAATGCCTCAGTTCTCTTTTAAATGCTCCATGATTTGCACCGAAAGCAGCAGAACCCATCACTGGGAAGCCCAGCTTTGCCGAAGCACCAGAAGTCACAGCAACCCTCACCCCTTCTCCTCCCAGCCCCGCACAGCTCAATTACCCCAGGCTGCCAGGCTGCACTGCACACACCCCCGCTGCCCAGCATCTCCCCCACCGCCCAGACAGCTTTCGCCAATGGAAGGAGTACAAATATATTCATTGGCACCTTATCAGACATGCATGCAAAACTAATTAACATGGGGAGACATGCAAGCTGCCACCCAGCCACAAATACACACCCACGAGCATGCACACACACACGCACGCATGCACAAGGCAACCCTTGTCTAGGGGGGACATTCAAAAGGCTTTGTCACTAATTTAGGCATCTGTCTCAGTCTGGTCTGGTCCTCCTGGCTAGGCTGGAGTTGTGTTTTTTTTCCCACTCTGTTTGACAATGCTGGGAACATGCCCGGAGACCCCTCATTCAAATCACCCCTTGACAATGGTCTCATTGTGTGAGCATATAGAAAAGGGAAAGGATGGGGGAGAAGATGTGGAAGGAGGGTAAGGAATTAAAATGTGAACCCGAGGAAGTGTTTACTAACACAAGCCCCGCAGCTGCCCTGTCTCTCCTCCACCCCCTTCTTCCACCCCCGGCCGCTCCAATGGCCCAGCTTGTCCGCAGCACGAGGTGGGCAGTGGGACAGGGAGACAGCAGAGCGGGAGCAGGACCAGGATCACAGCAGACTGGAAGGGTGAAGCCTCAGAGCATTCAAATCTTGAGCAGCAGGGGGGCAGGTACACATTTGGGAAGAGAGGATGGAGCCAGAGACGCCTTGGAGAGGATTAGTGACTTAAAACGTCCTGGGAAGGACATCCTTATGGAGGAGCAAGGGATTTATTGGTATAACCACTCCAAGGCTTTCCAGGCAGGGACAAATAGTGTTTAAAGCTGGCCTCGTGGATTAGAGCAAGTGAGCAGGCTCGCCGTGTGGTTTGGACTGCTCTCTTTGGTGCTGCTGCCAGACACGCTACAGCGCGAGAAGAAAGGGAGGGAGCAGCAGGGTGTCAGGGCCGGGGGCTCAGGGAACAGATCAGACTCCCTCCAGGACCCAACTGTCTGCCTACTGCTAGTTATTAAATATCAGGAGGGAAAAAAATAGGAAAAAATGCATCCAATGCCCTGAACCACCCCCCAGCCATGCCTGGGGAAGGAAATAGTGAAGGTGCAGATGGGGGGGTTGTTAGCCCCCAGCCCCACCACGCTTGGCTGGCCTCGGCAGACACCGTTCAGCTGGAAATGCCCACAAGTCGGCAGAGCAAAGGGAAGAGGAGCTGGGGAGGGGGAGAAGATGATGACAACGTTTTCCATATATGCAAATGCATCCGCACAAGATACCCAGAGGGAGACAAAACAAAGAGACCTCAAAGAGGCTTGCCATGAGACCCGCACAAAGCCAGATGCCTCTGTACACGTGAAAACCTGTGCAACACGAGATGCAATCCTGTCCAGAGGTTTTCCCATCTGAGCAGATATAAGCCCCCCAAAAAGCCTGATTGAGAAGCCCAGTGAAAGCTGCAAACACAAATGTCACAATCCCACGTCCTCCTACACAAACAGATGCACCTTCGGAGTACGAAACTATTCCTGTCCATCAGCTTAGTCAGAAAAGAGAAAAGCTGTGATGCAAACCCAAAAGAGCTCTGCCTCGGTGGGGCAGAGGTAGCCCAGCTCCCCTGACATCGCTCCTGCAGCCAGAGCCACCATCTCTGGACCTTTGTTTGGTTTCCATGAGAGGAAATCTAAGAGGTTTCTGGAGATCGCTGTGAACAAGGCCGAGCAAAATGTCACACAGAAACCCAAGAACATGCCTGACAGCGAAACATTTCCTTCCCACAACCACCGCGACAAAACGCAAGTCACTTGTGCAAATATTTCTGCTTAAAAAAAGGAAGCTACTGCCAAGTAAGCAAATCTGTGCTTTTTATCCAAACAAGTGGTTGTGAGCAGTTTTATTGCCACGTTCTTCTGCCCCCACACACAGGGATAAGTACTCAACATACAGTGACCCGAGGGACTCAGGGACAGAGCTGTGGTTTTAATAGGGCAATGCAGACACTGAATGAAATAAAGCCCTACAGAGATCAGTTTGCCAGGACTCAAGGCTGAGAAAAGCTATTTAACGGTAAAGAGAAACAAGGACACTCACAATTCTGCTCTCATTTCCACGCTGTAAATTTGGGCAGATTTAACTGAAAGCAATTAAATCTTCACTTAGGATTTAACCCAATGAAACTGAGGGCAGACCTCGGTACAAGACCCACCTCTGGGCTCTTCCCCACGACTTGCTCTGCAGAGGTCAGCAGGAGTTTCGAAAAAGTTGAGTGAAAAAGCAGTGGGATTCGTAGCACCAGCCAACAGGTCATTTCAAAGCCCTCTCAAGTTCTGTCTCCGCTGTTCTGTCCTTCGTTGAGGATTTGCCACTTTGCCCACGAAGCCTTGGCTGCAGGGGAAAGTCAGTACCAGCCTTGTAAGCACAGACACTCAAAGGGTATCTCTTTTCCTTTACCTCTTAGTGGGAGCTGAACACCTCAACAATCCTTCAACACATCTAGACCCTGATCCTGGGGGCTGATCCTTCCTTTCTGCTACCCAAAAGGTCCCACATAAGACCCTTTCAAGAAACCACGCAAGACCCCCCGTTATTAACACCTATTCGGCTATTCTTTAAATTTCATTTTATTCTAAGACAATGCATTTCAAAGGCTCTTTTGCTCAGTTTAACATTCTGGGCTTCACAAGCAACAAGTGATAAAACTCCTCACCTGCTCGCACCACAAAGGTAAGGTCACTTCTGGGCTGTGACCTTAAATCTATAGATCCTTTTCCCCTCAGACATTGAGAGCTTTAAATCTCAACATCTCATTAAATAGCTCTGCAGATCACTCAGAACAGATTGTGTCACAACATAACTTTTCGGCTGGTCACTACCCACGAAGGGATGATTTTACATGACATTTATTCACGCAAATTGCAGAGGCTGTAGTCTGGTTACCCAGCAAGAGCGTAAAAAATTACAGTTTAGATGCATAAATGCTGGCACCGCCATAGAAGGCACGATGAGACTGGAAACACATCCCTGGGTTTCAAATGCAGAGCAACGAAACTTAGAGCAAGTCCTCACCAGATGGGGGTTTGTCAGGAAAGATCTCCCCACCCCCAACACCCCCCAGAATGACCCAGGGGGAGGCAGAGAAGGGCATGTGCAAGGCTGCAGGGGCTGCAGAGAAATTAACTTCTCCCGCTGCATGTGCAGGAACCTGCCATGGGGAGAGCACACACGACATTTTACGTCACTCACAAAGCCTACTCTGTCCAATAAAGTGGGGAAGTAAAACAAAGCATGAAATCTAGGCATAAATTAGCATCCCTCTAGTCTAGCTTTATTTGTGCTGCTGCTGCTGTGGATTAGCATCTAGCTGGCTGACAGGCTGATAGGCAGACAGAAACAGGAAGAAATAAAAAAAAAAAAAGGAATCAGTGGGTGTCTTTTTTTCCCTATGGTTCCTGGGATGTCTGCTGTCAAAGTGCAGACAGTGTTCATCCCTTTAGGACCAGAATTTTTCCATCTTCGTGGGAGGGCAATGGGCTCTGCAGGAAAGCAAATCCCCCTGAGATGTTTGTGCCTGCACCCTGCGAAGATGGCACCCGTTGTCTGACTGCAAGCCCAACACAAACCCGTCACATCCTCAGCCGGCATCCCTCCGGCATCCTCAGCATCACTCTGGCTGGATTTCCAGAGCCCCAGAAGCAGTTACAGTGCTGGGCTGGGAGAACTTAGGGGTGGCACCTCGCCACAGGCACGCGTTGGAAGCAGGCACCCCAGGATTAGCTCTGGATCATGTTCACCAGCGCTCAGGGCAGCTGCTTCCTTCACCGCTTGCAGCCACAGCTGGGTTTGGTACCTGATCCCAGATGACATGACTGGGATCTCATGCCGGCATCTCCTCTCAGTTTGTGTCAGAAATGTGTCACCGCCAGCTCCTCAGGCAGGGGGACCTGCAGAGAGCTTCCATCGGGCTGTCACACAGCCTCCCGCTCCTCAAGGCTGCGTGGCAAAATAAGTGGTCATCACTGGAGACGTCTCTTCTCCCCGGGCTCGATGGCCTCATGCCCACCTGCTCTTTCTGAGCACAGTCATGAAGGGACAACGCTGAAGAGGTGCCAGTCCTGATGGCCACCATCCCGGCCCTTCCCAAACCAGATAGCCCTGCCAGAGGATATGTCGTTGCCCTAGCAGCTTCATGCAGCAGAGAGGAGCTGGGATGCTCAGGGAGGATGATACCAACTTGGCACTTGTGCCCAAACTGGGGCAACAACAGCAGCAAACTTGACTGTGTTCAAAACAGACTGCAAAACCCATTTCCACCCTTGCTGAGCCATTGGTTGGGCTCTGAGGTCACAGGACATCTCTAGTTTAGGGGACTAGGGATATCACTTAAGGAGAGTTCAGTTTTTAGGCTATGGATAGCCAATTTTCATCTGTTTTCAGAGGCGGCCTAGAAAACACAGACTAATTCTGCACAGCTGTAAAGCGAGTCCCTCAGGAGCACCGGCACACAGTCTGAACACCCCAGTGTCCCTCTGCCTGCCAGCAAGACACTTGCTGAGTGGGTCTGTTCAGAGGACACAGGTGTGAAAATTCCCCGGGATGTGGTGAATCCCTCCTCAGCAGAGCCCACGCAGCTCCCGGCCCTGCAGCCAAGTGCACTGGTGCCAGCAATCCCAGATCTGCCTTTGCAGCAGAGAGAAGACAAAGCCTTGCAGGCATCAGGCAGCCATGGCAGGCTCTGCTTGCCCCGTGCCCAAATGGATCAACAATTCCCCAAAGCTACCCCCAAAAGGAGTCACAGGGACAGTCTGCAGGGCTTTGAGACAGCCACAGCTGGAACAGCTCAAGCAAAGAAGATGTAGCCCTGCTCCTCCTGTCATGCCTCCCCCAGCCCATGGCTGGAATAAGGCATCATCACCATGCCATTTGGGGTTGGACGGAGGCAGAAGTCACTCAGAGCCTACAGAAATGCAGGGAGCTACAAGAAAGATCTTCCCTTTGCAAGGAAACAGTCCCCTAATGGGGTCCCCAGTCAACACTTATCTACATGAACCATTTGTTTCCTCCCCAAGCTCTCCACTTGCTCTGCCACATCACCCATCCACCTGATGGCAAACAATATGAGTCTGGTGGGTCCCCTTAGCACCTACTCATGAGCCCTCTGTATTTGTGCTCTGCTCCTCAGTGCTACACCATTAGGAAGCCCAGCCTGGGGATGGCACAGGACCACAACTGCTTTAAATGCTTGCACAAATCCAGGCTCATGCACGCAGTTTGCACTTCATTTTGGGGAGCTCCACTACACTTCTGCATAAGATATATTAAAATGTACACTGGTTACAGCACATTCAGGCAAATGGCCACTGGGGCTGGGGTGATGCCAATGAAACATATCACAAATGGACCAAAGGAGCACATCCTAACAAGACACTGGCCCGAGTGGCAACTTGCGACATGTCTGCAGCAGCCTGGGGAGATCCTGCATGGTCCAATGAGGATACCACAGAGAAAGCATCTCTTCTCAAGCAGTTTCCCACAGCACTACACGACCTCTCAGTTAAAGCAAGGACCAAATAAATTTTAAAAGGCATTTTTTTCCCCTATTCCTGGCAGTGGGGAAGTCAAATGCTCTTTTGCAAGCTGTCCCCAGAGCGAGACAGATCTGCAAATGTCCACAGGCACAGTCAGCCTGTGTCCGTACAAATTTGTCCTGACCACATCCACAAGAGCGTACACAGATGTGCATCCCTCACTTGGTCTCTTACAGAATGGGGCACCAGGGACCAACATCGCCAGTTATTACCTTCCAGAGGCTGAAGCACACACACCACAGACATTTGCTTCCAAGTTTTCCTGTGACCAGGGTCATATGACAGTGGCTGTGACTACTCCTGAGAGTCATCGGTACATCTACCGGCTTAAACAGGACCCCAGCCAGCCACCATCCAACCCAATGTAATCCATGATACTTTGAGTTGTCAGGCTCTCTTTCACCCCCATTCAGCATTACGCAGCATCCTAGACTGTTAGCCTTGAGCTTTGAATACCAGGGATCTGGATACTCAAAACTGCTAAGCCTAACTCCAAAAAAAACCAAGAATCTGGAGGGATTTGTTTCAGATCCATAATGCCTAGGCCTTTGACTCATTTCCAGAGTTTTCCCTGCAATTATGATGTCCCTAAATACACTCCTTGTTAGCATCTTTTCAACACTTCTAAGTGAGAACGGAGACTTTCAAATAGCCCTTGATTACACTTGCTGGGGGTTTGCAACAGACAACCCAAACCCCAAGCCTTGCACAAAAATCCCTGTGAATTGTTCTGGTCCAGCCCTGTCAGCTGCTCTCCTACCCAAAAGGTGTCTGCCCTTGAGAGCAGGATAGTAGAAGAAGGGAGGAAAGATGGAAAACAACCATTTCTGGAACTATTATTTAAATCAGGAGGAACAGCCCCAAACACCTTTCCTAGCCTTGGCCAGCAACAGCAGCTATTCACGAAGCTCTCACTGAATTTGTCCGAGTGAGAGCCAGGGGAAGAGACACATTGCTTCTGCCTCGCTAGATTTTCTGCCAAGCTTGTCAGCAAGGCATGCTCAGCCGTGTGGCCGCCCAGCGTATGCAAAACCTGGCCTGACACCCACCACATTCTGGACACCTCCCTAAATCACAAAGGCGGTGGCATCTCTTGCAAGGTGCACGCCATGCCCAGAGGCAGCAAAGGTGAGCTCCTCGCAGCCTCCCGGCCCCAGGCCTTCTGCCAACACTGTCCCAACATGGGGCACGCGGGCAAAAGAGCTGCTGGAGGAATCCACGCCAAGCGGCGCTGAGCATGACCTTTCTGCTTTACAACGGTAACCTGAATCCTAAATACTGGATTTCTAGGCACGCATTAAAGCCATGAGACAATGGAGTCGGCGAGGCTGGGGCTGGCTGCAAGCCAGCTCCGCGCCGGCCCCGCCAGCGCCCGATGTTTCCCATTTCCTTCCTTTTTTTTTTAATTTTTGCCCTGGCAAATAAGCAAAGTTCCCCTAAGCCACGAGGCAGGTGCACACACAAGCTCACCCGTGACTTGAGGACTAGGCATGACTCACCCCCCATGAAAGGTGGATGCCCGAGAAGACCTGGAGAGGTGGTTGCCTTCCTCTCTCACTCAGTCTCTCATACAAACATTGCTTCTCCTTTAATTGGTTTCATTCATGGCGGCCCTTCGCTAAATGTAATTATGCCAGGCTCTCTCCATCTGTCTGCGTTCAGGAAGAGCCATCGCTCTCAGTGTTTTTATTTTCAATCTTTATTTCTGCATTAATCCCCCCTCTGCAAGCTCACATGTACAATGATGTCCAGGACCTCCTGAGGACACACAGGCACCAAATGAAGAACAGGGCTCACCACTGGGTCTCTCCTGGCTGGAGGACTTTTTTTTTTCCACGGGAAAAGCCCCACACTTCAGTCAGTCTTTGTAACCACTTCCATCTCTCAACAATACCAGCAAAAGCCAGTCCTTTTGCAGACGTTCAGGAGCTGCCTGGGAGCCCAGGCAAGAGAAGGTTCCTTGATTCTGTCTGCACCCACAGAAACAGAGACATCTCTGTCCTGTCTTCCCCAGCCCAGTACATAAAGCTAGCAAGGAGATGTCTGCTCAAGTTGACATGGACTACTTTTCACATGAAGACTGCATTCAATCCTACACAAAGGTGCTAATTTTCCTTCCCAGGAAGGCAGGCAGGGTGAAAAGCTGAGCACAAGAATTAACAAACTCATAGCTGCATGGCTAAGGCTGCGAAGTGCCAGGAGCATTTTGTCCCTCGGGGTACATCACCCATGGTCCTTACACCTTGCTCAGCTAAGGTAGGTAGATCTTAGTGGAAAACACAATGCTGAAGGAGCTGTTGGCTTATCGAGAGACCAAACCCAGCGACACAGACCCTGGGCAACTAAGCACCATCTGGTGACCGCCGGCTCCCGACACAATAGCCCATGTTGGCATGTTTATGATAGAGACCAGAGGCGGATTCCCATTATCCTCATCAGATCTTGTGATGTGGTTGCAGGAGAAGGACCATGAGAAGCAGATGGGATGGCAGAAGAGAAAAGAACGCAGCGAGACAGACAGACAGGAGAGATTTATATGAAGCTAAAGCGTGTACCCATAAACATGGGATAAGTAAATAGCATGTAAGTATGAAATTAAATGCGGGGAATCCATGGCACCCAGTAATCAGTCAAATATCACCTTCACCTATTTTTCAGTTTATCATCAGCATTTTAAAATGAGATATTTATGCCAATAAGTAACCCAGTTGTATATTGTAACCCTACAAATATTGGCTGGGATCTGAGAGATTCGTCCCGACAGACAATTCATTTTTACAGTTATTTTTGGACTCCCAGCTTTCATGGAACACCGGCTCTCTGTGTTGGATTTTATGCCCCTGAAATGTATTTACAATGCATGGCATCTGTATTGTGCATTACACACTTAAATCATTGCTTTTCATTCATCGCTTATAAAAAAAAAATACTGCAATATCCTGAAGCTCCAAATACTCGAATTCAAAATATTACTGCTGCGTTTTCAGAGTAATGCTATAAAATAATGTTGTGTTTTTAGATAGAGGAGGGAAAATTGATCACGAGGAACATGGATTCCCAAGATTCTGGGAAGAAGGGGAGTTTGGATTCCACGCCATGATAAATGAAAAAAAAAAAAAAAAGAAGAATAATAACAATAAAAAAAACCTGAAAACCCCACAAAGGTTTATTTTCTAAACAAGAACATAGAAACATTTTGTCACTTAAACAAAGGGAGGAGGGTGGGGGAGGCTCCGCATCCCTGGCTTGCTCTCTGCAACGGACAAATACTATCAGAAACAAAAAGCATGGCATAGTTACCAGGAGCAGAGCTCTGCGCTTTAGATTTAATGATATGTATTTAAGTTCCTTTTAGGGGAAGCCTTCTGCAATCGTTGGGGGGGAAAAAAAAAAAGAAAAAACAAAAAAAGAAAAAAAATCATGGTTTTAAAGGCTTCTGTCATTGTTGCCTACGAGCCGAAGAGAAAGGCGCTTTCTTTGTCATCCGGGGGTTTATGAAAACACCTTAATGTGTCCTTTTCATAGGTGAAGCAAGGCGCACAAAGCAGCCGCGTGCCAACGCGTCCCCCCCGCCACCCGCAAAATAAATAAATGGAGGAACGCGGGGACGGCAGCCGTCGTAATCCCCCGGCAAAGCGGCAGCGAGGATGGTCTGGCGGGGTAAATATCGCACGTCTCCTGCCAAACCCCGCGTGGGCTATTGTCCCGCCACCCCTTTTAGATGTCATTAAGGATTTTTCGCATACAACCAAACGAGCGGAGGGGACGAACGCACTCGCTCCTTCCCCACCAGTTGGAGAAGCCATGACAAGGCGGCTGGGAGTCGGCACAGGGAAAACACAGGGCAAATTAGGAAGTATGTTAATTCAATTAATATCACAGAGGGCCTGGCGGGCGAGGGGGGGGGAGAGGGAGGGGTGTGCACAGATTTTCCGCCCGAGGAGGGAGGTGGCAGAGAAAGAACTGGGGCATGCCAGCTCCCGTTATTGTTCTGCCTTCATCGGTAATTAGCAAGATAAGGAGGGGACGGCATGAGGGAGGCAGCGTGGCGAGGACGAGGCAGTACTGCACCCCACCTCATGCCCATGCGGCCATCTTACAGGCGGTGCTCGCCTCCCGCAAAATGGCCGCCAGGGCCCACGCTGCCTTAGGCCCGCAGCCGGCCTGCCCCGGCAGGTTCCCTGCCACCCGGCCTGAGGTGGCTGGCACCCAGTGCCTGGGAGCAGTGGCAGTCATCCCACCGAGCCACAGGAAAAGGGGAGCCCTGGAAGTGAGGGAATCGCCATGGTGGGAGTGTCCTCCTGAGGCCTGGCGAGTGGCCATCTTAGCCCAGGCCCTGCTGACAGCGCCAAGGCATTGGACATGCAGCGCTTCCACAGCCTTCACCCCAGCCCTCCTGACTGGAAAAATCAAAATATTCTACTCCTTTGCATTGCCTGGTGCCTGCTCATAGCCACGGAAGCGGCTGTACCCTTGTCATGGCTTCCTGCCTGAATGTGCCCCGATGAGTCCTGCAAGCTCCTGGGCACTAGGCTGACATCCTGACTGGGTTCCTAGGCACTGGGCTGACATCCTGACTGGGTTCTGACCCTGGAAGATGTGGCCTGAACAGATAGAGTGATACAGGTTTGGCAACCCAAGAGCTGTGAGGGAAAACATCGCCTGCCCAGCGACCAGAGAGCAAGTTATAGACAAATTCTGCCTTTCTCCCAGTTGAAACAAAAGAAATCCCAAACCGAAATTGCAGAGACACCAGTAAAGAAGATGCGAACTTCCTAAATCTTAATTTGACACACATTTAAAAACAAGACCTGTTAGAAAAGGAAAAGGGATGGTCACACAGACGATGCGGACAAAGCTACACCTGTATCTCCCACTCCACAGGAGCGTTACAGCGGAAACATCAGTGTTGTTCAGTTCTCCAAATAAGCAATACCAAATACCAACCAAGGAACCGTCATCCTTGGTCCCAGGCTGTCCTCAGGACAGTTACAGCAATTACTGACACTAAAGCATTATTCGGGAAGTGTATCCCCTGTCCTTAACCACGATGGGGCTATTTTACATGGTGTGATAGGCACACAACACACACTGAAAATTTGGCATCTGCTGTAGTACTCTGCGGAGAACCGGAGCACGAGGGTGACTGCAACCGCACGCAGACAGGGCCATGTTACACATCTCGGTTAGACAGTGAAACATAAGGGATGGCAGGCTAGCTGCTCCGCTCCAGGGTTGTCTACACAGAAAACCACACCATTATAATGACAGCACTATAGGTCAACTGCTACTGCTCCTCACTACACTGGTGCACATCTCCACCCTTACACTGGCTTTCTCCAGTTTAGCTTAACTGCTTTCCAGCGTGACATATCCGGTATATAGGAGAGTCCTGCCTTCTGCTGAAGTAAATATCCACGGAGGCTGTATGCGTACAGCTTCTTGCTTTAAAATCCGCCCCCCAACCGTACATCTGTAGCAAGACCTGCCCTTCGGCTAACCTTTCTGTACTTTGCACACTTCTGGGCTGTTCACAGTGCCCGTGAAACACTATTACACCCTGCTTCCCTTGGGTGCTAATCCTGCTTGTCAACCCAAAGGCAGAAGCAGACGGTGGCTTGGCATTTTGATTACGTTGTGATCTGTTTGAACCTTCCAGACTCTTTTGATGTCTGTGCAAATTTGAAAGGGGGAGCCTTCATCCTCCACAATGAAACCCCGCTATCACACAGTGAAACATCTCGGGACTCCGACGTCCGTAGCCATCGCTAGGTTTGAAGCAGGGAGGGGAGTTATGGCTCCTCCAGGAAGAGTGAATTTCAGACTAACCAGTTCTGGCCCTGAGCAGAGAACACCACAGGGACAGCGCGTTGCTCTTCAAACAAATGCATGCGTAGGGGAGTATGCGCATGCACAGAGACACCATATTTATACAAATAGATGCATTCATAGGAAAATGCAAATAGCATCCTCTTCCGTCCCAGGCTCCCTTCGAGCTCCTGACATCCCAAGGTTTCAGAGGAGTACAACTGAGCTTCAGATCAAACATTAGCCCTGCGGGGGTTCCCTCAGGGAAGCAGCCGTGCACCGGGGTCTTTTCCCCGCTTCCATGCAAGGTTTTCCGACCCGGCCTTCCTTGGGTGCTCTGTTCTGACACGCGTTCGACACGCGCGCGCGCATGCAGAGCCTTGCTAAAAGGCGCTCTGGGAATTGAGCTCCGCTTCCTTCTTCTTGTAAATCAATTTTATAAACCAGCTTTTGTTTTATTTTTAACAAAGCAACAGAAATAATCTCCATGCACAGCCCTTGCTGCTCTCACAGCCCTGTCCTTTGGCACAACAAGCTGCCCAGGGTCCCCCAAGGACACGGGCATGGGAAGACAGAGAGGTAAGAAGGACTGGGAAAGACTGCTTTTGGGTGCACAGAAATCTACTTCTCCTCTCTTGAGCCTATTACTCAGCAGGTAGCAAGGTAGCAAGATGGGAAGGGAGCTGGATGGTGAGTAAAGCACTCCCAGCCTCCCTAACCCAGTCTCCATCCGGGCCCTTCATCCCCAGCCTACTGAGTTGCCCACTTTCAACCTGCATTTTACTTTGTGCTCTGCAAACCACAGTTCCTCTCGCTCTTTGGTACCAACAAGAGGTGACCCCCACAGCACCACTGCAGCAATTGATGTGCTGACATGCAACTTGTGACAGCCCAAGCTCTGCCTGCTTAAGGTGCACCCCTCTCTCCAGCATAGCCAAGGACTCATCCCTCCTCCTCCTCCTCCTCCCATCCCACTCGCCCAGGTCCAGGACTCAGGCATATGGAGACATTTCTTGATGAAACCTATCAGTGGGTGAGTGGCAGCTGAGCAGGTACTGAGCAAGACGTGGGGCCAGACAGCAGCCAGGGGGGAAGGCAGTGGGTGGAGGGAACGTGCCTCGGGAGGAATACTCACAAAGGGCTGCTTTCATTAATAAAACATTCCCCCCTCGGTCGCCTTTTGATTTGGGTGTAAGAATTAACCCCATCTGCCCAACAGCATGCTACCTACCAAGTCATCTCTGCTGAGGAAGGCTGTCTGACGCGTCCACTCAATTGCTACGCTTCCCCCTGCCTGCGCTCCTCAGCTCTCCAGACCCCCTCCAAACAGCTCACCAGCCTCGCTGGGTCTGCCCTATTGAAGAGATCCTCTTCCCACAACATAGATTAGACCCAGTGAAAATAGGCTTAGTGAAAATACCATTTCACTATTAATGCTCCCCCCCCGCCTTCACACTCTCTCCCACCCAGAAAGATTATAACAAATCCCGGTCACCTTTTGCCCTTGCTAACTATTGCTCCAGTCTCTGCAGTGCTCGCCTTCTACTGCAACTAGAGAGCTGGGCACAGGGTAGTACTTATACATGCACACACATATATATCTAGTCAGCATTGGAGATGTTCAGCTGCAGAACACAGATCTCCCTGCACAGCATCTCGCCTTGTCACGACACCCCAACCCATCCCTTTCTGCTGTAATTGCAGTGCCTGGTCCTTGGGCATCAGCAGAAAGTTGCTGCAAATCCTGCGCTGGTTTCAGCACGATCTGGCCGTACAAAATTGGTGGGGGGTTGCTTTTACATCACTGAGACGTTTCTATTCTCTTTCTGTTTCAAGTAAAACCGAGATGCAGAGATGCCTCCGAACAGACAGCCCCTTCATTTTTCCAGAGGTGTTTTAATGAGTGACTTGCCTTCCAAAAAGGGGCTGGCGGAGGGGAAGGATGGCAGATTCTCCACACAAATTCAATAGCTGGTAGGTTGCCATGGGCTAAAGCATTTCTTTGCACACATGAAGGGAAGGGACTCCAGAGCACTAAGGGTTTTGCCTCCCATGAGTTATAGCTCTACCCTTCAAGAGCGGAATAAATGCTTTATCCCATTGCAGCCTGCGATGTATTCTACATAGATGGATTGATTTCCCCTATTGTTCTTAATAAATCCTGGCGCATGAAGAAACTCGCTGCACAGCCATTTTTCCTACCTTGTTCTACCTTGCAGAAGTAATAAGGGTCAGATGTGACTGCGGTGGGAAGCAAAGGCCGTACGCAAGGCGGTACTGTGCTGGAAGCAGTGGGTGTGTTCACAGGGGCTCCGTGGGTGCAGACAAGCAACACCCTTTTCTCTGTTTATTCCCCCTTCTAGTCGAAG
Source organism: Thinocorus orbignyianus (assembly GCA_013400375.1). Lineage (NCBI taxonomy): Eukaryota > Metazoa > Chordata > Aves > Ciconiiformes > Thinocoridae > Thinocorus > Thinocorus orbignyianus. The sequence goes on from VXBW01003579.1 coordinate 137,356, forward strand.
CTGAGGAAAAGGGGAACCATGGCTGGGTAACGTACCATCGGTGTGGCTACAAGGGGAGCAGCCATTCTACAGGCTGAGCCTGCACAAGCTCCCCTGCTCCACACAGGGAAAGGCAAGGCTCCGGCCATCTCTGACCAGAGCTTGCACAATGTCTGATAAATACCAGGCGGAGCGCTGCACTACTCTAAAGCCTTCCCAGCACACCCCACTCCCTGCCATGCCCCGTCCATCAGTCCTGCCCCTGCCCACATCCCCAGCTGAGGGGAGCCCACAGCACCAGCCTGGGAGCTCCTCTCATTTTTAAAAACAAAAAAACCAAAACAAAACAAAAAGCCAAACCAACCCTCCTCTCAGTGACTCCCAGCTGCACAATTCAGACCTCCAGGCTGTTGAAAGGCTCTCTCCATCACTACCCTCTTTCCTACTCATAAGGTTGACATCTGTCCCCTTTCCCTGTTTCAGGAAGGTGCTTGGTGGCCGCAGCTTGGTTGGTGCCCAGCAAGGAGGCTCTGCTGGGCTCCAGGAAGCAGGTGGTTTTGCATGGACCTGCCTTGGCCACCTGCCTCCAGCTCCGTCCAGGCTCCCTGGATAATCGCTGCTGGCCTTCTCTAGCCACAGCTAACAACTGGCTCCATGACAAAAGCCTGGATGGGAAATTTGGGAGGGAGGGATCAGGTGAAAAAACTGGTCTCCCATGCACAGGTTGGACTTGATCCTTCAGCAAGATTCCCAGGGACTCACCTCTCCTTGCTCAGGTGGAGACATCCCAGCCCTTCCCAAGGCATCCCACTTCCGCGAGCTTGCAGTCATGTCTGATTAAGGAAAAGAGAATTTGTCTCAATTAGAAAGAGGCTCCCGTATGCATGGACGGATGTCAAGTAATTACTGAATGTCACTCACGGCTGGAAAAAGAGACCTTAAATTTGGGACCATGCAAACTCACACACACAATTGCGAGTGAGTTACGGACCCTGGCATGCTTCAGAGCGTACCTTGTGTGGATGCTTTCAAGCCCGTCCCCTCGGCTGAAATACACCCAGCCCCATAAAATACAGCCAGACACGACCCCGTTCTCTAACAAGGAAATAAAGCCGAGCGGACCCGTGTTGCCAGAGCCCAGAGAGCAACACTGTCTCTTTAATTTTCTCCCTGGCTATCTCATCCTTTGCACAAACTCTTTCCTCCCTGTGGCTTCTTCCAGCCTGGTGGGCAAAGTGGGAAAACATCATTAAGGAGGAAAAATAATTTAGTTTGTTAATCAGTATCCAGTGGTGGGAAACAAGAAAGACAGAGAGCAGGGCTGGCGGTTAGGGCTTAGGAAGGGCCAGCACAAAGCCCACCATTCATGACATCTGGGGCTGGGATTCTCATTGAATTAAACAGACACAAAGAGCAGAGGCATTTCATGCTCTCTTCACAAGAATTATCATATCTCCCTGGCACTAGGAAACCTTCAGCACAGGAGAGGGGGAGAGAGAGGGAGAGGGGAAAGCGGGCAGGCTGGGTAGAAATATGGGGCAGGGTAGAGGAGGCTTTGTTCCAGGGTTGGATTTATGGATGGGATGCGGCGCGTTGCTTTGCGGGGAGAGACAGGGCCCTGGCGCGCTGGGTCTAATAAGAATCAGCAAATGTGAAACAGGGGGCCCCTGTGTACCATGAAGCAGGGAAACCCGCGTTTGACAAGCCAACAGTATAACCGCTCGCCTCTCAAGGCTGTGGAAGGATGCTGACGTTCATACGAGATGTGTCGTCTTGTGTGTGTGTGTCAGCGAGGAGGGGGGAGAAGGGGAGCAGCGAGAAGTATAAACAAGAGACCAGGCAGCATCGTTCAGTCATGAAAATTAATTAGCTAATGTGCAAACCATGGCTGCCTCTTCCCACTGCCCTGCAAGCGTTCCCCATAAAGCTACGGTGCGCGCAGAGCCTGTGACTGGGAATGACAGGGGCAGATTAGGCAGCTCCTTGGGACGCAAGCCTGGCAGCAAGAAACCCACAGCCCGTGCAAAAAAAAAAGTGAGGAGGGGACATATTGGGGTTCTTGAGGAAGGAGCAGAGCCCAGGGGCCAGGAGAAAGAAAGGCAGGAGAGACCAGGCACTGAGCTGAGACCAGGCATCGTGTTGCTGTAGCAGCATAAATTGGGGTGGGCCTGATAAACCAGCCATTAGTGGTGTATGATGGAGAGCAAAAGCATTTAAAGTTTAAGCCACAAGCTCTCTGAGGCAGGACCTGTCATCTCCTCCAGGCTCACACCACAGAAGCCCATCCTACTTGGTCTCTGGGCATCACCAGCGCATCCACTTTAAATACTAATTGTTCTATGACCAAGACCTATGAGCTGCTGGGAGCCTCCCTATAGCATTACCTGCAGGAAGAAGGGACAGATCTCTGACCTCCCGTCCCCAGGGCAATTTGACCCCGTGCACTGGTGTCACAAGTGAATATTGCTACCCGGTGATGAAGATGAGAAACTCCTGACCAACTTCACGTGCCCCATCCCCGAGCTTTCAGATCCCACTACAATATCCTGCTTATTCTTGGCTGGGAGCAACCACAGGAGAATGAGGGTGCAGGTGGCAATTACCCAGCAGGAAAGGGCACAAGAAGGGAATGAGGAGATGCAGAAAGCAATTGGTAGCGAGAAAAAAAAATAGAGAAGCTTCTTCGACATGGGATGTGCAGAGAGAACAAGGAACACGCTGGAAACAAAGGGATGCAAGGAGAGAGGAAAGGCTGGGATGGGCATCTCGGCAGACATGTAGGTAAAAGTTGAAAAGGAAGCACTAATTAGCACCCAGACCATCACTTTCCATTAATAGCTTGTCACCGTTTCCTTGATGTTGCTGAGAGCAGGAAAGTTGGTATGTGTGATGCTTACCTGTCTCTATCTCATTAACAGAAGTCAGGGTGAGAATAGACGTTTATTGCCTGCACCCAGACAGACAGGCCCTTTGCTGAACTGAGATGCAGGAGAGAGGGGGAAAGTTACAAAAAAGATGCTGGTGAAACACAAGCCCATAGCAACATGAAGGAAACCCAAACCTAGGACACTCGAATACCTTTGCCGACATGGGAACAGCCCCTAGGACGTTTTGGGATCCAGGAGTCCATAAGGTAAAACCACTATATCATATATGATAATCCAGAGGAGATACACTGCTGGTCAAGGGAAAATGCTCCAGTATCAGCACAAGGTATGTGCAAGGGGCCATGACTGCATTACACCTGGGAAAGTAAAACAAAAGACTGCTTGCTTCCCCCGGTTTGCTCAACCAGAGTCCACTCTGCTAGAGACCAGACAGCCAAATACCTTATTGCAAGCCAGAATGGAAAAAAAAACCCAGTAAACAAAGAAAAAAGGAAAAGAAGCACCATTTCAAGCAAAGATAAATCTGCATTGCACGTAACCACCTCCGAAGTAATTCTTCCAGCAGTTAAAAAAAAAGAAAAAGATATTAGATCTCCTGTGTGATACACAAAGGCCTCTCTGTTCCCTCCAACATGTGCAATGGCCCCTGCTAGGGACCCTGGAAAGAGGGAGCGTGCAAGGCAAGGACGCCCAAGCAGCAAGGATTTGCAAGCTGATAGCCCACATCTGCTGGTGTGGTGATGGGAACCTGCATGAGCACGCACACTCCTATGGACACCCCCACTTTCACAAGCAGACAAATTCACTACACAAGCCGAAGGTTCCTCAAGAGCAGGAGCCTAAAGCTCCCTAGGAGTGAAGGAGGCAAAACCAAAGGCAAAGAAAACATCGAGGTTGGGGATGGAGGAACAAAGGCTTCCCCCTCTCAGCTTGGAGACATCTTCTTGACCATTTAGCTTAGATCAAGTGTAGGCTCTGTTGACTCCTCCATCTATTCAAACGAGCACTTTCAATAGTCTGATAGGTCTTTTCTGCTCTACGGCTTCTCTACCCCTGTATTTGCCATCCCCAACCAATGCAGTTAATGCCACACACAGAAACGCTGCCCTGAAGAGCCCTCTTTTAGATTGCGTGGTCAAGCACTTCAAAGTTAGGAACTGTCCAATTTATGGCTCTCCCTGCAACCTTAATTCCACCTCGCTGTGCAGCCACCATGGTCAGGGAAAGAGGGAGCAAGCTAAAAATAGGCTGTGACCGTGTCATTACAGCCTTGCCTCGTCAGGGCAGGGGCAGCAGGAGGCTCAATTAACGTCTCATGGCCAAACCGAAATCAGGTACCCCCCGATTTGCCAGCGCTTGCTTTGGTGCCTTCAACCATGTACATTTTTAATATACAGAAATCACGTGCATTCTAAACATACAGAAAAATGCATTATTTATAGCTAATAAATAATAGATTGTTTATATAAGCAAAAAGAAAAACAATTGTAGGCAAGTGTAACAAATTCCCCTCCCTCCTACCCCGCACCCATCCCTGCCTTGGTCCTGCGCAGGCAGAGCGGCTCCAAGCCCCGAGCCTCGGCACATATTTCTGCCACTATGAAACACAGGACTAATGCTATCTGGCAGCGGCAGAAGGCTGCTCTCCCGGGGCCACTGGGGCTGGCAGTGCCCAGGCCAACGCACCCACACCCCCCTACGTTTTTTCCTCCCAGTACCAAGACCTGGAGGAGGTTTTATTTTCCAGGAGATGTGGCCGTGCTGGAAGAATATGAGCTAGAAGTGGAAAGGGGTGGTGGAGTTGACTGTGGCTGTCCTCCCACCTACCTAAGGTTGGCCCAGAGCTCTGCAGCACAGTGGTGGGAGCCCAGGGTTTCACCCTGCTCACGGTCTGTTATTATTATTCCAGGGAAACGATAAATTTTAATTTCCACCCCCCCCCTCAAGAGGCAACCAAAGGGAAATCATGACTCCGAACAATTCATAATTCAGCTAAACCTGAAAGGAATTTAAGGGACAAAGAACAGGCATTTCTCCAGCTGAAGAGCTTCCCCCGGACGAATTTCAAGGGCCCGCAGCAAACAATGGGAGTGTCAGAGGTGCTCAAAAAAAAAAAAAGTTCAAGAATCTTTACAATAAAAAGTGTTAGGCAACACAGAGGTCAGAGCCAGCTCCTCCTATAATAAATAGCACGACTATCCTACATTAACTATAGGAGACATTTTAATGCAGTGCCTCGGCTTCGTGCTAATTATACTTTTTCACCATATTTTGAACCTAAGAAAAAATGTCATCAGTTAATTATAACAGATGACGGAGTGTGAAGACTTCCTCAATAAATAATGCCTTGATATCTCATATCCAACAAGCTGCGCGAACTGCTCTGAAGGTGCCCAGAAATATGTGCTCTCAGGAAATATATCAAGAAGTGATGGTTCCATAAGCTGGCTTTGTTTCCAAGCCTTGATTTTCGGCCCAATAATTAAGTGATTTTTATGGATTGGGGAGAGTAAAGGTCGTGGGACTGCTGGAACCGTGCCAGAGAGAGTCAGTGTTTAAAAATAAATAAATTCCCAAATCAAAATGAGATACAAGAGGCCTCAGCAAATTCCCCCCACGGCCACACACACGAGCGCACAGAAGCGATTTGGTTTCTGGACCCAGGTCCCATCTTTCTTTTGCTCTCAGCATCTCCACAGGAGTCTGGCATGCACAGAAAAGGTCTGGTTTCAATGAAACCAGACCACCGCTGCCAACATGCCACCAGGAGCCAGCCACCGCCATCCACCTGTCCTGAGGAGGAGGGACACTGGGCACAGCTCCCTGCTGCACCCATTCCTGCCAAGGCCGGTGGGCATCTGGGCTGTTATGAAGGTTCCTCAACTAAACCATCTTTCTTTCAGCTCCCTTCCCCACCCGGCACCCCTCACTTCCCCCTCTGAAGAGCTGGGATTTGGCGTGGGAAAGATGTCTTTGGGCTTTTCACAAATCCAGTATCCCCTTGAACCAAAACCAATTAGCCTGGCCCAAGGTCCTGCCATTGAGGGACTGTCCCTTCTTTTCAAACCCCTGCGGGCTCAATTGCTCTAAGGAGCCTGGATGTGAATGAGCAAAGCCCACTTAAAGTGGTACTTAAGGCCAGACCAGGGTGAAGGAAAAGAGAAAGCCTCTATAGGAACAGCAAGCTGAGTTTCCAAGAGACAGCTAACTGCCGGAGATTGTGTTCTTTTGCTCCCCCTGGTTTTCTTTTTTGTACCCCCACTCCTGAGCTTTCGAGGCAAACGCTCCTAACCAAACCTGAGCCTCTGAATAAATATTAGACGGCACCTGAAAATGTGAAAGCCAGAGCCCTGTCCCGACTCTCTGCGGATGCCAGGAGCCTGGCCGCAGGCAGTGTGATAGCTCAGCCTCGTACCAGCACAAGCTCTGGTCCTGAACACGTGTGCCTGGAGGGATGGAGGGAGGGAGGATGAGCAGCCCCAGACGATGCTTTTGCAGCCAGGCTCTTGGCAAACACCTCCTCCAGGTGACTGGACTCATGGGCACAAAATGCCAAAATCCCCGACCTGGAAAGAGTGAACTCCCAGCACCATGTGGCAGAGAAGCCAGCGTGGGCAGCCACGCAGCCATCTTACTCTCATGGCCCCTGAGGACTTCTAAAGGCTCAGGGTGACCAAGGGGCTGGTGGGGGTGACACACGGTACCCACACCAAGAGCAGCTGGGAGAAACTCATGTCACTTGCACAGATGCCACATTAGCACCTTCTCTCCACCGAGACACGAGAAAGCGTGTTTCCAGCACGCAGCCACACATCCCTCCCGCAGTCATGGGTGGGATGGACCCTCCAAGACCCCTGAGCTCTGCACCTTCTCCAGCGGCATGGACAAAGCCAGGGCAGAGCAGCAGGTAAAGGGAAGCACCATCCGCCTGCCTCAAGGGTGCGGGGAGGAGGTAGGAGCCAAGGGAGACAAAAGAAATGGCCAAGCTTGGTTGAACCCACCACTGCCAGGCAATTTTGCAAAAATGCCCATTGAGGGGATTTCATCCACAACTGAGCGGGATGGCTCGCATGGCCCGGCTCCTGAGGTGGCTCCTTCGAATGACAGGGATCAAACAGCCCCTTCTCCACCTGTCCCCTAAGCCTGGGCAGGTTTGGCTTCCCCAGATATCTGGTACAAAGACCCTTCACTTTGTGCCTCAAGCCAAACCCGCTGCACGGTGGCCAAGTTTTAGGAAGAGACGGGAAATAATGAGTTGGAGCATGCAATGTCCCAGGGCGTTATTTCCCTGGGGTGAAACCCACAAATTATATTTTCCATTTATCCCCCAACGGCACACACCGATTCTTCTGTTTCTGGCTCTCTCTGCCCATCCCCAGCTCTGTCTGAAGAACAAAGACATCACGGCCCAGCTCCAGAAACCTCACCCACGTCTGGCCTACACTGCATCCTACTGCTCTGCCAGCAGAGTCCCACCAAGAAGAGAAACCCACCAGCAAGGACCACAAATGCCAGAACTTGGGCTCTTCTCCTGGCACAGCCCAAAAAAAAAGACACCTTCCCTTCTGGGGCTGGGCTGCGCAGGGGAAAAGATCCATCTGAAGCCAACAGCTACACAAACAGGGCAAAGGGCTAAGCCACAAAGGGACCCGTGTGCCACCAAAACCCATCCCTGGCCCAAAGATGGACCTCTGAGGACCCTCCTTCCATAGCGGCACTTAAAAAAAAACCAAAAACCAAACACTCCAAAAAAACCCCACCACAAAAAAACCCACCCAGAAAGCAGAGACCTGACGGTGGGCTGCAAGGGACTCTCTAAATGCAGCGGATATTTCCCAAGCAGGGATTTACCAGGGGGCTTTATCCGCCTCCTCGCCCCCCACCCATGCGTGCACAAGCTGGGGATGCTCCTACCACCGTCCCCCATCACTCACTGCCAGCTCCTTCATTAATGGGGGGGCTGCCTCCACGCGTCCCCCAAACACCTGCAGGTTCACGCCAACAATGGGGTGGAAAAGGAAGAATTTTAGCACCAGTAAAAAGATTCAACTGCGGTTTCTCTCCCACGGAAACTAAAGGCCGAATTGCTCAGTCCCTGGCTCAATCCCCTTAGGGGGGAACTGCTCTGGGATAAGTAAACCAAGCCCATGGCCTGAAAAATTACCTGAAAAATCAGCTCATAACAGGTGATTTGGGGGAGAAAAAAAAATTTAGGAGTCAAGGGTGGTTTCTGACCAGCTGATCCAACAGCATGGTGAAAAAGCTTGCATCGATCCTTTGTAAGAGTTCACATGTAGACACGGATTCCCACACTTCCATTTTATTTCATAAAATTATATATATATATATGTATGTATTTATATACACACTAAGACATTTATTACAGGCGTGTGTATATATATAAATTTTTTTCCTTTTTTTTTTTTTCCTTTTATATTTTCACCTTTTGCAATTACAAAAGGCAGGGACAGAAATACCTCCTGGGTTCTGCCAGTGCAGAAACACTCCCACCAAACAGGTTTTGCTCTAACACGCCGGTCGAATGATTCCTCCTGAATTATATTCATTAGGAATTTGAATGTTTCTTTCCTCCATCCCCCCATCAAATCATTACTCTGGAATAAATGCATTCATCAGCCACCTAGCTCAGTTCCCTCCTGCTTTGTTCAGTCTAGTTCTAAAGCGTTTCCACTGAAACCGCTTGTGCCTGACTCGATGCTGGCGCACGGAAGGGGGGAAATAAAATAAAAGATAAATATGAGAAGAATCGAGTGCCACTCACAATATTGTGGAAATAATTGGAAAATTATTTCTTAAAAATAACCAACATCATAAAGGAGGGAAAGGACTACGTTCCCACCTCTCCACCTCCGATCTCTTCCACAATTTCTGGGATTGCATGGAGCATACATATTCCAGATGGGCTGGAGAGAAGGAGGTTGGTTCTTAATGACACGTCTTTCGCTGCCTTTGGAATGAATGATTCATTCGGATCTTGCCGAGACTCGGTGCCACAGTTGAGTTACATTTCTAGAAAATCCGTATCTTTAATTCTGGCGCTGCGTGTGGGACCCAGCAAATCATGGAATTACTGCTGTAACTTCGGATTAGTAACGCTTTCTAAATGATAGTCTAATTCCAGGCCTTCATGCTTTTCAGCGTTCACACTCACACAGCCTTTTCCCTGGGAGGCTTCCTGCGGAATTAGTGCTGGCGTCTTCATCTTTCTCTGCCCTTTTTAATTTCTCCAATGACTTCTCATTAGAATATATAATAACAACAGCTCCTCAGAACTTTTCCTTTTTCCCGGCATAGCCAAATTCAGGCTGAGATCCTGTTTTCCTTACTGTGGTTATGGCGGTGCTTTGCTGGCCCTGGAAGGGTGCACAGGCGTATTTAGCTTTGCGGGCCCTACGTGGCGTCTGACGCCATTACCCCGTGGAAGGCGAGGTGGAAACCTGCCTCCGAGGTGTGGGGGGCTCCCACCTCTCGCCACCCCCACACGCCGGTGGGCGCAGGTGGCTCGAACCCTGCGGTGCTACCCTCTCCCCTCAGCGAAGGATGCCCAGCCGCAAAGGGATGGAGCAAGGGTACCCGGGCTGACCTTCTCCCAGCGCTGGGAGAGCAACAGCATCTTCCCACCCCTTCCCATCTCCCGCGGG
>VXBW01003581.1:0-45385 GCA_013400375.1 Thinocorus orbignyianus
CCCTATATCATTCTGTGATTTTGTTACTGACTTAGCTGCTACATTTCAGTGAAGCTCCCACTGAATTCTACAATTCATAGAAAATACATCTGAAACGGGTCTTAAGAAGTCATTAATGACATTAGCCCAGTTTCAAGGCAAATATGGGTCATATCCAAGTCCTTCTTAACTGGTATTTATCTACCCCGAATTTAAAACCTCTGAGAATTAAGATTTTAAAATCTATTTTGCTGTCTTACCACTAGAAATTTGTTAATATATAACTGCATCTGTCTCACAGCAATTTAAGTTTAGTGATTCTTGTTCTGTCAGTCATACGCATGGAGAAAAAATTACATCCTTCTGCTAAATAATCCCAAATTGTCTGAAATATCTTGTCTGGATTTCTAAATATTATTGCTTGTTCTTCAGTTCTCTTCAGACGGCTCATGTTTTGCTTCAAGTACACTAAGCTAGACATAACTGTGGCCTTACAGAGACAAAGTAGAGGTATTATTTTACTCATCATCTAAGCAACAGTAATTTTAAAATACTACCCAGCCTGGCTCATGTCCTTCTTGCAATAATTTAAAACTGTAGAGTCACATTCCATTTACAAACCACTGTACCACCAAAAGCCTTTCCTGAAGAACTGTTACTAATCAAATTATTTTCCTGTCCTTGTTTGTGCTGTAGTACTTTCATTCACAGCATCTTGCACATGCTATTATCAGTTTTAAAATTAATAATTTACTAATCTTAAAATTCAGCCTCCAATTTGCAAAAATTCTTTTTATATTCAAATGTTATTCTCCTGCACATCCATACACCCTCTCAACATCCATAATGAGAAATTATTTTCAACAAGGATTCCACTCTGCTACAAGCAAAATAAACCATATAAAATAAAGCAAATTTATACTTACAGATGAACAGGTCTAGGAACAGGCCTAGGGTTAGGAATCAGATCTCAGTTCTTCTTCAGCTCTATCATACACTCAGCAAGCAATGATGAGCAACATTCATTCTATAAATGTTCGATGCCATCTGTAATAACAGGGATAAACAATTCATGTTTATTTTTAGATAACTTTCTCTTGTAGTTGCAAAACTATACATATGAGAAAATATTTATAAATTATTTGCCATGAAATTATAATGTTTATATAATAAAGCACAAAATTATTTTAATACCATCTGGATTGAGCCAGGGGAAAAATGTAAAGTTATGATGGAAGTAGGCTAAGATATTAAAATAATTCCAGAAAATCCAGGCTACAGACTCTGATCTAGGTTTTGGACCAGAAAAAATCACATTGCTGCTAGATATTCTCACTCGACATTTTAAGAGTGGCTTGATTCTTTTTTTTTGAGTTCAGGAAAACACTGCATTGGAGGTTTAAATCCATCTCTATATAGCTGAGTATACAATATCCGCATGAGCAGTAGACTTAAGTGCTTCCAGAATGAGCATGATGTAAGGGGGTTTCCTTAGCAGAGATCCATACAAATAATAGGGAAAAGGAATCAAGATACAACTTTGCTGCTGTATTAAGAACCACAGAATTACAAAATTATTATTTGCCAAGTGCTGAAAACATGAAGACAATTCAGTTGCTAGTTTTCCCTCACAGTATGACATGACCTAATGATCCTTCAATGCTTTTTCTTTATACTGTTATTTTTCCAATAAATAGCATGAACTTGTTTCTTCTCACCCCCTAAGTAATCATTTATGAGAATTCAGATGGAATGATGTGTTGGTGTTATTTCTCTAGTTCCTCTATATGAGATGTGCTGGAACATCTTTATCTCACTGACTCATATGGATATGGTCTGTCATGTTCAAAAAAATACAAAATTGAAGAACCAGTGCACAAACACTTTCCAGCAGCACTTACTCTGTCAGAGAAGTTCTGGAAAATCACACATCAATTATGACAGCAATAGCAAGATTCAGGGATATTTAGAAACTTTTGACATTGGCTCCTCAGAGTTAAGTTTCTCACCTTCCAACCATATGTTTCTTTCCTGATTCTTATCTACTACTTCCTCTCTCTGCTGTGCAATTTTAAAGCTCTTCTTAACTAACTAGTGCTATGATTATACTTACTGTGTGTTTTCTTTCCTGAAAATGTCTGTCTGTCACTCTAAAACCCATAGACCATTCTCCCTCATCCACCACTTAGCCAGATTTACACCCAGGATTGAGTAAAATTAACAAGGAAAGCTTTAAAGTTTAGCCATTTGCAGTGAGATGGCTTAAACTGAAGCATTGTTAAATATTACAAAGGTCAAAGAATACTAAGCAGTATCAAGTTAAAGCAAAGGATGGCTAGTCTTATGTAAAACAACTTTCAGATTGCACGTCTGTGGTGGGTTGACACTGACCAGCTGTCAGCCACTCACCCAGCCACTCTCTCACTTTCCCGCCTAAACTGGACAGGGGGAGAAAATAAGACAAAAAAGCTTGTGGTTCAAGGGCAAGGAGATCACTTACCAGTTACCATCACAGGCAAGACAGATTTGACTTCGGGGAAACTGAATGTATCGCCAATTAAAACAGAGTTTGAAACAAAGCCAAAACACAAACTCCCTTTCTCTTATCTCCCCATTTTGCCTGGCTCAGCTTCAGTCCTTCATTCCCAACTCTACCTACATTCCCAAGAGGCACAGAGGGATGGGGAACGGGGGTTCGCAGTCAGTCCAAAACAGTCCCTTGCTTCAGAATGGGACCTCTCCCAGGCTGTGGTCCTTCGGGATAAATCTGGTTCAGTGTGGCTCCTCCACAGGCCACAGCTCCTGCCAGGAAAACCTGCTTTAGTGTGGGCTCCCCATGGGCCACTGTTTTTTTCAGGAAACACCTGTTGCCGCTTGGCCTTCTCCTCAGCATGGAATCCCAGCTTGGGCGCCCAGACCACCTAATCCCCTCTGTTCCCTCTGATCTTGGTTTTGCAGAGCTGTTTCTAACACTTTTTTCCCTTGCTCTCAGTGCCCTTTATTAGATATTTTTTCCCTGAGGTGCCACCCTCCTGCTGGCTGAGGGGCCAGGCCAGGTCCTGCCCAGTCCAGCCACCCTGCAGCCCTCGCCAGCAGCAGGAGATGCAACACTGCGTACTGTGACTACCGCATTGTATTCTGGAACTACAGCCTCAAGCTCCTGATTTAGAAATGGTTTATAATAACAAATATCCTCCTAAAGGCAGGAGTTCATCATCCTGAACCCACAGGTTACTTGCAACAGGGAATTGGCTGGGCTTCATGGCCCAGCTCTAGAGAAGGCTAAAGACAGAGCATGAATATTACCTGTCAGAGGAGGTAATTCTGCAGAGCTAGAAATGAAAATCTGGGCTAAATAGGCTATTAAGCTGTTAGCTACCTCCAAAAGCATGAATGGTTATGTCTATTTCACCTTGTTCAAAATATTTTAGATGCTTGAAATATGTTGCCAAAAATAAAAAGGTTAAAGCAAACCATTAGTGTTCAGGACACAACAACAACCAGTACAAAGGGCTACGCCCCACTGTGGTTGGAAATCACAGTCCACACGTCCTCCTGCTGCCTGTCATAATTGTAACGAAAAACACATGGGTTTTTTCTTATCAGTGCAGAAAGAAATAGGAATCACTTCAGCTGAAGAATAGTTAAAATGGGGGAAGAAAATGCCTCTGTTGCTATCTCGTTAAAAATGCTTCTAGCCTTCCTCAGATGGCATTCTTTGCAACAGCAACTTTTAAATGACAGCTTGGGAGACCAGACAGAAATAATTATTTCCGGTGTTCAGAACAAGCCACACCTGATCTATTATTTAATTATCTACAGATGAGGACATTGATAACAAGTGTTTCAGAACAAGTTGCCTTCTTTCTGTTGTGCTTAATTTTTAATTGTGAAACTGCATATGGCAATGAGTTAATCTTAAAATAGAAAATTACCATTGTGACAAACTGTTCTGCAAACATAGCCTGCTAAAATAATACATAATGAGCTTCTCTTGTTTTGGGCAGGGTTGGATAATTGTGAATGCTCACAAAAAGCAGCTTTATGGACATTTCTATCTGATGAATATTTTTAGACAATTAGTGTTATTTGCTTTGAAACCACTTCTGTCTTCTTTTGTACTAAAGAAGACTTAATTTCTTGCATAGGCAAATTTAGAACATTTAGGCATAAAATGTTTTTCCCCGTCTTACTCTGAATTTCTGCAGATTACTGCCACACCGTTCTGTTTGTGAAACTGCTATGCACAGCTGAATTTGCTATGACATCCACAATGAGTTTTCTGACCAGTTAACAGATGTTCCCCATTTTGCCACTCAAGAGAAGCGAAAGAACAACCTCTCTTTCTGGTCTTACAGATCAGCTATTGTCTAAATACTCTTATGTTCAGTAGGAACAGCTCTAATTTTAAAGCTGCTGGACTGTGCTCCCATGCAACGCACTCATTTCTGCCTTTGATTCTACACAGACTTACCCACAAAAATCACTGCTGCATAATAATGTCTATATACGAAGCAACCACAAAGTAATACAAGAGTCACTTCTCGTGGTTGTAAATCTAGCAGCAAGAAGTGCACCTCAGAGCATTTGTGCTCATTTCCCACAAGTAAACTGGATGACTGGAGGTGTTACAAGTTGTATAAAAAACAGTATAGACCTGTGTATATTCATGCTCTTCAGAGAATACTTCTCAAAAAAAATACAACGGTGGAGGAAGATGTAACCCTTTCTTGTAAAAGTCAAGTTTCTACAGAGGACATCCCATTTCACCCTGGACAAAACAAAAGAAGTGTGAGTACCTTTTGTATTAAATGCCTAGCTACAGCACAGAGACAGAAAATAGACCTATGAGATACAGAATATCTTCTGTTTGTACATCACTTGTTTTCCATAAACTATGAAAATGCAGGACAGAACTAAGAAAAAGGAACTGTGAATAAGTCACTGCACTTGCCAAGTTAATCCTGTCAATGATCAGTGGCTGGGCCGAGGTTTGTTACTTGGATTGAATCATCAGTTCAGCTACATTTGAGAAGCTACATTCCAAACAGCAGTGTTCCTTTTCTGGAATACTGAACTATAAAACAAACTTTATTGAAGTGGAACGTAGAACATCATGAAAAGAAAAATTAATTTTTACAGTAGCTAACTAGGAATCATTCCTCACAGAGACAGAGTTGAAAAAGACAATTCTATGAATTTGGGTTAAACAGAAGTCTTCTTTCCCACAAAATTCTTCATTAATTTCTTTACTTTATCTACAACCAAAGTATTGTGCTTAAATAAAGCAAACTAGATCCTGAGCATAATTAAACAGAGAAAGCTGTCAGGAACTACAAGAATTCTGGCTTAGTATTTTTTGTCTTGCACAGAGCATGCAGGTTGCAGCTAAGAATAGGAATTTAGAAAGCTGAAATTAGCAAAATATTGATATCTTCAGTCTTTTACAGTATCAAGTAGGAAAAGACCAACATTTTTTTTTCTTGAAAATTAAAGCTTTCATATTCTAATATGGATTTAGAAATTGGCCTACCAAGAAAAAGAAAAAATATAGAAATCTAAGAAATAAGAAACAGTCCTTCATTTTTTATGGAAAAAAAAACATGTAAATGTATCCTGTAACTTGGTTTTATTTGCCTTTTTCCAAATAGACAAAGTAACTTAATCTTTAGATAAGCTAATCTATATCAGAGGTGGAACAATATTTTATTTCTGTTTCCTTTTCTTTTACCCCATAAAAAAAAAGACAAGCAAACAAGAATTATAATATTGCTTTGGCAGGAAGTCCTGCTATCTTGTCATCTTTGGATCTAACACAGAATATTGTATCTTATCTAGCATAACATATTCTACGAAAAAAGCAGAACAATAGCATTTTCAACATTCAAGGCTTTAACTGAATATAATCCAATAACAGATAAATTTTTGTTTATGTCAGTCCACTGAGACTAGAAAAATTTAATTTACCATATTGCAGGAAAGCAGTATTTTCTTTCTTAGGGTCATATCATGCTCACGGGATATATGCTTACTTTGAGACAACGCAACATTCTACTAAGTAGCACTACAGAGCTGAGCTTCTCGCTAGGTATATTTCGGATGGATCTTGGCTTAGGGTAAGAAGTCAATAAACAATAATCAGAAACTGTAGGGGAAATTGTATCAAGTTTTTTTACCAAAATAGACTGCCAGGAACACAAAGGTAAAAAAGTTCGCTACTTAGGCGAGGAATTGGTAACATCCTGATAAATGAGAATTTTAAACAATTACACATCTAGTAAAATGTAAAGGTGAGCCATATTCAAAATGTCTCTTTTGAAGCGTGACTATTAGCCCTAGGCCTGTGTTTTAGTCCAAGGGGTGAGAGACACTACAGAGATGAACTTCAAGTGTCCTCATCGACTGGAGAAACTGCTCACCCAAGCACTTGTAAAAAAGCAAAACTGCTCATGAACACTCAGAATAAGACAAAAACTTGCAAATATCTCACAATTCCCGTTCTTTAAAAGGATCCAAATTTAGCAGTTTGTCTGTCCATATATACATTTAGGAAGTATACATAATAAGCTACTCCTAATGTAAAGAAAATAAATGTTATTCTAGTTATGTCAAACTTCTAGCTGTGGTCTAGAAAAAACTCTGACAACCTGGACTAGCAAAAAGATTGTATTTGTAGGAAAACACAGGAGATATTACCTAGAAATAAACAGTACATTGAGATTGGTAGGGTAGACTGCATAAACCCAATTAGGAGAGAAAAGCAGAGAAGGCAGGAGACAAATACCCAGCCTGAATGACATCCAGACAGCCCTATTTGTACCTCCTCTGCCTACACACACACACTGCTTCTTATTCCTGTTTCAGAAGTTTAAGCCTGAAAAGAGAAACCTCATGTCTTTAAGCCACCCTTTAGCTACCCTACCTAGGTCTGCTCTACTTTTATTATTGGATTTATCCTGTTAGTCAATTGACTTTGTTCTGTCTTGGGAGACATCAGTTCAGAGAAGTTTCTCTCCTTGGAAGCTAAGCTGGAAAATCAATTTCCCTGTGTTCTAAGTAGGACAGTTGCATCAGGAAGAGAAACGGGTTTCAGGATAATCTTTCCATCCTGCTGTGATTGCTGCAGCCTGGCTTTTACAGGATTTGAGACACAGAGCCTACCAACAGGGATTTTATTCAATTGAAGCTTGCTGAGTGCTGAAACTGAGATCCACTGCAAGAATCCAAAACTCCATGGGGCTTGCTCTCCACTCCTCACAATGCACATTGTTCCTGCAGAAATCTTTAGACATTACTTTAAGCCTTTAAGAGGCTGGGAAAGGTGAGAATTGGATCCCTTAGTCACAGCAGATTCAGCTTTCTCTGCAGCATGCTCTAAGGGAAATAACCATCAAACCCCACACCCTGACTACTGAAAGGTATTTTCAAAAAAATCAATGCACCCTCAGCAAATTTGCAGACAAAGCCAAGCCAAGTGGTACAGCTGATACACCAGAGGCATGGGATGCCATTCACAGGGACTTGGACAAGTTTGAGCAATGGACCCAGGTGAATACATGAGGTTCAAGAAGGTCAAGTGTGAGGTCCTGCACGTGGGTTAGGACAACTCCCAGTATCAATACAGGCTGGGGGATGAAGGGATTGAGAGCAGCCCTGCTGAGAAAGACCTGTTGGAGAGAGTCCAGAGCAGGGCCACAAAAATGATCAGAGGGATGGAGCACCTCTCTTATGAAGACAGGCTGAGCCCTTCACCCCACAAGCCACAGGTTGTCCAGCCTGGAGAAGGCTTTGCAGCCTTTCAATACTTAAAGGGGGCTTATAAGAAAGATGGGGACAGACTTTTTAGCAGGACCCATTGTGATTGGACAAGTAGTAAAGCTTTCAAACTAAAAGGAGCAGATTTAGACTAGGTATAAGGAAGATATTTTTTACAATGAGAGTGATGAAATACTGGCATAGGTTGCACAGTGAGGCAGTAGATGCCCCATCCCTGAAACATTCAAGGTCAGGTTGGATGGGGCTCTAAGCAACCTAATATAGTTGAAGATGTCCCTGTTCATTGCAGGGGGTTGGACTAGGTGAGCTTTAAAGGTTCCTTCCAACCCAAACTATTTTATTATTCTATGAAATAAGCACACAGAAAAATGAGGAGCATTGGAAAGCAACACAGCGACAGAGCAAGGATTTACAGATACAAGTTCTCCATCAGTCTCATCAGTGTTTTACCTCCAAGTATTCACTGAACCCAAGGTTTCATGGGTAACAGTTACAGACAACTCTAAAGTATGAGAATGCAGCAGAAAAGTGAGACCTTACTTTGAAACAAGCAGGAACTCATGACTGAAATAAGTAAATTGATCTCAGTATTATTCCCCCTGGGTGACTTTCTTTCCAATGGTAGCAGCTTTTAATAAACAGGGAGCGCTCACATGCACAGACATACAAATGGAGGCAGGCAGCTTTATTTGGAACATTTTCAGACCAGTTTGTACGCATTCTGCCTATTAACTTTGGCTATTCTTATTTTACTCATACAGCAGGGATGCAGTCATTAATATTAACAAAAGCATGGGGCAGCTGGAGTTCAAGTCCTGTTCAGAAGAGAGTAGCAAGAGGACAGTGTCAGTCACAAATAAGTGGCACTAAATGTAAATATATAATGAAAAACATTACTTAAGCAAAAACCACAGCACAGAATCCAGACTATACAACAAAATACAGTTAAAAAATCCACACTATATTCTTTCTCTCACCCCCCTGCCCTCTCTGAAAAAGCAGCAGTTTTCTTGTGCCATAATACAATACCACTTCTACCTCTATCCTTAAAACTGCTTTTCCATCAACTACATATGTGCTGTTTGTATTGAGCCAAAACCCTGAACTGGTTACACTGCACCTCTGAAGGGGAAGAAGAAAACTCATTTCTTGCAATTGTATACAACTAGACTTTAAAATGCCTTTTTCACAACACTGCAATTACAGCACCACTGTACATTTATTTCTTTTTAAGTGGGCTTACTGTTTCATTTTGGAAAGTGCTATATGTAATTAATTTGATTTACTTTGCACAGACTGCTTTTGAGCACTAGAACAGTGGAAAGTGTTTAAGTAACTGACCAGGCACTTTGCCTGTGCTTGGTGAAAGAGGAGAGTAGAGATTCCTTCCCATCATCAATTTTCCTGACAGTCCATCTTCTTTCTGGGTTATGTCTTTCGGTCTTTTATGAGGAAATCTTCACTAAAAGATGTGTTTCAGTTAAAGGTTTGCTGTCGTTGCAAGACTAGCTAAAAGAAAAGCATCACCTGGGACCAGTATAGAATCTATTATTACTGCAGACTTTTTGTGCTTTTTTTGTGTGAATATGGGGGAAAATGTATATATCCAGATCTTTTATCCCCTTTCGTAATTCATTCTGGTCCAATAAATCTATTTTCATACCGTATTGACCAATTGTATCAAATGAAGATAGTTCTATGACTGCAGCAAGTAGGCTTGGCTTGCAGCAACAAAGGACAGCTTTAGTAGACTCCTGATAGAGTTCCTGTCATTTCTTGCTCTCTTATTTGTGATAAAACATTTAGGTCTTGGGCTCCATTAATCTGAAATTTGGTGTTATGTACATCTGTCAGTTTCTATAGCATACTTACATTTCTTAACTTTACAGAACCCAGCACAACAAAGAATTTGGGGGTCTACCTTGCCTGAAGTTAAGTTGACATTTTGACACACAATAGACTATATTAGTAATATCTAAGAACAGCCATTTTTTCCATGACCAGAATTTCTGATGAATGGCAAGACTTGGGATATATTTTTCTCATGCTTGCTAGTGGCAAAATGGAAGAAACACATTTTTCTGTCTTGTTTATTCTGATGCATATGGAAGGCAGCAGTGTTGAGAATTGTCTAAATTTTTTTATAGGGTACTTTTACAAAATTTAGATGTTTTTGAAGACGGTCGTTTGTTCACTCCTTCTTCCACAATAAAAGTTACTGAAGTATTCAGATTTGTTTCCCAAGTTATTTGTGGAAGATTAGAGGTCTGGAACTTTTGAAAAAGGCTTCTTTTTCTCCTTTTAGTAATTTACCAGCCAAATCCAAACAATAATTATTTGAAATTATGACTAAAAAGCTTCTTCAATCAAACAGATTTCAGTGACAAGGTTTCACTGATAATTTCATCATATTATTTCTTTTGACATGACAGCTTCCCAAAAAGGCTGAGTAGGCAGCACCTGTATTGCTAACATCAAGCACCTTATATTCTAGATAGTAAAATCTTCAATTTATCAGCTTTTTTGTGTACCAGGAAGAAACAAAAAGTACAACCAAAATTAATAAATCAAAATCAGAGAGAAAAAGACATTTCTTTCTCTCTTTGTGGGTCGCTTTTTTAAGAGAGTATATTTAAGATCACAGTGAATTGCACGCAGGGGTTCTGCCATATTTGAAGGAGATACAGAGAAAATTTTAAGGATCCCAGAACTTCTCAGCATACCCCTAGTCCTTTGAGATGTCTTCCAAGATTCTCCATCTAAAATAATGTTCTGCAATCTCCCTCTCCTTCATTCCCAACAGACAGCTTCAATTATAAAACCTGCTGAGATAAGGTTTCTGCTTCATGAGACTAATGAACATTTGAAATGATGAACTGAACTAATGGATATTAAACACAGAATAGTTATTTACTAGGTGATTTCATTATCTCTTACTCCTCAGAACTTGTTGTCAGAATGCAGTCGTTTATAATGGGAACCTATTGATACGATAAAAATTTCAACTTTCTGAAAACCAATCTGAAATATTCACTGAAGTGGATGCTTTGTTTGCACTGGTTTAATGAAAGAGGAATATTTCCATAACACAAAGACATTAGATAAAACTAGGGCACGGTTTTGTTGTTTGGTGTTTTTTTTTTTTTTTAAATAGACTATCAGACTATATATCAGCCTACATTCTCCTGATCTGCTGTGTTATTTTGATGATGTCTTGGTCGTTAATTGTAGGCTCTTTTCTCAACTGTAATTCAAAATGAAAAATTTAATGGCATCTGAGGATCAATTGGGGAGCAATTTGATTCCCAGTCAGCCACTGTTTAACTAATATCTCAAGAGCAATATTTACACAGTTTTAACATAAATGAAATAAAATAACCTCAGTGTCAGTTTTAATATAGAATATTGCAGGCTATTAAATTATGAGGACAACTGCAAGTTAACTGACATGTTGTTAGGAAAGTATCATATTTGAAGAAACTACTTTGAAATGTGGAATTGAAATTCAGATTATGTTCATATAAAGATTTTTTGGAATAATATAGAACCATTTGCTTAGTAATTTGTTGCCAAAACAAAACTCTGTAGTAGGAGGACAATACCTTAGAATAAAATAATGTTGATGGGAAATCCCATGTTTAATGTTCTAATGGCAAAAATATGAAACTGTCATTAAGCATAAAGATGATGCAAGAGAAAGTATTGGACTTACAATCCTACATGGACTGGAAGAATCATTAGTAATTTTGGAATTACATATTAAAACTGCAATTTCTACATTTCCCTTAATTCTGCTTGAACAATAAATACTGTCTCATCCATGATAACTGCTAGATGACAGTAAAGAAGATTCAGATTCAACTGTTGAACTTCTGCTGTCACCTTAGGTCAAACCACTTAATCTCCCTGGCTAAGAACTTCAAAAGACACTAATAGAATTCGCTAATGAATTATTTTTGCTAATCTAACTGTGTGAACTGAGTACTAACTCAGTACTAACTCCCATAGCTACCCTTTAAAACCTCTGCCCCGAAGAGGTTTTATCTCCTATCATTTATTTTCTCTTACCCCTTTATGTCAAAGCTCCTGGAAATAAAAGGAGGAACTGAGGTCCAGGTCTTCTGCCAGTTGGTATTGTAAGAATACTGCACAGGAGGGAGATACAACTGGTCAGCTACAAGTGTGCTAAACCATGAATGCCAACTATCATACCATTGAGAACTGAAAATTTTGTACCAATATCTTTGATTTAAAGTTTTGCCACCTCCAGCAATTTGAATCACAGAATACAAAAAGAGAAACCTCTGAAACTCTGGAACAGATTTTGAAACTATTTTATATCTTTGTGCAATGGCAAAGTTAGAAATTTGTCTTTAAAAATAAGTCAGATGAAAGTTCACTTCAAGAGCTGATTTTTGTTTTCAAAAAAAAAAGTAATTTATAATTGGCAACACTATCCCCTGTAAAGAAAATATCAAGACCAAAGGGACTTTGTGAGAATAAACTTATTCCAGCCTGAAAACATCTTTTATATACCAAGAACTGATGTTCCTTTAGCAAGCAGTAACTAGTAAAGCCGCAGTTAAGAGAAAGCAATGACCATTTAAAAAATAGCAAAATCCTTCCATTTTGATTCAAAAGGGACCTTTCATCACATTGTGTGATGGTGTGTACTGTTTCAGCATGCAAGTTCCTTTCTAGCTGGCCAACAACTGAGCCACCCTCAGCACCTGATGTTGTCTCTACTGCTATAATAAATGACACCAAGAGGTCTGGTGGACTTAACTTGCAACTGAAACTAGTAATTTTTTGAATTTTAAATTTCAACTTTTGACAACTGCCAAAAAAAGAGTCTAAATGTCCTGAGTAATTATCTCTGAAATACGAAGAAAAAATGTTTCTTTTTTCTAAGGTAACTTGGGAGCTGGCAGAACACTCAAATCACCTGTGAGGAGCTCTCATTTTGATGTTTGTTTTCAGTGGTATTTTTTTGCCTTTAAAACTTGTAATAACCAACTGCTGCCAAAGCACAAACTCTTGGTACAGGCTGTGCTTCCATTTATACAACTCTGCTACAGCAGAGTCCCTGGCGAGCGCATAACAGAACCTGGCATAGCTGCTTGGCAAGT
Organism: Thinocorus orbignyianus; assembly: GCA_013400375.1. Taxonomy (NCBI): domain Eukaryota; kingdom Metazoa; phylum Chordata; class Aves; order Ciconiiformes; family Thinocoridae; genus Thinocorus; species Thinocorus orbignyianus. The sequence continues at coordinate 12,885 of VXBW01003581.1, forward strand.
CTTTACAATAGAAATGGTTCTCAAAAATGCTCCACGGGAAACACTTAAGCCTTCCTAAAAGTCTTTGAACCTGTAGGTATGCTATGCCTCCTCGGTGACCAGGGACAACAGTACTCAGACATTACGGCATTATAGAGTCATGTAAAATTTCCCCAAACCACTTCTTCCTATGACAATAAAAGCATGTGTGGATTTCAAATGGGAAAATCCTGCTTAAATTAAAAAACCAAGATCCTCTAGCACTTTCTCTGCTAGAAACTGAAATGCTTACCCCTAAGAACACTAGGAACTACACTCTAAGACAAATGAGAAGTAAACTAGGTAGAGTTCACTTCTAAAGCAGAGCCTTTTCTCAGAGAAACCTGGTTAAAGTTTTAAGACACTCTGCAGTGTGTGTCTAACCCGTATAAGTAAGGGTCACCAAAAAAGTAACTTCCATAGGTGAAATAGAGGACATGAAGTAACAGTCTCTGAAAGATGACATGGTGAAGTGGCCAATGTTTAACTAAGATCTTGCTGAGGGGTAGAAAAAGCAGGAAAGACTGAAACCCACAAAAACATTCACTACAGAAGGACAGAACAATATTGAAATGTCTTTTACAGGTGGGAGACAAACACCAATTGGGCTGCAAATGGCACCCACATTACTCAAATTTAAGGGACATTTTAAAATGTATCTATCCATGAATAAAGACAAAGTACTTCATCATGTGCAATTTTGAGTATTCTTTTTCCATGCATAGACACAAATTCTTTGAAACAATAGGTACAAAAACAACATATGATGTAAAAAATCACAGAAATAGGGTGGGGGGAGGCTAGCAAAATCTCAAGAGGAACAGGAGACTGTGTGTCCTAACGAAGAGCTAAGTGTAATGATTAAATGAGTTAAAACTATTTTACTCATGCCTGGGGAAATAAAATTAATCTGGATGCTTCCTTTGTTAACTTCTATAGCACCCAGTGGGATTATGAGAAAATGCATGGAATGAGGAGCACATCTGAAAGAGGTCCTGGCAACTGGCTCTGGAGCAAAAGGTACTAGTTTTTGCAAGCACAGAGAAAATGCTCTTGAGTCATCTCCAAAGATAACTGATGGTGAAGTGATTTTCCATTAATATCTCCATTATAAAGAAGGAACTTCCCATGCATGTAAACCACCCTCATATTGATCTACTTGCACAGCAGATGAGGCGCAGACTGACTAAAATCTGTTTACGTGAAACAGCTCAGTGATGACACCAGCCATCATTTAGATATTATTCCTTCTAGCCTAAAAGGGGATTTCCCACAGGCATTATTGTCTGCTTGTTCACTTAATATAGCGGCATGGGAGAAAAAATGGAGGTCATCTAAGTACCCTAGGCAATGAATGCACTGAAACAAATCTCTTTTTGAAGTATTTGTCATTGTAGTTCTAACTGGCTTGTATAACTAAAAAAGGGATTGCTCACATATGTTCATTAAGCCAATTTATTATTACAGAAAATCTTAAATTGTGTGTAGAAAAGACATGTACCATATCTGCTTAGTATAAGAACATGTTATCTGGCCTGACTTCAAAACCTGGAGAAATTTGAATGAACATAGGTAATGCCCTGTAACTGCTATGCAATTCTTTATTGATGTTGTAGGGCCAGAAAGGAGATTTACATATCTATATTATGAGTGGGTGTAACCCCAAGTGCTAGGTCAGAGCCTTTAAACGCAAGCTTATTTCAATGTTTTTTGAAGTCTCTTTTTAACAGTTAAGATTTCTCAGTTGCTATTCTCCCTGGCTATTTCGAATTTAAGTATATCTAACAAACTGAGCAAATATCTGAAGTACTGGCTGCCCTTTCTCTGGAAAAGTGATCTTTCATTTTATATATCAATCACAAATCACTGCAGAGCTCACACAAAGTCAAAATACAGGCTTATCACAGTGAAGGTGAAGTAGATTTGGGTTTGACTAGAAGTTAGATGTAGAAACCACCTTCAATATGCTGGGTTAATAACAACAAAGTCACACATTCAAATTAGGAGATTATTGGGCACCTCCAACTTATATTTGGATCCAAAGTAGTTCAAGGGTTTAAAGCACATAGCAGTATTGGATCACACAGGTAAAAACAGTAAAGTACTGCATAGTTTCAGGAGGAGACATTCCCTGATTTAACTGTTTTAATTTCTTTACATGATGCTATATGCTCAGAAACCTCAATATCCAGGTTATCAAACGTAAGTAGGAAAACAAGTAAGCATTTTAAACTAGTCATTGCTACTAATATATTTAATTGCTGCCAATGGAAGTTTCTTCATTGTGTGCGCCCATATGAGTAGTCTTGGTCTGTGTCATCATGAGAGGTCCCACCTTTATCAGAACATGCTCTCCACGATTATTATTATGATTAATATTTTTTAAAAAATAGTTTTATTAAATTTAAAGTGATCTTCATGATGTTTCAGATGTACCTATAAAACTAATCTATATTTTCCAAAATACTAGAAAACATTTTTATATACACTCAAGGTTTAACTTTGGAGGTTTTAATAACATAGCTAGATCTGAAAATTTATTTATGGTGTTTATAGAACTTAGTATAATTCCACTGTGAAATATCTTAGAATGATATGAAATATTTTTCTCTAAAAGAAATCATTTCATCTTAAAACATCCTAATTTATAAGCTAAGGAAAACCAGAAATGACACAAGCTGAGAAGACGCAATTAATAGTAAAAAACCACAAGACAAACCACTACAAGTATTTAGGAATTATTTCCATTCATCCCCAAAACAACGCTTCTGTTCTTCTAGTATATTCAACACACAGGTGTGATAGTCTGTTGCAGCACATGCAAAAATTATGGTCACGTGATATTCCTGAGCCATAGTGGTAAAAGAAATAAGAGAATAACAGGAAGTTTTCTACCAAAATCAGAGGAATAACACAGTCATAAGCCACTGACATAATAAGGGCAAAGGAAATACAAAACAACAGCTGAGAAATTACATAAAGTCTTCCAAATTGTTCTAATTTGCATATTTGGTGGATATCTATGCAAACATAATAGATGAGTGATTTCAGAGAAACGTTTGTAGCACTGTATCTTAGGTACCGGCATGAGAATTTATAAGTAGGCTGTCTTACACACATAAAGAATGTGGTTTTCATTCACCAATAAAGACAAAACCCGTAACTGAGCTGCGTCGCTGTATCCATCTTCTTAAATGGTGTCTCTAAAACCTGCATTTTTAAATTGGAAAGATGAAACTGTTGATTATGAAAAAACTGTTGTACCCTCACTATAATAAAGCCATTTTTCTTATGAATGCATTATTCATAATAAATCATAGGGTTATGACAAGTGGCATTACAAACAAAACAAAAGAAAAGCAACTGTTTCAATTTGTTTATAATCTTACCTTGTTATGCAGAAAATCACTGAATTTAACAAGAAAATAGTTGTATGCAAATACAAATGAGCAACTTGGAAGTAATTATTGACCTGTAGTAAATAGTTAAACAAAACTTTATCCCTTCAAATAAATGGCTCAGTAGGGTTGAACCATTAACAAGTTGTCCTCTTTTCTGAATTCTACATAGATAACATTCTTAATCTCAACAAACAAACAAATTAAAAACCCCGATGTCCTACAGGTAAGACAAAAACTGAGGACAAAACTTAATTCATTGTGTTCCCAGTATTTTATCTGGATGATCAAGCCTACACAATCCAAAGACCATAGCAAGAGCCACTGCTGTCTTTTTTCGAGCTAATTTACACTCCACACATAGATCTTTTCCCATTCATCTCTACTTCTGTCACATTAAACATTTAGGTTGCACTTATGAGAAACTGTTCCATGTGACAGAGATGGTAGGAAATAATACATTGTTGCTTGAAGGCATTGATATAAACGTGATGGTAGTGGGCATTCCGTCACAGCTACAATATAAAACTTTCATATGAAAGAAGGATGTAACAGTACAAAGATCTAGATGTAGACAAATATTAAAGAGAATGAATGTGTTTATAGCTATATTGGGGCATTTAAAGACATCATATATGTTTAATGGGTACGGAACAGGAATAACAGAGCATAGAGTCCTTAAAGGCAGATGGTTTGACTTGGGTATTAATTTATCATGGGAACTTACCATCCTTGAAATGTTTCAGTGTGCTCTCCCATCTATTTTATGGACAGGTTTAATTCTAGCAGCATAAGAAGGATGAATCTAGTCATGATCACACTTCCCTTGAGATATGCCTGCAAAGGAAAAATTAGTAGATTATAAGTATACTGGTCAAAACATTTTTATTTCCATCACTCAACAGCTACCCAAAAAAAAATTTGGATTTTCAGAAATTTTAATAGATCTATACTCATGCAGAGGTTGTACTTTTGGCTCTAGAAATCTGAAAAGACTGCACAATTTTTATCTTATATGATTTAATATTTTTTTACTCCTTAAAAAAAACCTTGACCGGATCCCATTAAAAATGCACAGGGAAAAGTTTTCAAGTACATCTCATTATTTTTTATTCTTTGTTCACTATTTGCTTTGTTTCAGTGTAAATACTTCCATTTGTTCAAGGTCTGGAAATGTTCTTTAAAAGGAACCCTTCAAATTATTTGGCCCTGCTTTCTTATTCTTTAACCACCAAATGCAATATCTGCTTGAGATTGTTTACTGTTTTTCACCTTAATTAATTTCCTTTTTAATTTTTTACCCTTGTTTTTCAAAACCTTCTAAATGAAATAAAAGCAGGAGTCTAAAGGCATCAATCTTTTGCATTTAATCACTAACAATTCTGAACCATTGATGCTCACAGAAGAAGAAAAAAGGGAAACTCCCCTAGATATTCAGTTTATTGTCTTCCTAAGAAAAACAAAGTATGGAATAAAGGAGGAGAAGATTAAAACTCTGAGTTCCTCTGAGGGAAGAAATCAAAACTCTTGGAAAATAACATTTCTGTTTCATTAATGATTCTGATCTAAAAGTTATCTCAAAATTGCTTTTCCATTTATGACTTTTCCTATTATCTTTCCTATTGCCCTTTTTCTACTAGGAGCAAAAGACACTTCCAAGGTTCTAGTAAGGAAATAAACACACAAAGGCGCCTAACTTAAGCAGCAGTGGTATTTCTACAGAGGGGAGATCAGGGGCATTCCAGCAGAGGGGAGTCCCAAAAGTGCTGCTATAATTTTGCCCTATCCCCTTCTCTGAAAATAGTACATATGTGTGGCTTCCATAAAAGTAGCTAAGAAGACAATAAGAGGCTGCTTAAATTAGTTCTTTACCAATAGAGGAATCACTACAGAGTATATTGTCAGCGGGGCAGATCTGCTTTGGGCGACCAAGAGAACTCAAAACATACTTACAGGGTGTCATCACCTGCCCACTATGTTTGCTAAGGCAGAAATTAAGGTGGTTTCCAAAAAACATTATCATTCTTTGGAACATATTTAAGACTCTGGTGACAGTAAGATCAAGAACTGAAGTCAGGAATCATTAGCACTGTCTAAAAAAACGTGAGTGAAAACACAAGTTCAGTGTGCTAAGATGCGTAATCATAAATTTCTTGAACTGCAAGTAATATTCATTCTTAAGAATGTTCCTTGCAGAGTTCCTAAGAGATGAAATTAGAGTAGATTACTTTTTAACAAATTGCTGGCGGACAATGTCTTTCAACCTATTTATATACATAACTCTCCTCAAGTGAATCATCAAATTTACAAATATGAAAGCATATCTCCATAAATATGCAAGAACAAGCCCTTGTACAAAATCAAAGTTCTGCTTTGATAGTTATTAAATCATCACCTAAAAGCAATGCTAGAAGAATACTAAACTGCCAAATGTCAATCATGTGAAAGCTAGTAAGTCCCAGCATAAAACCTGATTTTGTTTATGTACTGTAATATTATTATGATCACATTTTCCCACTGAATCACTGGCTAATTCCATTACAGATGGATTGTTCTCATTAAGCAAGAACCCATTAAGTATTTTCAGTATTTTTTTTACTACTAAGCAGTTTCATAATCTACTTAGTAAACACTATCGAAACTTTGATGATAAAATTACTCATTTCCTCATGGGATTTTGTAAGATACTTTTCATGGACAGTGATGTAGTTTCACAGCTACTAGGAGGTAAGCGGATACTAGAGCCATTTTGCAAATGGGGAGCTGACACCTGCAGAAGTTATGATCAAAAGTGCCTTTTAATTTGTGCGTCCACTTTATATGCCTCCCATTGGACTTTTCAGAGTAACTCTCATTATATAAAACTCTATTGAATGTTCAACACAGTTTCATCTGCTTCTTTTGCTACTAGGGATGCTTAGCACTTTGCAAATCAGATCTCCAAGCCTCAAAGAACACAATTAGGAAGTTCTAATGACACAGTTGTAATTTCTTTGTTAATAGCATTTTGTGAGCTATCAAAAATATACTACAGAATGGACTTTCCTTTTTTTTTAGTTAGCTTAATTTTGTAAGCTTTGACAGTCTTCTGCTTGAAGCTAGAAATAGCCAAACTTGATGTTCCTGAGTGATCCATTTCAAGTTAGACAGCATCATGGCACTCTATGATGCTAAGGCACCAGTAGCAGGAACGTGGACAACAGACGTGTACTCATCCTCAGTTGCCACTGTCTGCAACTGATGAGGGAATCTCCTGCTCAGATTCTGCAGCTCAAGCCTCAAACATGCCTAACACAAATGAAGAGACTTAAAAGATTTAAGCTGCCAAACTAACACACCTTTACTGCATGTGTGCAAAATGCAATTTTTTGAAGCTTTATGAATTGGTTAAATTCATGTTATTTTCAGCAAATATCACATTCCTGATTCCCTGCCAAATTTCAATCCTCGCTCCAAATTATGAACATACCAAATTTCTCCATGACTTGTGACAAATTATTTTTTTAACAATATATACAAAAGGGTGGATTTGTCCAGTCTTATTCTCAAAAATACTTTACTCGTTTTAGCTAAGAATTTTTTTCCTAAGAAAACATCTTGGGAAAGGGGAAAAAAAATCTGTCCAAACAATCACAGTCTGACAAGGCTGTGAGCATAATGTCATCTTGACCATAAGCATCACCAGTAGTTCCATCTATAATACATAAACAAACAATATGGGGAAAGACTCAAACAGGGTCTTGAATAAGAAATCCAAATGAACCAAGACATAGTGTTGCAAGGATTGTAGCATTATTATTGTAGAGTTACCGTGGGTTGCTCATCTGTTTCCAATTTGTTTTGATGAAGCTAATTTTATAGGTTTTTGGTCCAATTTCCTCTTTTTCAGGCCATCTAATTAAGTACAAAAGAATTCCAGTTTTATGACATGGCTTAAAGTGGTTCATTAGTTTTTATACATAGACAGTAAATCTGCTAACACGTCACGATTCTGAAGGTGATCAGAAACACAGCCTGGTTCCAAATTCACTCCCCTTTACACCAGAGGAAGTTTCAAAGACTCTTGCCAACCAAATATAATATTAGGTACACATCACAACAAAATATTAGTTGATCTGCAAGGACGAATATTAAATATTTTGTTATTGAAATTACAACTACATGCCATACTCTAATGGGGTGTAAAGGTACTTAAATTATTAATTATAATTGCTAATTTTGTATTTTAATGGGAACATTAATAAGAACCATCTTAATCCAGCCGCAGTCCGGTGATGCTCAGGTCAGCAGAGCTTATGTAGCTTAAGTAAATGAACTACAGGACACCACTAAATGACCTCAGCCTCGTTTCTCTTCTGTTACTAAACATGCACTTGGAACTGCACATGTAGGGATCTATATTTTTGTACTTTTCCTTAAATTACAAAGATCAGCATGCAAAAAAGACTGTAAAATAGTTGCTTCTTGAAAAGTAACAAGATGCGCAGCTCAGCACTGATAAAGCATATACCATCCTTGACCTTAGAGGTCCTAATTCAAATTAACAGAGTGGTATAATGCAAGACAATATCCACATTTTGGTTGTGTATTTCGGGTGGCACTGCACACCTAACACTTGTTAATGTTTGATCAAGATATTATTCTACACACAATATCAACATATTTTTTCTAGGTACAATAAAATCCATAGTTTGTATACATATAATAATGTTAAAGGGAATACACTGATATATCTTCATGAGAAACTAATGCCACAAAATGACTCAAACTGTAGAGCATATTTTTTTCATTAAGAAATGTTTTTAAGAAAGGGCATTTGAGTAACATTGCCTTTCTGTCATATCATGAACTGGAGTGGGGCTCATGGATTACCTGAGCAAGGTAAATATTAGAATTAAGCCATAGGCAAAGAAATAAATTGAAATATGGTTATAGCACATACAGCATAAGCATTGCTAGGCACAGCTGTAAACAGAAGAACATTATTATACTGTGATGACAAAGTACACACCTACACATCTGGACAAGACTGCAAGAGATTTTGCAAAGAAAATAAGAGTAAAACAAGTGCAAAATAAGAGATATTTCCTTTTCTAGGGAGATTAATGGCTCTACTCCAGTAGGTGAGCCCTAGTAGGTGGAGGTGAAAGCTGTGGAGCATGCACACACTTATGTCACGTTTATGGCTCACTGCATGTATCAGTGGCCTGACAAAAGCACCACTCATTGTAAGTAGTATGATAACCATGAAGTGGAATACATCTCGTTGAATTGATTGAGAAACCATTCCTTGCTGATACTGCCAAAATTACACAATACAAGCAAAAGTGTTCCTATTCTAACAAATATCGTCATGTATAGAACAAGTAAACAGTACTCCTGCCTGACCTCAAAAGTAAAGACAGCACTGCCCTCAGAATCTTTGTTCTCCTAAAGACAGATTTGTCATTCTATGCTTATTGCTCTTTCTATAAAGCTTTTATTCAGAATCCATGACTTGTTTGTGACAAGGACATTTTTAAAGAGTGAATTTATGACTGGCTTGAACAGAATGAAAGTTTACTTACCTAGTGTCAAGGAGCATTATCAGACTACACAGCCACCCATGAGACAAAGTGAACAAAGTTCACGTGCTAAAATAAATTCTAGACTGAGGATAGACCCACACACTTTTGTTGAGATACATTTTAAGAGCAAATCAAACTGGTTGTCATTATCTACTTCCCAACAGCGTCAGTGAAAGGAAGGTGTTACTAGAGTTTAAAAACCTTAAAAGCCAGCCAGAAAATCACCTCTAAAGATAACCCAGGAAAATAAAGATTCCTGCATATTCCTGCATAAGGATACATACAGTAAGAATTAAAAAAAGGGGGGGGGGGGGNAAGGCATAAGGAGAAAAAAATATTACGTCCCTTAAGCTGGTTGCGAGTAGTAAACACCTAAAATATCTGCTTTAAAGACTCTAAGAATCAAATGTTCCTAACTTCACATCCTCTAACGCTAGCACCAAGAATGCTTTTGAACAGTAGAGTTACTCTTAGAATGATGTCCAGAATTTGTACAGAAGTTTCACAAAATTATACAGCAAGTTCATTTCAGGGTATTCAGATATGACATGGCTGATCAACCCTTCTTAATGAAAAAGAGATCTCATAGTAATGCTATTCAACATTTTTGTATTTCAGGCTTATCTTTCTACAAAAGACTTGTATAAGTAAATACACACATACAGCGCAATTCAGTCTCCGTTACCTTTATTTCATTTCGGTTATGCATTAATTTACATAACATTAATTCACAGCAGTCAAGTTGTATTTATAAACCAAGGACATTATAGATTTGCTATTCATTTAAAAAAAAAACAATACACATAGTGGACATAAACACATAATGGACATAAATTCTATCCAGTACATTCAATAGCTTCTTACAGGAAGATGCAAAAAAAAAAAAAAAGACGAACACAAATTAATTAGTCTGTTTACAGCACTCATGCATCCACCAACTCTAAAATTTCAGCACCTTTCAGTTTATAGGTTTTCATGAATCATTCATGAATAAACACCACAAGCTACAGAAATATTTCACATCTGTAAGTATTCGCCAACTAGAAAGGACAATTAGTTCTCAGACATTGTTCTGTTTTCAGGTAGCTCTCTGTGATGCGATTACTTACATAGATATATTTTGCTCCCTGAATTTCTAAAACATAACTTCTTATAAGATCATCAGTTTCCAGGGTATGCCAGTATCTTCATAAGTAATCAAGAGCTATCCAGTTATGCACAATCACAAATTGTGTGACCTTTACATAGTACTTCAAGGTCTATTTTTTTCCATTCAGGATTCAATGCAACATCTAGCTAAGTGATGGAGCTAAGCACTGAATGTCACAGAAGAGTACACCACAATGACTGAAAGAGATGAGGGGGTGGCACAGCCCCTTCTGTTCTTGCTGCTTCATTTCCCAACATACTCACACCCACTACTGGTGGATAAAAGCATTGCCTTAATCCTGTCTCTATTTTATGTTCTTTAGTTTAACGTATCTCTCGAATTAAAATAAATAAATAAAATAAATAAATAAAATAAAACAAGTATGAAGGAAAGTGGGCACAAGTTGATATTAACTATCTTCCCATTTGAGAAATCCCAGAAAGAGAAATATACTTCTAACACAAAATGACTGGCATACAAATCCAGAACACTTTCCTTCTTAGTAGTTCATAACTGCCAAATTCTAACTGCTCATATTTTATATGTGAGATACACAGCAGTTTAAAATTTTTTTGTGTGTTTTTTATCACCGTGTAAAGTAAATAATGTGAACCTATATTTTTATAGATCAAAAAATAAAGTCAATAGGCATTTTATAATGAAAATGAAATTAATTAAAATGGTTAACTACAGCTCAAAAAATTAGTAAAATCAGTGGGAAATTCTGAAACAGAATTCTATTTAAAACATGATTTCACATTTTCTAATTGACATCCCCTTATATAAATTTCTTCCCTTCCATTTCTTGAAAAATGAGGACATGGAGTTATTTTAGGAGACTCTAGAATACATGACTGCTAGGTCTGCTTGCAGCACCAGTGCTCTTGCAAATCAATATAAATACAGGATGCAGCATCCTACATAGCTAATAATCAAAAAAGCATGTTTTCAGACACCATAAATTTTAACTTTGAAATATATCTTACAGTTATCTGACAATAATATGTCTAAATTGGTTTATACTACTATAAAAATGCACTTCTTGAAGCCTTTCATTTCCCCATGTTGCTTCTGATAACTGTGATGGCATTTATGTATCACCACCTGCCACTGTCATATGATGACGTGACACTAATAATAAACATTATGCCTTGTTCAGTTTGGTTATGTCATATGACTTCCTGTTCTGGAACACTGAATGTAGCATTTGAAAAAAAATAAAAATTAATGTTTTAGTTGGAAGATTGCTTTTGTTTTAATTGCAATTTGAGGTTCCTTCTCCTCAGCAGAGATTTTTAATTCTACTCCGGAGAAATGTAAACTCTTCATGAAAGAAAAATGCTACGCAACAATGGTGAAGAATTATTTTATTCTGATAACTGAGGATAGAAGTAGAAGAAATACAAACACGTTTGCTCTTGCATGCTCTTCAACTCTAGTTCAATATTTCTAGTTCTAAGTAGAAACGCCTCTGCTTTCCACTAAGTAGCTTCAGAAAAGAGATCTAAGCACAAAACCGTAAGTAAAACACAAAGCAAAGGTATTCAGCTGGCTCACAGCTAATAATTTACAATGGATAGCACCAGCATTGTCCCTGTCAAATATAGAATTCTGCTATACTGCTAATTACAACTGATAGAAGTTATTGCTTTGGGAATGGATATACAGTCTTTTAAAACCAATATTGAAATATGCTGATCTTTCACAATTACCACGTGTGCAATTTAAATACAAAATATAGTTATGCATGGATAAGAAACAAGTAGTAGCAATTCATCACTCTCACGATCCACATAGACCTGTAAAAAACAATTTTCCTGAGGAAACAGAATTATCGAGGATAGCTGAGACTTAAAGAAATTAAAAAATTATTCAAATAGTGTAAATATAATAAACCAATATGTTTAAGAATCTACCCTTATCTTTAACAAAGAAATTTAGATATGCAACTAATTCAGAACTAAACAGACCTATAAGTTTAACACAGATATCCAAAAGATGAAATAGCATAAAATGCCAACACTTTTCTGTTGCCAATTCACAAACACATAAAAGTAAAACTCTGCTTTTAAAATCATGGAAATAACCTAAATTACATTTCTAAATCACAGTCATCACATTGCACCTTTGCAACAGTTTCCAGTTCTTTTTCCATAGTAAGCCAATGTAAAAAATAAATGTAGACATTAAACTGTTGCACTTAAGGGGAATGAGACTTCTAAATTTTCTAAATTGCTTTGATAGCAGCTCGAAGATCTCTGCTTCTTTTTTTGTCATTATGATTGTGATAAGAAATATTCACCTTTTCCTTTGCAGATGCCTTTCATTTATTTAAAACCCAACTGAGGTCTCTTCTGAGTCTTTCCTATCAGTTCCCACTCTTAATATGAAGTTCAAGGCATACAGAAGCTCCACAGGTTTAGGTCTGCTTGAAGGTCTCAGTGTTGTAGTTTACACTGTGATCACTGTAGGACAAAGAGACCCAGCTTCACTATATCTTAGACGTTTGAATCTAAAAATCAATGGTTCCCACAGGACTCCAATTCATCCAGCTTTGCTGGGATTTATGTAGAGCTGTTCTATATAGCAAGGAGCCCAACAAAGCCTCAAATGCAGATAATTCAGGTGTGGTTAGAATAAAAACCTAGAGAAAAAAATTGCAACAGAGAAAGCTTGGAGAGGCTGGGGAATGCAGAGCAGAAATGAGAAGGGTTTGTTATATCCATCACCTGTCCACTGTACCCCTGTTACTGGGTGCTTGCAGCCAACCAGCACAAGCACTGTCTGATTAAGAAGCTCCTCTCAGTACCCTCCATTTCCCAGGACTTTCTTTCCTCTGAGAAATATCCAGGCAGATACAATTTCCCTCTCCCTCCAGAGGGACCTGCCCTAGCCACAAACACAGATGTATTGCAGAATATTTTGCTCTGTGGACTACAGTTCCTGTGGAAAGCAATCAGTATATGAATTCCCAACCGGCAATCTCCCTGAACTTGCTAAAATCATTAGCCTTCACTTGCTAATTTTTTTCAGAGGCAGGTATTGCCTCATACATATTTACATATGTTTGCTGCAATACTAATTCAGTATATAGAGGCTAGAACTAAAAGAGTTGAGAAAAGTCCCTTCTCGCAGCTCTGGCAATCTTGTAACCCAAATTTCAAATTTATGCCTTTGGCATGTAAAATAGGGAAGACTTCAAAGGGTACATGAGACATTCAGAGGTAAACAACAGGGAGACAGAAGCAGTGTGGACTAATTTGCGTGTGACAATTTTTAAGAAAAGGTAACACAATTCTTTGTCTGGGTAACTCAATGATTCAACCAAAAAAATCAAGCAATAAATTACCACACAGTAATTTGTGTAGTGCATGCGTTTTCTGCCTGAAAAATCAATGACCACTGCCACACCCAACCAAAGCTTCAAGCTCTTTATGTAAACTTAATAATAATAGCAATAAATAATAGTAATAAATTTATTCCTTCTTTTACTTTGTGGAACATTATCATCATGTTATAGCCATCCAGAAGTCTTTGGTTCACTTTTGACCCAGTCTAAGAAATGTTTTGTCAATCCAATTTACAGCTTGATTGCCATGTACAATGAACAAATGGATTAAATTTTGACACTGTCCCGTATGACCTCCTAGTCTCCAAATTGCAGAGTCATGGGTTCGATGAATGGACCACTCGGTGGATAAGGAACTGGCTTGATGGCCGCACTCAAAGAGTTGTGGTTAAAGGGTCAATGTCCACGTGGCGGCCAGTGACAAGTGGTGTCCTGCAAGGGTCAGTACTGGGACCAGTACTATTTAACATCTTTGTTGGAGACATGGGCAGTGGGATAGAGTGCACCCTCAGCAAATTTGCCGATGACACCAAGTTCAGTGGCACAGTTGACACACTGGAGGGAAGGGATGCCATTCAGAGGGACCTGGACAGGCTTGAGAGGTGGACTAATGCAAATGGCATGAAGTTCAACCAAGCCAAGTGCAGAGTCCTACACCTGGGATGTGGCAATCCCAGGCACAAATACAGGTTGGGCAGAGAATGGCTNTTTTAAATTGGAAGAGGGGAGATTTAGATTAGATATTAGGAAGAACTTCTTTGCTGTGAGGGTGGTGAGGCACTGGAACAGGTTGCCCCGAGAAGTTGTTGATGCCCCATTGCTGGAAGTGTTTAAGGCCAGGCTGGATGGGGCTTTGAGCAACCTGCTCTAGGGAGAGGTGTCCCTGCACACGGCAGGGGGATGGAACTTGATGATCTTTAAGGTCCCTTCCAACTCTAACCAGTCTATGATTCTACAAAATAATGCTAAAGAGAACTGGCCTTGCTACAGCGGTCCCAAACACAAAATATCGAATAGGCATATGATATAGGAACAAATATTTAGCATGATCATAGAATCATAGAATGGTTAGCTAGACAATCTTGTTTCTAGAATCAATGAGAAACAAGCAACTGTTCCAGGCAACCAATCCATCATTAGACTATGATTACATCCAGGAGCTAAAAGAAAATCATAGAATAGTTTGGGTTGGAAGGGATCTTTAAAGGTCATCTAGCCCTATACCAACATCACCACCACTCCTGCAATAACTCGTTGCTAGAGGCTCTGAGAAGTCCTGCCAGCCTTGGCTTACCTTAGGGTAAGGAATACAGAGGAAAAAATTAAGAAGAAAGCTCCTAAATGGATGCCTCTCCTATCCTGAATATTTCATGCATAGTGATATATAGAGGCAAGCATGTGAAGGTCTCCCCAAGAGAGACTCCTACAGTCAAAAAAGACAAAAGTCTGGAACCATTAAATTACAGCCCAAGATCCTTTGGAAAATGTAAGACATCACTAAAACTACAAACACTTTCTTTTCAAAGAATATTATACATTCTATATTTATACAAATATTTCTATATACATAACACTCTTCTGAAAATGTTATATAGAAATCAAATTTTCACTCATGTGTAGTTAAAAATTAGTGGTCTTAAATCCTAATAATATGTAATCCTGAGAAAGTGCTTTGAAAATGTCAAAAGACAGACATGCTAAATTATATAAATTAAATTATTGACATACACTAACAAGAAATTGTTCCACATTTATTTTTGAAAAGCAGATGTTGGCTCAGCAGAAGTCCTTTCTAAACTGTCTTCAATATATGTCCTTTTTATCATAAATCATTACCAAACCATGTGGCTCAGAATTGTGCACTGCACATATTAGATGAGTGCTACGTATCAACCAGTTTGTTTTCTCTCTGTGGCAGCAGAAGAACCAGCTCTGCCACTTGGCATGTTACTGAGCATAGATCTCCATGAACTACTGCTTAAATCTTTTAAGTGTAGGAATACTGCGGGTAAGGACCTATTAAATTTAAGACCTTGATATGTTTTGTTTGCTGCTGGTTTAACAGACCAGCTACAAAATACAAAGCATTTCTAGTGCCTAAGTTATTGTAACACTTACATCAAGATATTAACAAAAGATACTGTCAGCACAGAATCTTTGGACTAATCTGTGCAAACACGTAGGTATGAAATACCAACAGGAAATAGTCAGTAAAAGAATTCTCTGAAAGAACTTTATCCGCTGGATGAATTATTCATCAGATATTAAGAATATCAAACAGTCGGATTAATATGTGTTAACATTACTGAAGGTTAAAATTTTTCTCTCTAAAACTAGGGAAAAAAAGAACAAAAAGGTATAGATATCTCTCTTACCTTTACCTTGCACTTTGACATCCATCTGGCCAATTGAGGACACCTACATTATAAAAAAAAAAAAAAAAAATCTACTTTTTTTTTTTAAAAAGGCTCCATCTCAGCTACTCATCTTAAGTTCCATTTTTAGGCAGCAGAAAGAAATGAACACTTAAATTAGCTGTACCTTAAGCATGTTTTTTCTTCTCCTTATCTTCAAAGGGAGCTTGAGGCAAGTAGCTCAGACAAAGATATCAGACAGATATTGCACAGTACACATCAAAAGTGAGGTGAGAGAAAATACAGTCAGAGATCCTGTTCCAGAAATTCTCTTGGCAAGGTGGACAGGATTTTCATATTATCCAAGTCTTTAAAAAGAACAGTTATGTTCCTGCATTATGTTACAGAACTGAAATATTACAAGGACTAGGTCTGGCAACAGACACCTTGCCATGAGCTCCCATCACTGTGACATAAGTGGACCTCCAAAGTGGGCAAAACAGACCAGATGTGAACCTGAACTTTACACATT
The DNA here is from genome assembly GCA_013400375.1 of Thinocorus orbignyianus. Taxonomy (NCBI): domain Eukaryota; kingdom Metazoa; phylum Chordata; class Aves; order Ciconiiformes; family Thinocoridae; genus Thinocorus; species Thinocorus orbignyianus. Next base: position 29,253 of record VXBW01003581.1, read on the forward strand.
TTTCCCTTTAAAATAAAAAACATGCTGAAAAATAGATGTCATCTTCTAAGTCTGAAATGCTTCTGTTGCAAGCAACATAACTGAATAACGTCCAACTACATTGGACTCCCGTGCTTGACACACTTCAGGATTTCTGCAAATCAAGCTCCTCATCATGACATAGCCATGCTGTGTCCCAGTAAAGTTCTTGTGCTATTTATAACTAAGACATACATAAAACATATACCCAGGAGTCGTCTGAACTGTCAGACAGAACAGCAGTCTAGCTGTTACTGCTAAAGCTCTTTGTTCCATCACTTTCACAGTCTCTCTCATTTCCTCTCATTAGCAGGTTTATCTATTTAATGATGCAGCCTACACAGCATCCACAATGTTACCTGAGAAAATTTATCTATTCTTCACATGCAGAAGTAGAGCACTATCAGCCATTTCTTCCTACTCCAAGGCTCAATTTGGGATGCACTCTTTCTTTGTATTTTTAACTGATGCTGTCCAACAGTATATCACGCAGTGCTATTTGTATAAATGAAAGAATTACTGTTTGTTCCTGTTTTCATTTGTTCTATGTACTTAATTCAATACTTGTAAGTGGCACAAAAGAGCCAGCTGAGAAAAGCATAGCAATACTTTATGTATTTTCTTGAATGGGCATGACAAACAATATCACTCCTGCCAGTTTCTAGAAATCCTGAAATTACTCTGGTACTGATTATTTTTAACATCTGCTTTTTTCATTTTCAATCTGCCAATTAGTTTCCATCCCATTTTAACTAACAATTTCATAGTGCTTTATCTGTTCTTATCACAAACCTAAGTAAAACATGGTTTTGCCTTTCAGCATCCTATCTATGAATGTATGCGTAACTGAACATCATATTTCACATTTATATTCTTCCTGAAAGTTGTCAGATATATTACGTGGTGTCCAATAAGTACTTTGTAAACAACATCTTATTTTAACGAGAACAATCTTTCCTCATGTGTATGGGTGAAGCAATACATCCCAGCAAATAAAATTTCCGATTGAAAGATTATTTTTGTATCTGCTTTGTTTTCCTTATGATATTAGTTCTTGAAATATTGAATTTATTTCTTCATGTCTCTACAGCACTTCAACCCTACCAACAGCACAGAGCAAATTTGACTCAAATATTTTACTGCTATCTTGAAATTAACTTTCTCAAGGCAATATCGTTTTTTCATTTAAATACATCTAGGTGATTTTACTCTTCATCTGAATAAGGTGAAAGGAGGAATTTTGTATCATTGCTAAGCTGAAGTCTGTAACACAAATTGTCCTAAATTCATGTTATAAAGACCATATAAGTGTGATTTCCATTTCAGGATGTCAGTCAAAATATTTTCCCTTGTCTTCAATTTATACAGGTTGCATTCAAGCACAACATGGTTTCCCCAAATTGAGATTTAAAACATGTAATTTCCACTAAGATAGCTCCATACCCATTACCTGGTATAAATTCACTTTTACGTTGAACATTTGTGACATTTAGGGATTTTGTGGAGGAGCTTGGGTGATGCTAAGGGCTAACAGAGGAATTTTTAAAATTGTCACTTTTATAATTTAAATAAATATATTTTACTGGTATTCCAAAACTTTTCGTTCTTTTATGTTTAACATAGAAATTAATGAATAGTGCTTGCTATTTTATGTCATTTGAATCAAGGACAATCAATTACATTTAGTACAAGCCAGTAATGCAGAAGCAGTTGTAGTAACAATACCTAGAAATAAAGTTTCTTGAGGAGCCATTATTTTATGTGACTTTGCAAGTAAGACTTGAGGCTTACTGAGTCCTCCTTCAACCAGAGGACTTCTTTGAAATTTTTTTAAAATACCCAAGTTTCTGCATAGATCAGAAAATGAAATCTCAAAGATTATTCAACCTCTACAGAGGATGAATATTGCACTTAACTTAACTATAGTGCAATGTTTTAATTTATCTTTTTAAGAAAAAGCTGGGTTTGTGTATCCTTTTTTAAACAATGTTAAATTAAAGAAAAACACAACAATAAATTTTACAATATAATTTGTCAAACGCACATCTGAAGTCTTAATTTCTTTATTTTATTTTAATTTTTATTTTTTAATTAATTTTCTTTTAAAAGGATATTGGTGTAACCATCCCATCTGCAGTAGCTAATTAGGGGCTTGCATTCCAGTAGTCAGGAACCACATGAAACAGGAATAATTTTTGACAGAACATGACAATTTCTAGCTATCTTGGCATATGTATTTCTGTTTAAAAAAATCACTGGCTTTTTATTTCTTTAAAATTCATCAGTGAAGACAAGATAGTCTGATATCAGTTGTCAAAAATTCTTTCATCCAGGAACTGAAGTACTGTGACTACTAATGGACCAAACTAAAATAACACATAATGTGCATGTTTTATGCTTATTTAATACCACAAGGTATAGTTATAACTGGTTCACAGTCTGGCAACAGCTCCAAAAATCTCAACTCAAACTGGGATGATAAATGCTACTCTGAGATCCTAATTAGAATCATAGAATCATAGAACGGTTAGAGTTGGAAGGGACCTTAAAGATCATCAAGTTCCAACCCCCNGGATAGCAGGTACAAATCTGCTTATCCCATATCAGGCAACTTTCCTGATGTCAGAAAGTTTTGAGAATGTTTATATTTTGTTGTCAAACTTTGTTATTACACTGATTCCGTGCTGCTAAAAAATAGTAGTCTGCAGCACATCAGAACTTGTGTATTGAACCACCAGTTCAATCATTAACAGACAGACTAAATTCACAGGGACGAGAGAAATGCCTTAAAGGGATTTCACGGGGGGGGAAGAAGAAGAGAAGATCGTAGAATTGATATCTGTTTGTATAGATGTATCTCCAAAGACAACATTTTTTTTTTTCTTTCTTTGTGGTACACCTACACTCTAGTGAATCACTAAAATAGTGTGAATGATTCCTCAGTGTTTTAAAGCCATCAATTGGTTTGACTCATTTATGCACAAAAATTCCAGTGGAAAACAAAGGAAACAAATAAAAACAAACACACTTAAATACTTGAAATACCAGTACCAGACACTGCTGGGAATACTGCATTGCTAACAGACTGTATGCACATGGAAATCAGTGGGAGACAGCCATACTACTACAGTGATGTTACCGAAGTGGGCTCAAAAAGGGATTAGATAAATTTATGGAAAAGAGATCTCATCCCTCAGTGGCATGATGATTCAGATGAGCCCACTAAACTCACGATTAGATGATAAGTAGTCAAAACCAAAACACAGCACTTTACACTTGCTGTCTTTTTTACACTCTTATTTATCTCTCCCTTTTGGCAACAGCTTGATACAGGATACCAAATGTCCTTTGGGGTCAATCTTCAGATTTAGTCTTGCTCCAAAAGACGTATTTCATGTACAACTGTCAGCTTGAAAGTGTATTGCCATAACATAATACATTAAAATGTGTTTTCACTTAATTTTCCTTATCAGCTCCATAACTAAACAAAAGTCACTGCCATGAGTATGAGGAGGCATAGGTATCTGGGTTGGTACTAGGTGTTTTAGAAGGAGTGAATTCATCAAAAACTGAAATATCTATTGAAGTCTACTCTAAGTCATGTACATAATTTTGACTTAAATGCATCTATAGGATGATATTAAATGCCAATTCAACTGTTAATGTATCTATATCTATGTAGTTCTTTAAATCTGATCCACATCCTCAGCCAGTACAAACTGATGGACAATAGCCATACATGCACAGACTGTGTTCTTATGTTAAAGAAAGCCATAAGTTATTCAATTTAAAATACTTTGGGCATGCATTGTAGAAACAAAGCTTTCAAAGGCAAATACACAAAACAATACAACACATCACATGTGCCAGTTGTTGTTAAGTTCTTCTTGATTTAAGACGTAGTTAGCTTCCAATGGCATTAGCAAAGAGTATGCACTATGCATGAACAATTGTAATTTATACACCAGAATTAGTAGAAAAATATCCCAAACACCTCTATAGAAAGAAAGAAAACTGAATTTACCTTTCTATATGCTACTTACAGTACAGTTAGTAAGTTGAATCCTGTAGCAGTGTACTCCTACTGCTGATTTTTGTATAGATAATATTTAGGAGGACTGTTCATCTTTGCACTTGAATGACTAGGCCTTGGCAACCTGTCTAGAAATTGCAATATGATTCAGATCTTTTCTTTATTTTGCCATTTTAGTCACAGTGCAGAATGTTTCTGCAGATTAAGAAAGCCTTTCTTTATCCATGAGATATCTTAACTTTTGATACTATGTGCAAATTATCATCCATTTTACAACCTCGCTGCTAATTGTTATTTGCAAAAGGATTAGAACTCTATGCCAGCAGTTACTTTAGTTACTATGAATATTCATTAGGATTTCATACATAGCACCCTCAGTATTTAGAGCTTAATTTCTTCATTTTGTGGTTTTGTTTTCCTGCTTTACCCATCTGTACAAGTAACTGCCGTTATGGCAATCATGTCACTATCTATGTTTTAATCAGAAGACCTGTTCTGTCGCTACTCCTACACAATCTCCTGCAGGTGCCAATACAAATTGAAGCCCTCACGGTTTCTCATACATTTTATCCTTCTTATACATTTTATACAAAGACACAAAAGTACTACCGGTGATCTCAATAATGCTTAAGTAACTCTATGACAACGGGGTGGGGGACAAGTGATTACATGCGGTTTTGATGTAACTATCAGCAGTGCTCCCAATGCTAAAACAGATTAGCCTGTTTAAGGCACGGGTATCAAAAATGCCACTGCCAGGATGCACAGGTAGGCAGTCAGACTGGACATGAACACTTTTTCCAGCAGGGATCAGGTTCTCTAATCCTACGGTCATGTTATGAAACACAAACCCGGATTTAAGGGTTGAATATTTCCAACTTCGTTTTATAACATCAGATGTACATTTGCTTATAGATATGTTTTACTGTCAGCAGTTACACCTTGAGAGCAATAGGCATCCAAATCTAGAGTACTTCAGGATATTGTGAACCTTGATTTGACACATGTATTATCAGCAGACTCCTCAATAGTTGTTTCAAATTTTATCTCAATTAACTCTTTATTTTCAAATACCATTTCTTGGAACTCTTCCTCTTTTATAAAGTATTTCTTTTCTAAGATTCAGATTTATACTTTCATGTTTTCCTTAGCTATTCTGTTTTTTCCCTATTAATAAATCTTGCTCTCCACAATGAACTGTCTGAAAGCTGGATTTATTGATACAAATATTAATAATTCTTTCATACTGTTCTTACCATGGATAAACTACAAACAATGCAATTGTGGAAAGCTGAGCACATCCGATAACAGAGCACTTTGATATAGAAGAAATGTTACCTACAGAAATCAACAGATTTGTATCATATGCTACTATACATAGACGGAAAAGTCAACTATTCCACAATAAACCTACCCAGAGCTGTTTATGTTTTGGGTAGAAACAAACTAAGTACTTGATTACTGCAATTCATGGCTGCACAATACATTAATTCTACTCAATCACCAAATATTACCAAAGCCACAATAAGTAACTTGTTTAGCTGTATCTTTACAGCAAACAGTTACGGTTTTACACAATAAAATCCTGCAATACCATTTCTGTATGATTTTACCTAGTGAAAAGAAATCCTTGCTGATGGGATACGCAGCTGATTTTGACAGGCTACTATGAATCAGAGCCATCTCTACCTTGATGCAAACAGAATTTTACATCGTGATAACTAATCCAAAGCAATAAAATACCACACAGAGGTTTTGATGTCAAAATCTCTCAGCATTTTTCACTTCTACCCAGTCAATAACCAGTAACGTCTGTGTTCAGAGCTCAGGTACCTGCTCTCTGCCTGCACAACAGCATAAGATGATGTTCCTTTCATCCTGAAGCTGCAGCTGCTGGTGGTTTTGAGCAGCTATGATCAAATATAAGGTGAATAAAACTAATTTCTGTGGTTCCTGCTGCAGCTTACAGATGACATAATGAATCTTCTTGAAACTTCTGAGGTTATTTTCAAAGCTATATAAGCAGTATTGGTGACATATCAATTCATACGCCACCCCTTAAAACAGTTTCTGATGTGTCATTTCCTGTGTGTTTTGAAATGGATCATGACTATTACATGTCTTTTTTTCCTGTCTCTAGTTGACAGCCCCATAGCTTCAGGAGTCAAAGCTGACAGCCCTAAGAATAGTTCAATGCTCTGGATATTTAGTAATAGGGTAATCACAGCCTTAGAGAACCACGTCTACCATGGTACATTGTCCTTTAAGAACTTAAGCTGCCAAAAATCCATAAAGTTGCTGAGAAAATTGCAATACATAACACAAACTGTTGTAGATGTTCATAAGAACTTTTCTCTAGCAACATAGCATAGGTTTTTCCTAATACCTCAAACATGTCATATAGTTAGCACTGAATACAAGTTGTACAAAATACACAATAATATGTGAAGAAACACGCACATTACAGGAACGTTATATGCTATAACCTAGCACTTCAGTTTATGACAAGTGCAAAACTTTCTACTTCAGTTCACCATTCAGGGTAAACCATCTTGTAAAAAGACAGTATATATTCAAATGTGCTATATAAAGAGGAAAAGACATACTCTTATAGTCTACCAAACTATTTTGCTATTCACCTAACCCCGATGCCAGAGAAAATTTGCATGGCAGGGGAGGACTCATTCCAGAGGTAAACAGAAGAAGTGAACTGAGTTAACAAATGAAAAAACGTGAGGCCCTTTGGATGTGACAGGGGGATAGAATGGAGCAGCTATAGGATACGAGACAAATTTTCCTAAATATTGCTTTCATTCCATTGTGGTGAGCATTTCAGATACTTTCAACCTCTATCTGACCAAAGAAGGGGCATGCTGTTGAGAATTAACATTACAGAAAGATACAACAAAAGAATCTGAGGAAGTTGAGTAAGGACCGGGAATGAATCTCAAGAAATCAAAGTGACTGGAAGCTGTGTTGTGGACAAAATGGTGTCTCTTCTTTGATTGCTTTCACTTTCAGTGTAAGAATTTGGTCACTTTTTTGTGGGGGGAAAAAAAAAAAAAAAGGATCACACCATAAAAGCTCTGGAGCCAACGCCCTATTTCTAAGCCAAACTGAAAGATGACCACAAACAATAAAGCCAGACGGAAGAATATTAAAATTATAGGTCAAGCTAAATAATTTGGAAACTTGCTTAAATATCAGTAAATCAAGATGGAAAAAACTTTGCTTTGTCTTATCTGAATTTTTGTTTCTGCTTCTAGAAACTCCCGAGTCATATTTTCAACTTTTCACTGCAGCCAATTAAGCTTGAAAGGGCAATTCTTTTAAAAATGAAAGCTGAGACGCTTACATTGTCAAATGCCTCCAGCAAGTGGAGAAATATTGCAAGACTGACAAAAAAAAAAATTCCCAGAGTCATTTTATAAGAAATCAAAAGGGATATGAGACTTATATAAATACTATTCACAGACTCAATTGTATTCTTATCTCCCAAAAGTCATCATTTTCTAGAGGGGAATTATTTGGAAAGACAAAAAAGCAGCAGCCTTACTAATATTTTCAAGACATTTTTCATACCATGTAGTACTCTGCTTTATTTTATAGAATCTATCTAGTGGCACATCACAAGAAGAAGACTGTTCTATTTATCTCAGCTGATGTCAGAATCCTAAACATTTTAGCAGTACTGAAGAACAAAGTAAGCTGACAAATATTAATTTATTCATTCATTTGTATTTATTCATGCAGCCAGACAGCAGAAAAATTGAAAAGGACAAAATTCAACTAACACTTGTTCATTTTATTGTATGTATTTCCTGAATTTCCTAATAAGAAAAAAAATCCAGAACTGCAAGAAGAAAGAAAGATTTGGAAGGCAGTAAGCCTGAGAAAAAAGAAACTTTGAAGCAGACTGTATCTGCAGTTCAACTTAAATGGCAATGTGGCAGGGCAAAAGAAAATAAAGTCAATGCACCTATGAGTGTTGTGACAGCACCAAACTGTAAGGTTCTGTAATGCACTCCAGCTGATGCTATTGCTTAGTAGTTGTCATGTGCTATTCCTTTGTGGGGCAGGGTGGAGAGAGGATGGGGAAAAAAAGGGGGGAAAAAAGGAAAAAAGAAATGTAGAAAATGTTAACCACAGAAAGCTTAAGGGGACTGAACACAAATCTATACAGAAATGTTAAGATTAGATACTAACCAAGGAACAACTGTACTAAGTATGAATGTAGTTGTCAAGAAATACTTGACAAGCTAACCACTTAGGACAAGGGGGAATTGTTTAGTGTGATACCTAGGGCTATAACAGCAAACAATGGAATGAAATTAGGAAGGAAGATTTAGGCCAGATATCAGGAAAACATCTCAGCAGAGTTATTGTACTGTGAAATGATCTCCCAAGGGAAGGAGCTGAAACCCCATTGTATGGGAAATTGAAAACTAGCTCCAGTCAGGGCTAAAAACTTGAATGTGGCAAACAATACTGCCTCCACGGAATGATGACCTGGAATGACTTGATAGCTTTTTTTCCAATTTCTATTATATTCCATTGTAGAATGCACAGGGTAAGACAGCTTTAGAGGAAGAATATTTTTCTCAACAAAAGACATTGTCTTAGCTAAGTACGCTCAACAGTTTAAACGTCTATCACTCCACTAGTCATCACTGTATCTGAATATGCCACATGGACATATTTTTTAAAAGGTGATCCTGGTCTTCAAAATTCTGTTTGATCTCCCATTTTAACAGCAGAAGTAGATCAAGTTGATATTTTCTCTGAAGAGATGATTGGGAGCATTTCTAATATATAGCAGCATATCAAACAGAACAATATTACTACTAATTTTAAAAACTGGATGCAACATTTATCACACAAAGCTAAAAACCCTTCAGGAAGATGGTAAACTAATTGTAGCAGTCCTACAGAGAATATAGTTTTCAAACCTACATGTGCACGAACAGTTTTCACAAAACAGATTGTATTTTGTTTGTATTTTCTTTCCCAATGTGTACTTATGTTTTCTGCAATGCTGTCCTGGTTTGAGGTAAAATGAACAAATTTTCTGTTTTACAATTTTACATTTTTAGCTGGGCCTCTTCTAACTAACTAAACTCTGAAACAACTGGTAGCATACTGTTCAGAAAACTGTTCATTCTCACAGAGATAACACCTGATTATACCAAAGAATGGTATGTAGAAAGGCCCTTTCTTATACTTATTACTATAACAAGTAAGAAGGGCTGGAAGCGGAAAAGAGTAGTGGGGTCATACCTGTAGGGAGGAACAGACAGGGCAGGTGACCCAAAACTACCCAACTGGGGTAGTCCATCCCATCCACATCATGCTCAGTATGAAAGCTGAGGGACCAAAGGGTCAACTCTCTTTCTTCAATGGCTGACGTCCAAAAAGAACCCTGTCTATTTGCCTGCCTTTGATCCCGATCCAAGCGTTCCTGACTCCAGATCTGGAACCCAGCTCCTGTAGATCACCGAGTTCAGTCTAGGACTTTTCCCAATGCCTGCTGGTGACGTGATCCTCATCCTGAGAGCTTGATATGGTTTTGCATATATTGTATCTATTTCATTATTTTCTTTTTACTTTTATTTTAGTATTAATATTTCATTAAAGTAGTGTAGTTCATTCTAACCTCCTAAATCTCCTTATCTCTTCCTCTCCTTTCTTTTTGGAGGGAGGAATGGCCATCTGTCAATCTGATTTTGGTAAATTTGACTGAAATCACAACAAATGCCCTGCTTTGTATATGTGTGGAGCTCCTATGAGTGATAAAGCCATATAGAAAACACTCCAAGGGACACGATCCTTCCACACAACATGCGCCCGTGACTGGTGTGATTGTTGGATGTGCTTTTCCCTCAACAAGTTACAAGATTTTGCCAAGCACAAAATGAGAAACAGCAATACGAACACTCGTTACACAGAGGGTTTGTCATAGAATGATAGAATGATTTGGGTTGGAAGTGACCTTAAAGATCATTGAGTTCCAACCCCCATTATCCTACACATTTATGTCTCTGGTAATAGAATTTCCTAATACTGTTCACGTTTGCCTTCTCTTCATTCCTATTTTCTGCAGTACTGCCCCTGTTCAGACCCTGATGTGTTTGCAACATGATGAGATACAGAGAGATTTCAGAAATGACTGATTTTCTTATATTATGCACAAGCAACTGAAAAAATAAAAGAACACAGTGATTTAATGAAAATTATATGACCTACTTCATTTCGTTTTGCTTAATGGATAAAAGGACCTTTAGTTTGATCTACTGACTGATTCCGAGTCCTGATAATAGCTGCAACACTAAGGAACTAAACTAAATCTCCTTGGAGCAGAAAACAGTCTTGCATCTTGACAGCTGGCCATGTTCTGGTATTGTTACTGCCTATAAGCAGTATCACAGAAAAGTTGAGGAAGATTAAAAAAAAAAAAATTAATAGGCAATTGAATTAATCTAGAGACACATCCTCTCTTCTGACAGTACGTAAGGTAGCACATAAGTACATAGTGTGCATATTTTGAACTAAAATTCAGTGTAAAAAAACCAACCTTATAATATTTTCCTTTCATTTTAATTGAGTTTCACCTACTTATACCACATATACCTTATGTCACAAACAACATTAAATGATAACCAAAAACCAATCCATCTAATATTCTGAATATTTCAGTTATATTTTATTATTTATTTAACAGCTGGCCACACAATGACTAGATTTCAAAAATCTTTCAAGAGATACATTAAGTTGCAAATTTCTCACCTAAAGTATGATTTAATAGCTCCCTTATGACCTACAGGGTGCAATTTAGGCAGGAGATATTACAGTGCCAGGCATAAAACTCTAAGCACATTTTCCATGTGTGGCAGCCGTTCAGCCTGGAACAGCATTAGAAGGCATAGAATATTATAACAATATTAAGACCTCAGATACTTGTTCGCTACTTGTTGAAAAGCCACAAAAGCTGCATGGACTTGCATCCCTGGTTTCCTAGGAAACTTTTCTCTGTTACCCTGGCTGTTCCAAGGTATCTTGGAAGTATGCAGCTGCAGAAAGCATTTTTGAGCTGACAAGCTGTGATCAGTGCTGTCAGTCTCCCCAGAACCCTCCTCATGTCTGGAAACATTAGTGATTTCACTGGACATGTTCATGACATTCATTCCAAGTAGTTACTGCAGTCTACCAAATGCATCTAAATTGTCTCCAGTAAACCAAATACGTGGCATAAGGGCTGGTACAAAGCTAATAGCTATTTCTTGAAATAAATCACCTGGGAAAATGTTGCAGCTCTCTTGGGCTAAAGGTGAGCTTTCGCCATCTCAATAGTTTTAGTTTGAGATCCACAAAGAGCTAGCAGCAGCCTCGTAATATAGGAAGATGTTTACGTTCTCTTTGGCCTCTAGAAAGTGGATCTCATCATCTTCCCAGGAACAGAGAAAAGTTAAATACATGGAAACTGCTGACACTTGCAAAAATTTGCAGAAAAGTTGTTGTCTGTTTTAAATAGAAAAACACACTGAAAGTCTGAATCCAGCAGGTAAACAAACAGTTTTCAGAGCAATGATGCTTTTGCACGTATGTAGCAGCTTTCACTCAAACAGAGCTTAAATTAACAATGCAGTTGCATAGATTTAACGAAGACATGGTTTCAGGTGTTATTAACCAGGAGTTGATGAGTAGATTTCTAGTCGTATAAGAAAATTGTCAAGAAATTTTTGATGGGTAAAAGCAGGAGGAATCTTGGTTTCATGGAACATTCAAAATGCAGCAGCGTACTCAAAAGCACTGATCAAGGTTTCCTGCAGGGGATTGTTCTCAACTATTACTTTCAGCCAAATATTATTCTGTCTTATCCGTCCTTAATCATAGAATTGTTAGAGTTGGAAGGGACCTTAGAGGTCATCAAGTTCCACATCCCCCTGCCATGGACAGGGATAACAGACTTGTGAAGTAAAATAGGACTATTTATTTTAATTAAAAATTATTTAATTTAGTGGATTTGAGGAAGTAGTAATGCAGACTAGTTTTGATAGCCATACACATATAAAAATGCACAGCTTTATGATGCATATCTACCACATTTAATCCCAGTAAAACTTCTGGGTTCCTATAATAGCAACTGGATACTACCTTAGCACTTCTAAAGTTGATGAGCTACCTCACTAGGAGCAAACCTCACACCACTTTTTCTGTCATTAAAATTTGGGGCACCTTCAGCACAGGATCTATATGTTTATTTACAGAACCACAAGATGGGTGAGGTTAGAAGGGACCCCTGAAAGTCACTTAGTCCAACCTCCCTGCTCAAGTAGGGCTACCTAAATCCAGTTACTAAGAACCATATCCAGACAGCTTTTGAACATCTTCAAACAGGAAGACCCCACACCCTCTCTGGGCAAGTAGGAGTTAAAAAAAATATCAATGAAACCTTCTGTCTCCTGCAACTCAGTGGCTAATGCCATTCCTATTTGTTTTGTATTTGTATCTCCCAGCTACAGCTCTTAAAGCTCAGGCATACCCCATATCTTCCCTTTGGTTCCTCCTCTCCAAGTCAGACGCAGCAAGTCAAAGAGAAGCTATAGAAGTGCAGAGCAAACAGAGAGCATGAAAGAGATCAGTTTTCTGAGAGTAAACTGTACCTACTGCTATTTTCATTAGTCCCAGACTCAGGTGTTTGGGCAAAATAATAAATTGCCAAGCTCTAACACAGTTAGAGAATAAAATAAGAACACAAAATAAGAAACTGTGTCACTTTTTAAGAAAATTATCATCCTTAATCCTTTTATTCCTTTTCTTTTCTTTAAAATGGAGACACCACTTGCTCCTACCTGACAAATGTATTATGAAAAAGAATGAGGTGCTCAAAACCTACTACAATAAAGACCAGATACACACCTTAAAAAGACAATACGGTTTTAACTAATTTATCCAAACTAAATATTGCTTTCATTGCTTCCTTAGGAGAACTTCTCAAAATATAGCAGAAGTAATAACAGACTGCAATTCTTTAGATACTCCTCCACACACAAGAATCTGCGTTCTAATCCACAAGACTGCTAAGCATGACAGCATACCTGCTCTTAGCACTGAGGCACTTAAGAACAGCCTTTGATATATCTGGTATCAGAGATATTTGATATCAGAAAAAAGAAAGAAACTTGTCACACAATAGTGTCACAAAGCAATTGAGGGGAAGCATTATCTTGATGTTTGCTGCAACTACTTTCCCATCCCAATTAAACTTCCCTAAATACACAGGGGAATTTAAAAGCAGTTTGCATTGACTTAACTGTGCAGCTTACACTGACATTTCTGGGAGTCAGGATGATAAATCCCTTCACATTGCTCTAAAAGTTCCTCAGCATGTTGGAGACATGCGTCAAAGTCAGGAGAGTTCTCTTAATGAGCCCTGCTCCCTTTGATGTTTCTGCTGGATAGCGTTTCTGGCACTGAATGAATATTTTAGATGTCTTATGCAAAAAAGTCAAACAGTTTTCACCTTTGATAATCATACACCTTACTTTAAAAGCCTTAACTTCTAAATACTAAGGATGAAAGGTGATTCTTTTATGTCCTTTTTGCCATTGAGAAGTAATGCTTTTGTTATTAAAAATGAATAATGTTTCACATTTTGTAACCTTCGTATACATTAGTCAACCAATGGCATTGAGGTTAAAAATCTATATATAAAGTTAAGAAGTGTTAATGTAGTGGATAGCTCATTTCTCAATTAAAAGCGTATTAAATCTGAGCATGTTTATTTTCATACAGTCATTTGAAAAAGCCTGTGGAGAAAATAACTGGAATTTTACAAAGATTCATCTGAGATTTTGCTGAGCCAAACCTCTGGATGCAAAGTTCAATTGACATGTCTGATTTTAGTGTCTTAAGTACAATGTCTGCAGTTCAAAGCAAACAGTAACATTTAAAGTGAGAGAGAACATTATCATTGTCGTGGTTTGGCCTTGGCAGTAACAAAGAGCCACATGGCAGCCCGCTCGCTCTGACTCCCCACAGCGATGGGAGAGGATTGGAAGGAAAAAAAAAAAAGGCAGACTCAAGGGTTGGGACAAAAGAAAACTGTTTAACAGAACAACAGGTATTACAGGGAAACAATAACACAGATGGGGGGATGCAAACACGAGTACGATGCCAACCACAGCCCGCACCGCCCCCAACCGCCGCCGACGTCGCACACACTCCCCAGCCCCAGCCGCTCAGATAAACCCCGACACCATCACCATCCCCCCCAACTTCCTGTAGTCGTCCCTCCCCTACCCGGCCAGCTCCCCGCTGCCCCTGGGCCTGGTGCACATGGGATGGAATAGTTGTGCCCTCACAGAGCCAGGGAAGAATTAACCCCGTCCCTACTGGAAACCAGGACAATCATTATTGAAAATCAGTGCCTAATCAACTTCGTCAGGATGGACTTACAAAAATTAGAGCAGAAAATATTCTGCCTCTTTTATGCAGTCAGGGAGACATCAGAAATTCATACCAAGGGGAAAAGGTTGCATATACATAAATTTAAAAGCTTTAAAGAGTGGGAAAAATATTTCTCCTATTGCTGTTTTTGCCCCGTATTTGCAAGCTTCCCTTAGTTTTAGGAAACCCCTGAGGTTTTGAGATGGTCATTTAAAATCTATCTGCTGGTCCAAAAAGTGTCTGTGGCTCTTGTCATTACTTGAAGAACTCAACAGATCGCAATCAGCTTCTGAAAAATCCTAAACAGGTTATGGGTATGTTCTAATGGGAAAGCAAAATCAAAGAAATCAGAAAGCACATGATAGATCATGTCTGGGGAAGGTTTTCAGATAGGTTTGTAAAGTACAAAAAGCTTATTTAGCACTCTGATCCTCCACCTCTAAGGGCAGATCTCCTTGAACAGGTACAGAACCAGATCCTCTGGAAACACAGTCATGCCAACACCAAGTTGCACAGCAGTGTAACAACATTGGTAGCTTCCAACTTTGCCCAGGTATCTACACCCTACTTCTACTTAATTCTGAGTCCTATTCAAGAAACACAATCTAAGGAAGCACAGGCAGGATCTGACCTGGTGCTTTACAACGGGATCTCCTGGAGACTATACCAAAATCCCTGCAGCTAAGAGGTTGCCTAAGGAAATGGAAACTTTCTAATTTCTTTGCACTTTCTGTTCTGTTCCTGTGTAGGGCAGATGTCTCAAAGAAGGTTTCTTTACTCACTTTTCATGGGCAGGTGTAAGGATCATCTCAGTGTTGTACATACATATAATATTTTTTTCCAGTCTAACGAATATGCCCCATGAGAGGGCTTCCACAGCAACAGCTGAACACAAGAAAATCTAGAAATAGGAGCTGTCAACATGGTTTGTCATTTTCAGCTCTGCCTTGAGCATTAGCAGTCTCATCCCACCAGCTCACTGACGGAGTCCAAACTTCCTAAAAGCACTGCTCCAGTCACAGTCAAGGACATGATTAGGCCACTGCTGCCTAGTCAAATGGCTCATTAAAAGGTACCCTGACTCATTCTTCATTGCTGATTTTATTTCAGATGTTACATTCAGAGATACACCAAACACAGGAGCTCACTGAGACTGTCCACCAAGTTCAGAAAGTACAGTAAAATGTTAGAAAATTATTATTATGATTATCAGTTATGTCATGAATTTTTGAATGTCAAACTATCCACATTGATAAGACGTTATGAAAACTAGTTTTCGTAATGTGGCTTACTGCAGACAGGAAAATTGTTCTTCTGCATCACTCTGACAGATATTGCTAGATACACCTTTCAATGTTTTAGGTACCATCTGAACTAAGTGTCATTGCCTATATAAGCAACCTTCTACTTCCCATTTTACATCCCTAAGATCATGCTTCAAAGTGTCCCACAGCATCAGCATACCTAACAAGGAGGAGTAAATGATCCAGAACGCATTTAATGTCTTCCTCTCACACAGAACCAAGACTGCTTACAAATACCAACTATAAATTGGATTTACATTTGACAAGTTTCCAGCAATACACAGTACCACCATCAAACAAGAACAACAAAAAAAAAAAAAAAAAAACCAAAA
>VXBW01003581.1:54887-77033 GCA_013400375.1 Thinocorus orbignyianus
AGAAAAAAAAAAGAAAAAATAATAGAAGCATAAACATTTTCAGTAATTTTTTTTCTTATAAATCTGCTAAAAATTAAACTTGCCATTACGGTAACCAATGAAAAGGCTTCAATGTATTAAGTTATGCTAAAATGCTTATTAGAAAAGTAATTTATACAGAATTAAAGGTACTGCTTTAAAACAACAAGTAAAACTACAAGGCAAATATCTGTTCTCGTGTCAACACAACCATTACATGCTTTTCAGTGTTCTGTGCTATATTAACACATAGACATAGTGGGTTTGTTCTTTACAATTAAACAAATGTTAAGCTACCTGTTTTTTTCAGCTGGTGGTAACTAGTTTTTCTTGTTCAGAAAGTCTTTCCTTGATTATGCTTGGTTTCAATTCAGGTGCTAGTATTCATTAAAAGTTAGAAATTCAATGGGAAGATAAAAAGCAAGATAAATTATTTTCCCTGTCCAATCCATGTAATACAAACCAGGACAGACACTTTTTTTTTTAAACTTTGGAGTTTTGGATCAGATTTTAAGATAATTAAACATCTAAAATTAGAATTCACTGTCAAAGAACTTGCCTTTTACTTTTCAAATTTTGAGTGAGAACTTACCTTAAAAAGTAGTTTAAATATCAGGGGAGACAGTGACCAGAAACATTTAATTCCCCAGCTTTGGTGAATTTCCTTTGTTCACTAAGTTTAAGTGAAAAATACATGTAAAATTTTTTTAAACTATTTCTAATTAATTAAAGCTATTATATGATTAAAATAAATTTAAATTGAATTTGCATTTGTATGCACACAGTTGGATGTGTGCAAGCTGGATGTGTCCAAGTAAATAAAACTGTAGAAGAAACAAATTTATGCACACAATGAAAAAGCAAAAATGAAGGCTCTGGATAAATGCATCTGAAGCTACCTAATTCAGCATTCTCCTTAACCAAAGTATAACTTTCAGTTGAGTATCGGTAACAAATAAACTTTTAAAAATGACTGACAGTGAGAAACAACCCCTACTTGGGACAAAAAGAATAAAGCACATAGTTTTAACTACGTATGGCAAGAAAACTTTCAAGAGAGTAATACCTATGCCCTGTGCTCATGTCTGGCAGAGCAGAGGTCTGAAGCTACTGGCTTCAATTGCCATGCAGCTATGTGAATATGATGCAGAAAATGTCTTTTTATCATTGCAATGTAGCAAACATGGGAGGGTAATATTTTCATCCCTTTTGTTTAGTTTTGACTGAAATTATTTTAGGAGCCCCTGACACTCCTGCCTCTGCTACATTTTCTCATTATTACAATGCTTTGGCTGCAGACACACAAGCAGAAGGTTATTCTTTTGAAAAATAGGGTATTTTCCTGAGAAGAGTAAATAAATGTGGGGGGTGGAGGGAGGACACATCACATGAGGCCTTGGAAAACCTCACTTTATAGAAAGCTTAAATTACAGCCAAACTGGGACTCAAAACATCGCTTTACCATTTCTACTCCGGGGAAAGGATGCCAGCTCCTAGAAACGTGAACTGAAGCATAAAGATAAATGGACTCCATCCTGCCAAGAGAAACCTGCAGCATTGTGTCCCTGCCTGCTGGGGCCAACCCTGCCACTGCAGCTCCTTCAGCTGCCAAAATTTGAGACGAGCACATGAGTTTAGCAGGATAATGGAGGGATCCAGTCCCAATTCCCCCACCTCTGCTCCATGCTGTCCCAGAGAGGCATAATTGGCACTTGAATCGAAGTACACGCAAGATCCTTTTGTGTCCACCACTTGCCTAGCTTGGAAATTAAAAGAAGCTTTTGATAGCAATTTATATGCACCAGAATGGCTGTGAAGGGAACTTGAACATGCTAAATTGAGAGTAATAATTCAACATTCTGTGACAACCGAAAAGAATGTAATCACAAAATTTAAAAAATCAGATTGGGAAAGATGGCAAGAGGACATCAAGTCCTTCTCTCTGCTCTCCTCACAGAGTTTCTATTTATAAGCTTTCCAATAAAATCTCTATTTGGAGATGGAAAATTAAAAGTGTCTAAGACACTACGGTTACTTGCAATTTTTGTGGGCAGACATGAGCTTTAAAAACAAATCTCTCTACTTGTAACTGCTTAATTCAAAATGTGTATACAAACTTAACATCCTTCTCATTTCCATACTAGAGAGAATGCCACTTTGCTAGAAATTACATGTACTCAGACAGATGAAAGACTAAATTTTATTGACCGGACTTCACTTTTCTTATCTTTATGCTAAAAGACTTCTTTGTGCCAGTTAAAAAAGCCCGCAGCTTTCACATATATCCTTCCTGTAGAATGTCCATTTCAAGAGTTAAATAGGTATTTCCCATTTGCTAGTGCTCCAAAGACACCATTATCTTAGGAGGAAAGTTTCCCTTCTTATCTTGAATTGTGATTCGAAAATATTTCTTGTTCATTTCTCTTATCTTTCCAGCTTTAAATCAATTTCAGCAGCTTGAGAGAAATAGGGATACTTGGTGCAAAGACGAAGGTATTGGCAAAAGGCTGAAAAATCATACTGGAGAGAATCAAGTCCCTAAAGAGAGGGAGGAAAGGGAAGGAGGCCAAAAGCAGAAAGGAAAAAGAGACAGATGTGCACATACACTAACATAGTTCAGGTAAAGATAAAAAACATACCATATATAATAAGCTCTGTGGCATTTTGTGCTAAATGGAAATATGACAGGCCATGTTCAATAGAACAAATCCCCTTTCCAGAAGTAATGCTAATCTCTAAAACCTCTGACACCTGAGAGACTCCATACATCCCTGTTAAGATACAACAGCAGAACAAACTGCGGCTTTTTAATTTTGCATGTCTCACCCTTTGTGAATAAACTCATTTAAATTGCTGATTCTCTCTCTCACCAACGCACATTATTTATTGTGCTTAAATCATATCATTCTCAAATGGCAAATTAAGGTTGAAAAGATTTCTCACATTTGACTTCAATTCATCTCACTTTCCTGTTTAGTTCATAAAGGCAAGAGGGAAAGAGACATTTCACTGACCACCCCTTGCTTATTCCTTTTAAAATGACAAATGAAACAGACTTATATATATTTCAGATTACTGCACAGAATAGAATGTTTTTGGCACCAGCACCCAAACGAGACAGAAAGTATCAACAGCAAATATATTCTTATATGAGCTTTGGTATTACCCAGATGGTACCACTAGTCTGTATTTAATTTGAGTGAAACAAACCACATTTTTCCACAATCTTGAGATGGAAGAAATATCAGAGGGTAAAAATCTTATCTGTGGAGATTCTTTATTCTCTCACAGTGAGCAGTCACTATGAATTTTCCTTCACATAAGAGAGATTTTACCCACCCACTCTCTTCAGCCTTTATTTCCAACTTTCCTCACATAGCTGTTCCCTTACCTACCGTGATTGCAATTGGTACCATAAAACAGTACACCAAGGAAATTATATAGGGAAATTTATTGCCAAGGGCAACAACAACAGATACTTACCAATACTACAAGTGAAACTAATCACATTAACCCTTATAATTACTTCTGACACTGAGTACAGCTGTGAGCCAAATTGATCACACAGGGGTGTCTGCAATGGCATTGTCACAGCTGGCGCCTTGCAGAGCTCGGGAGGCAGGGGGGAATGAGTGGGAAGTCACTTTGCATCCAAGTTAGCAAGACGAGGATAAAATACTGTCTCCTGAGTGACGTTTATATAAATTGAAGGAAAAGAAAATCCTCAACAAAAACCCTGAGACCTCCAGACCCAGTCTGTAAAGGAACAGTCTGCCTAGCCTGGCCACAAGGGGTCAATAAACAATGCTAAGCTCTTTTTTCCATATCACCAGTAAGAATCTTGTCCAAAAATGTTCTATCTGACACAGAAGCCTATATTTCATAACTTTCAACAGAAGTTGAAAAATACCTGGAGATACACTTCAGCCTTGACGCAACTGAACGGAACAAATTTCTGTAGCAGTTACCCTTTTTTGCAATCAAGATATTGATTTGTGAAATATCTTCATGTCTTGCAGAACTGATTTTTCACAGGCTAAAGCTTCTCAGAAAGATTAGCACAGCATAAAGCAGAATGAGAGGGTGGATCTGCATTAGCATTTAATTTGGATGCGGAGTAGATACTTGAAACAAACCTTCTGATGGCCTCCACTCACAGTACTCCAGCTTGCTTTGGAGAGCGGCTCCAGAGAACAACATCTGAACTAAAGTGAAACTAAATTGGAAAGTGCACCCCAGCCACAAATTGTCACTCAATCCAGAGCCAGCCTGAAGTAAAATNGAAAAAAAAAAAAAAAAAAAAAAAAAAAAAAAAAAAAAAGTGTACAGTGAGGATACTAGATCCTCAGTACAGTTTTACTCTACTTCTGGGTCCACATGAGTGTCCACCCCCCTGATTTCCTTTTTAATTTAATTTAATATAGGACCAGACTCAGTTTTGAGATGGGGGGTTTAGGCTTCCTCAATAACTAAGCATCCCCAGGATGTTCACAAGTTAACAGTCTTAGACTTCAACAGGTATAGCCATCAACAATTAACTCCTTAACTACGAGGATGGCCCCTAAAGGTCAAAGAACATTCGTTAAGTAGTATGAAAAGAGATGCTGTACTGCGGTTTACATTACAGAACCACAGAATTTTCATGGTTGGAAGGGACCTCTGATATAATTGAGTTCAACCATACCCACACCAAAAAAGCAGAAAACCAAAAATAACAAAAAAAAAAAAAAACAACCAAACAAACAAACAAACAAAACGCCCAGAAAAAAATGAACCCCACAAAACAAATCACTCAACTCAACAATCTCAGCCACTAGAGCATGCCCTAAAGGGCCACATCTACACATTTCTTAAATACCTCCAGGGATGATGACTCCACCACCTTCCTGTCATTCTTCACTTGGGAGAAGAGGCCAGAATTCACCTCTCTACAACCTCCTTTCAGGTAGCTGTGGAGTGGACATTTACACTGAGACCAAAGAAAGATTTTCACCATCACAAATGTCAGCACGGTAACTTTCACAAAAACAACCTTCACAAAATATACAGAAATACAGAATGAAAGCAATAACATAAGTTTCAAGCCTTCCATACTTAGGGTTGTGGTGTATGCTTGTTTCACAGGTTTTAATTTAAGTAAACTCAGAAATACTAAAAATCACCTGTGAAGAAAGCATATAATATATTCTCTTGAACAAAAGGTCCTCTTCAGGTTAGTATTCCAATGAATTTTATTTAATTTCATTTTAGAACTTCTTTACACTGGTACCAAAAGTGTATCAGTGGGTAGAAGAAAAAGATGGAGCAGATTCTGCAGAATTAATCCTTTTTAAATCTTGGAACAGTATAATATTATAACTACATTATAATGTGTATCACCTTGTTACTCATTTGAAATGTTCAGTTATTGAGGCAAGCTGCTATTTCAGCTGAGATTTTTTTAGAAATCTTAATTTTATCAATAAATTGGAATGAAGAGTGCCTACAAAAGACCATTCCAAGGCTAATCATTTCCAGTGTTTAAAACATCCCTACAGGAGATGGTTGGCATTAGAGAACACAGACTTTTTGTCTCCTGGAAGAGGAGTAGGGTGCTATGAAGACAGACCTAACAATGTAGTTGGGAGAGAGGCAGGTTATCAGTAGCAAGTTATAGAGGCAGAGGGTAACTCAGAAACCGACAAAAAAATGAGATAAAGGAGTAGATGTTTTGTACAATGACAGAATAATGTGAACACACTTTTGCAGGGCAGAAAAGGTCTATTTTCAGACTGGTTTTGCCATGCTGGAAGCTTCCATGATGGAGAAGAAAATAGCACTGTAGCAGAAAATGATTGTGACCTCCTCAACGAACCTGACCTCTGCTAGAAAATGTGCCAGTGTGATGAGGGAAATGAAGAATCTTAATGAGGTAAAAGTAAAGCCGGTCATCCTAATGCAGTGGGCTCCTCCTTCAAGATCAGCTAGAAAGCAGCATGTGCTGTGTTTTGCGACCTTATTTGAATTCATCCTGGTTTATCTTTTAAAGAAAAATCAAGAATATTCAGATAGTGACATAGCCTGTTTGTAAACTTCTTTTTTCCCCTCACATTTCTCCTCTGATGAACCAAAATGTACATGCAAATCCTGGCAGCTGTAGTGCAATCCTGGGGCAAAGGTGTCTGAGGAGTCTGTGCAAAAGGCTGGGGACAGGGAGGAGGCCATCACTTCTGGCTTGCAGGAGGAAAACAAGTTAACAGATGTCTTTGGAACATGCCTTGACAGTCCACAGTCTGAGACACAGCCATTGTCCCCCAGATCCATTTCCATGGCACAGACAGCTCCGGGAATCTCACAACTCTGTTTCCCAATAATCTGGAGAATTAGATTAGGTTGAAGATCTTGTTATAGCACAGTCCTCCTCACTCATCTCACACCACACAGACACAAAAGCAAAGCTTATGTCTATAGTACTAAGTTCAACAGGCTGCTCTCTACCACTGAGGGCATATGACTCATCATAGTTTGCATTCATGCATCTATGTTGTTTTTATGTCCAAAACAGGTCTCATGCACCCTGCTATGGGGACCTGTCCCTCCGTGTTCACACAATACTCCAAGTAATCCTTTTTTGACAGGAAGTTGCAAGGGACTCAGCCCTGCCAAGGAGCATATAAACATTTAAATATTAAAGCTGATCACGTGCCAATTCTCAAATCTGTTCTCTAGCACTGTTTAATTTATTGGTATAGACATGGCAATAAAACCCACACAGCACAGACATATGTCCCTTCTCAGAAAAATAATCAAAAATTTCCCACATGGACGGATTATCCCACACATGGCTTGAGGGCAAATATAGACAGACGTTCTTGTCAACATTACCATCCATTTCTCTTTCATGTATTGTTTCCTTTTTCTCTGTCTCTTTCACAGGCAGGGAAGAAAATCTAAAAATAAAACCCTTTCTTCCTTCAAAAAAGTTTCTTGCTGGTAGTCCTTTTTAATCTTCTTCCTTTGTTCCCTGTCAGCTGCTCTTCTAACACAACCTGGATTTGATAAAAGACAGCTAAAGATGGAGGATGAAACTTTGTTTTTTGATAAAGCATCTTCCACAGGAAAGCTACAAAAAATATTCAGATGTTCCACCCAGTTGAAAAGCTGGAGATGGTTGTCTTGAACAACTGCTGCACTTTAGGTTCCTGAACTTGCTGAGCTGTTTGGGGTTTTTTTGTAAGTTGGGATTTCCATGTAATTTCCAAACTGACCCAGTGAAAAATACTAACCCATCACTTTTCCTTCCCAAGACTCACTTTCTACCTTATGTATTTCTTTTTTATAATCCCATGTGATCATTTTTTTTTTATTTATTAATAAGGCTCTTTTTTTATTTCTTTATTCTGTGAAAGAAACATGTAATTTAAAAGCTGCTCAGATCATATTGTTTTGGCTGAGAACTAGATCCTAGCATAAAGGATGGATCAGCAGTGCTAAGTTGATACTGCTGAGCCCAGGAGATGATCTAACATGAACATGCCCTGTAGCACAGGAGGACCAAACCAGAAGAGGATAACTGTACTTACAGCATTATTCCATCCCTCCGCTCTCTCATTCTGGCACTTCGGGAGACTGATGAATTTGATTAAGCACCGGTGATTCTCCTATGCCATAATATTCTATAGGACATCTTTGTATGAGAAGCTGCATGGTTTTGCAGCATTTCTTTCTAATTCTTCACTTTTTTCACATTGAATCTATTCTAAAGTACAGAAAACAGCACATGGACCACAACTTCATTTCTGTTATATTAGAAGGATACACTTACTCAGGACAAGTCATTACTGCTACCAGAATGGCACATGCAGAAATCTAAAAAAAATTATTAGATTTCAGTATATCTGTTATGTAAACAGTATATTCACTTCCTTCAGAGCGATATATCCTGACAATCCGGGTAGGTAAGTAATTTTAAAAGAAATAAGGAAGGACTTTTAAAGGAAATAAGGAAGAAAAGCTGATTATACTAGCAAATTACTGCCTGAAAATGTTCTTTGAGGTACAATTTGTCCTCTACCTGTACTTGGAGCCTTGTGGTGTGTGCTGCAGGCAGCCCTGACTGCTTCCCTGCTTGGTTGGAATCAGGGTGGACTCAGAAGCAGGTAATGCAGGCACACTTAATGTGGTGTGGTAGGTCACACCATTTGAGTTAACTTACCAGGTAAAATACACATGGGGATTTAATGAAGCCTTTACTTATGAGTCACTTGGACCATAAACTACACAGCTCCATTTTTAAAGAATATTGAACACAAAACATAAGGTGAGATGACTTTCACATGGCCTGTCTATGACAACGATTTCAGTATGCAATGTTCTTAACAGTGTCCTATCCCCCACAGGAAGACTGGCCAGTAGTAAAATTCCAAGTCCCCTTTACTGTTGAGAACTAATGACTTTGGCTGTTCTTTATAAGCCAAAAATTGCTTATGTACATATTTAGACATTTAATATTTGGTATTCTTTATAAGTGTACCACCAAATCAATTTTTCCTAACTCTGGGTGCCAAGAAGTTTTAGCTACATGCCTTCTTGTAGAAAAGTTAACAGGCATAGAGAGAGAGCATTGTAAAACTCAGCAGGACAAACCAAGAGCCTTGGTACATGCTTAAGAAGACCAAAAATTGAAAATAATTTTTGTACCTCCTGGATTCTCCCAGTTTGATGCCAACAGGATGCACACTACAGGCAATATGCAGACACAATGCCTACAATACGTTTGCAGGGATGGGTCACAGCATCCTTGAGAATCAGAAGATGAGAAGTTTTAGGCAGACACTTAAAATTCCTCAGGAGTTCAAGGTCAGTCAGGCTGCCTCTCTGCAACAGGAGGAAAAAAAAATATTCTCTCTGCAAGCTACTCCTCTCCCACAATTCTAGCACAATACAACTAGCAGACTCCAAGTAATGAAAATAACACATTTCACAATTTTTACTGCTCTTAGCCCTGTAGAGTAACAAACAGCTCTGAGAAACAGTAGAGAAGCTCTCCATTTCCTAAACGGAATTTCTTAACCAAGTTTCAATTACAGGACCAAAAAGCTACCCACTTATCTGTAGCTGCCATCACATTAAATCTGTTGATAATTGAGTTGAACAGATGTGTAAATCAGGGCAGAATCTGACCAACCCAATCTCTGTTATTAGTAATGTTATTCACTGCATAAAATTCAAATTGACTTTCAGACTCTGGCTGAAATCTGTCTGCATTTCTGTCCAGTAAAGAAACAAAGTATTTTTCATTTATTGCTGTCCAAATTTTGAAATGGAATAAATAAGGAAAAAATACATAGCTCCTAAATTCTCAGTTTGTGCGACCAAATGCAAGTACATATATAGCGTTTCTTGGAAGACAGGACAAACATCAACTGAGCCTGGGCATACAATGTGAACAAAGACTGTAAAGAAGATTTTCAGCACTCTTTATAGGAGCCACTATACAAAGATGGCATTATGGCATGAAAAGCAGAAGTGGGAATCATACATATCCTGGTTTTATTCACAATTAATGATGTTTTCTTAATTAGATAGTAAATGTTTTAATCACATTTTCAGTGCTAGAAAAAAAAAAAAAGGTTGATTATTCTTCTCAGAACTAGCAAATTAAACAATTTCTAGCATTTCAGAAACATTACTCTGTCACACAATGCATATGCCTCTCAAATGATCTCTTTTGCTCAACATTTGTGAAACAATCTGTGATGAGCAGTCAAGAAGGACCCAAGGGCATGCCTGCTCCAGCTGCTCCTCACTGCAGCAGGACAATGTGCATGTGCTGCCAAGTGAGCACGGTGAGACTGGTACCTCCAGGACACAGAACTATCTCACACTTTATTTTTTCCCACTCAAGAGACAAAACATGTACAGCTCCTATTTACAGAGAAGACTAGTCATGCATTTTCAACATTCTTTCCACAGCAAAAGCCAAAATACATTCCTCCTGCTGAAAAATGTCGTATCTTTTGCCCCCATCTGCACTGACACCTCAGCTGGAGTTTGCCAGGTAGAGCTCCTACGCAGCCCTGCAGCACCTAACCTAGGAAGCAACATGTCTTTCAACAGGGAAACTCAAAACCAAGAACAACACTGCAAACCTTTCCTGCAGTCTGTAAAAGCCCGTTCCTGCTTTCCACTATTCCTTGCCTTCTTGAGCTCCTAGATATCAGGAGATCAGGCGTATCAAGCAACTCCATCTAGAAATGGCAATGTTGTCCCCAGAGTGTCTGAATACAACTAATTCCTAACTAGAGGGATTTGTCTCTGAATTTTTCAGAGGACTCAGGACATCCCTATCTGAACCCAGAAATCTCCTCCTCTATTTTACCATTTGTTAGTCCCTTTTTTTCCAGTCCCAAGATCCATGTCTCTGTGTGTTAGCGCCAAGGAACTGGCACTCCATGTGAATATATATCACCATCATGACCACAGCCAGCCAGAACTAGCAGAGGGTGGTTTGAGAGTTGTTTGGTGTAGAGGGAAGAAAGACTTGCCTGAGTAACCAGGACTTGCCAGTATGTATGGTGGTTGCTAGGGGCCAGGTGGAGCACCCTGGTATTGACTAGCAGCACCTGGTTTCTGACAGATGTGGTCTATGTGGCACATGCCGTCACTGTGCTTGGCCTCTGTGTGCAGGGGCATCATCTCTGCATGCTGCCAGCATGCCAGGCCAGCTGGGTGCCAGAACTCAGCAGGCAACACCACCCCAGATTCAAAGTCCAGGTCTGCACAGTACCTGCTAGGCCAAAGCTGTTTTGAGATGCCTCCAGTGCATCCCCCTCCCAGCTGGACTCCTGCTGTTGCTGTGTAACCAGCTCAGCCACATACAAGGCCGAGCAGCTTCAGTCTATATTTTTCAAGAACGGTGCTACACACAGGACACCAGAAACTTGAAGGAGAGGAGATGGTGTAGCCCACACTGCACCATACAGTCACCTCGAGCGGCTACTGGAGGAAACAGACTCAGGTACTCATGCAACCCAAAATCCTAAGGAGCAGGAACAGAATGAGTCCAAATAATTTTTCTTCAACATCACAGTGGGGTGTTCTCAGTATCTCTTATCCATTACACCTTCCTAGGTGCACTCCAAAGCCAATAGAGCACAGACAGTCAACAAATCCTATCACTCGGGTATCACTTACAGCACTTCAACAAGACAGAATAAATCCAACCAACCTACATCAGTCTCATGCAATTGCCGTTAATGTCAATCATGGCTACATCAGTTAGTTGCATAATTGAAACTACACCAGGAGCTAAATTCCCAAAGGAAACATGATATGTGTCTCCCATTTTATGTACTGAAAATTACACCGTCCTAATTTAATTCTGCTTACAAAATTCTCACATGAGATCTAGAGCCCACAATTTAAAGACTACAGAAGTGGCTGGTGAATAACTGCAGACTACAAAATTTGAAGAAAATCTGTGCAAGAAAAATTTGCAAATATTAAATACATCTCAGTTTTTAGATTCTCCAAATTCAGGCTGTTTTGACAATGGACAGAAACAAAAATCAAAACCACTAAGCATAGAAAACAGGTCTTCAGTACAGAAGTCTTTAATCTGTAATGATTAATCAGGAATGACTGAATATCACCTGAAAATTCTAACATAAAATATTTCTCCATAGTCAAAAAGTAATTATAATATATTGTTATCAATCTAGAATGTCTCATCATGCAGGGTATAAATGTATTAAGCTCACAGATAACAGATGAATCATGAAGTCCTTCTTTCCTTTCAATTAAGTTGGTCATTCCTAGCACTGCATTTCTTTTTTTTCCTTGTCTTAATTGGAGAAGACAGGTAGAAAGAAAACATCTTCAGGACTAAAAATCAAATTTATATTAATTCATCCATTTGTTGTTTTGTTCTAATAAATTAAACTAGTCACAGTGCAACTACAGTGTTAGGGACAATCGAGTCGAAAAAGAGCTACTAAATGAATTGTCTAGAAACATTTAGTTGTATTAAAATATACTACTGTTACCTGTTCTTTTACTTTTCTCAATAATGCTCTTCTTATACTGCCTAATTAATGAAATACCCATCTTCTTGCAGATCATCAGATGTGGGGCTTCCAGAGGGACCTGGACAGGCTTGAGAGGTGGACTAATGCAAATGGCATGAAGTTCAACCAAGCCAAGTGCAGAGTCCTACACCTGGGACGTGGCAATCCCAGGCACAAATACAGGTTGGGCAGAGAATGGCTGGAAAGCAGCCCTGAGGAGAAGGACTTGGGAGTNAGTACTGTGGTCTGCATTTCACCTCCTGCAGTTCAGAAACTGCATTCTGCTGGTAAAGTGCTTACTTCTATTTTTTCACTTTTAAGCATCAACTGTCTAAATTATTAATGGCATTTTTCTATGGTGCTTGAATTTAACTACTTTTATTCTTGAGAATGGTGGAATTAGAAACTGCTGGATTCACTCAGTAAAAATCTTGCCTTTTAGTTCCTCAAAGCTTCAGTAATTCCAGAGATGAATTACAAATCATCATTTTAATATACAACCTCAGTAGTTCATCTTAGAGGTAGTGATTATTGCAGGTGAAGTGACTAGGTAAGATTGGAAAATCAGTTCTTTAGTCATCTGTAAGGGATTAAAACTGCTTTACTTGAGCTGTGACAGTCATGAACAGAAAGTTCCTTGAAAAAAAAAAACACCTAGCATTTCCTTACATTTTGTTTTCTTTCAATAATTTATGTATGCCTGAGAAGACTGAAAATACCTGGGGCTGTGACCAAGTCAAATCATGTCACACACAATAAATCACGGTTCAGAATTCTTGCCAATTCCTGAAATATCTTTAATCTTTAATTTGCAATTTAAGGTTAACATACAAAGAGAAACTACTGAAAAGGAGTACTACTAAGAAAAGTATTAACCCCCCCAAAGACAGATACTGATTAATGTCACACATACCAATTTTAAAACAAATCTTCAAAGTTAGATATTTAGGCAGTACACAGAAATGTAGGTTTCTGAAAAAGGAAAAAGTAACTTTCAAACCCAAGCAGAGATGAAGAGGTATTGATGCAGTGCAGAAGTCTGCCTGTGCAACAGCAGTATATTACCTTTAAATAATATACAGAAACTGTGTAAATGCCCTTTAATTATTAGCATTTTAGAGGAGCCTTTTTTCTCTTGTGGTTGAAATAGCTTTTCATTACGTATTAGCATAATATTTTACAGAATTTTTTAAATGGATGTTATAATGTGAATGTATAATGTTTTTCTCATACACAAATATATAAAATAAACAACAGAAAATACATTTTTTAATTATGTTCTAAGTAATAAATGTAAAGCAAGTAAAGCAGCATGTTCTTTCTTGATCTCCCCCAAAACCTGCTGTGATCATGTCTACCTCAATTATATAAATACAATTACCCTCCTCTTTGAAGGAAGATATATGAAAAAGTCTATCAAATTCTAAAATTCAAATCATAATACGCTTACTCACACAATATGGCAGTTTACTATTTTATTTCTTTCTCTGGAAGAAATTATTTACTTGGCACCAGACAGATAACAGGCCCTTTATTTTAAGAACACTCCCAAATGTTCAAAGTCCCCGTTCAAATTTAGGTAGTGCCCTGTTGAGTTACTGTTCTGTTGTAGATTAGAAATGCTTCTAGTTAAAACAATGCAATTAGAGAGGCATAAGGATGGACTAAGTGCAATCAGATGGAGGCATCACCTCCAAACCTTTCCATCCTGTTGAAGTGGGATAGATGTCATGCCCAAATTAGATTCTTTCATGAGAAATTTGCTATTCTGCTTGTCAAAAGCAGTGTTCTTTAAAACATGAATGTAATGGTGAGCTGAGAGAGTTAAAAGAGCAATTCAGATCATAAAAAAGCACCAACCCAGTTTACTCTAGATCATATACACTGGACTGTGTTCTTTCCGTGTTAGCATACGTTCACCTCTGTATGTTTTGCTGGATAAAGCAGTCAGGTGTACCACACACCCTTCTTCAGGAGGCATTAGCTGGTGTCACCAGCGGAAGATAAGGCTTAAAGTTTTGCACACAGCTCCCAGTTTCAGAAAATAGACAAGATGTTATTCCACATACAGCTATTGGTAAATTCCAGCATCCCTTATCTCACACCTGTTTAGTTTAGTGTAGTCCTCTCTAGCACTCTTGAGGCCCAAAGCAGTAAAGGATCCCAGCACATCCCATCTCGCAGGATACAGTTCTGGAGGAAGATGAGTAACCTCTTCCCTGGGTAAAATTACACATTTGAATGGGATCTCCTTTAATCAGTGCCCAAATTAGAATATTTTTCCTTAATAGTAGTAGCATGGAGAAAATTTCTTGCAGACCCCACAGCAGGAAGCACCTCGAGCACATATCATACCCACAGCACAACTGACACATAAAGCAAACCATCAACCTAGTAGCTGGAAAAATAATTCCTTGGCCAGAAGTAGGAATGTTCCCTGTCTTTGACAAAGTGGAAGAGTAGTGCTGATCAACTTGCTGGCAGGCAGTATTTATACGGCGTATGGTTCAAAAAGGAAGGGGAGTTAAGGAGAGAAAGTCATGTGTAAACAATTAATGCATCTGTGGCAAAGTCTCAAGTAAATGGGTCGGTCTGCCTTCTGGTACTTAATTAGTACGCTCTGTTCAGTACATACTGTGTCCCCAGTAAGCAATGCCTCCAAAGCAAATTAAAAGAGGCATAACAAATCTTGCTTTCCCTCCAGAAATACAAATCTCTCTCTACACAGATGTACATAAATATATTATGTATATGCAGGGAGAGAGGGCAGACAAAAAAAATATAGTTGCAGGAGGAAAACAGAGCAACAGCCCTCATATTCATTTCTTATATTTCTGAGAAATCAGCTTCATAAGGCTGTAGAGCTGATGATAGCCTGCACACGAACAGGGCTTAGTGAAAAATTCAGATCCAGTAATTTTAAATTTATCTCGCAACTTCGCCATTTTGCAGATCAGTTAAATGTAGTTGGATGTCCGGGAATAAAAAAAAAAAAGAAAAAAAAAAACACCACAAAAAGATAAACTAATTCATATTACATTTGGAATGCATATCCATGAAAAAAATGTATGTGGCATTATATCTACTTTCTCATGTCAATAATTTTGTAACAATTATACTACATTTCACCACTACACCTTCTAGTTTATCACAAACTGACAACTACCCAAACATACTAGTGTATTGGTAGTTTTTTCTGGTTTTGCCTCTTGTAGGAGCAGGCTGTAACACCTGAGTGTTTTTTCACAAGTCATCAATGCAATAACAAGAGGTTTGGGCTTCTCAGCATTAATAACCTCACAGATTTCAAAATGACCATGCTGTAAAAGATGGTGTTCACCCGGAAAGGGTACTAAAAGTGATGCTGTATTAAGGCAGAAGAGCTTACAAAAGCAATGACAGACTTAAAGTGATACACAGCTTGTGTTTATAAAAATTCATAAGCTCTTCAAGTGCACTCCTAAAGGAATCCTGTAGATGCTGCAACAAATTATTATATAATATAATTAAACACAAAAACCTGCAACAGTAAAATAGCATTAAGGGACGGATTTTCACTGCAGTAGCAGTGGCAGATTGCAAGCAAAGACCCCATTAGAGGTAATGGGAGCTGAAGTTACACTCCACTGTGCACAATGTCAAAAATAATATCCCTATGGCTTTGGCTTAAACTGGCAGAGTTAAGGCAGCAACCTGATTTCTAATTCTCCCCATTGTGTGCAGACAGCAGCCCTCACAGTGCCCCTCTTCTTCCTCCCAAACACAATCTCAAGAAATCCACATGTGAGCACAAGGGAGGGAGAGAGAATCAGGCATGCTATATATAATTTTGCATTTCCTTTGCTTTCATTGGTTTAAATCAAGCTTTTACTTTGTTTTTTAGCATGCTAATTGTTAGAGAGCAGGGTTACCACTGACAGCTCTGATGTTCTTCACTTTTTAACTACCAGTAAATCACATTTGGACAGGTGTAGCCAGGCTGTTATCAAGGTGAAGTAAGCTACTGTCCCCTCTCTAAAATTACCCTTCACCTTTCAGAGCAAATTGCACCAGTCTGTGGTCAGTGCAAATCACTGGAGTCTCCACAGTGCTACAGCTGGTAGCACTATTTCCTAAATGAAATACTTCCTGTGGAGTCATTTTGTAACCCCCAAGCTCTTGTCACCTGCTTTACCAGGTTTTTATTTTATCACTTAAGTTCTTTCAGAGTATGGACAGCATTAAACAGACAAGATGTCCACACGCAAATGGTTGGAGCCCAGCTCCAACCCAAAGCTTAAATTAGACCTGCAAACTCCACAGTGCTGGAATAAAAACAGCACGTATATGTGCGTAAGGGGTTTTTTTATTATTTTTCATAACTTCTAAGTGTTTGAGGTAATGCTTACATTACTGCTGGAAAAGAACCTTACCCAGGCTGAGAGAGGAGATGGGCTTTCACACCTACATCTAGTCCACGGGACAGACTGTACTCTCTACCAGCTTGCAAATGAAACCAAAGTGGAGGGAGTTGGAGGGCAGGGCTACCACTCACAGGGACCTCAACAAACTGGAGCTAAACCCATCAAAAACTTCACGAAGTCCAATGAAGACAGATGCAAAGCCCTGAGCGGACCAGCCCTGCGAATCCCTACAGAGAGGGGACTGATTAGCTGGGCAGGGCAGCAGCTATGCAGAAAATAACCTCAAGGTCCTGTTAGATGAGTGGAAGACCTCTCACCTGATACCTCAGCCTAAATTTTTGTATCGTTCTGGCTTCCAATAGCTCACAGCAAAGCCATCTCATACATATCATGTTATTTGCCCTTCTTCATCCAAAAGCAGCAGAGAATTAATCCCATGTTATGTCAAGGAAAACAGACACTTAGAGACATCTGCAAACTTGTGTCTGGATCCGCAGTAGCTTCGCTGGCAAAGCCATCCAGTGAATCAGCAGTAGAAGCAGAATTAGAAAGCAAGAATTACTGGCTCCCAGTTCTACCCATTATCTCTTCAACCATAATGATTTTATATGAAAACCTTGTCGTGCCTGGGACTGTTTTCATGATGCGTTTTAACAGCACTGAGCAAACAGTTTTCTGGCCTGTGACAGAAAATTCTTGGCATTACTGTAATGCAGATTATGATAATTATTAATAATGTGCTGGGGTATGATTAAATTATGTGGAATATACCAAATTATTCTAATACAGAGCAGTGGGCTTTAACGCAACAGAAAAAAGTAACTCATGGCAGAGTATATGTAATAAAGTAATAACTGTCACAGAAGTGATAACTTCTAGGACAATGGGTTTTGGGGGAAAAAAATTTTTTCACTTATGTCTGTAGAGCACTTAACACTATCCAAAAGCAGGCCTGCTACATACCATTATGGTCCAAATAATTATTAAAAAAAAAATTCAACAAAAAAAAATAGTAATACAAAACTTGAGATATATGGAGACCTTGTCTCCAATAAGGAGAGAGCAAGAGAACTCATACAGTAAGAGCAAGGTTTGTTACACCAACTTCCTCCTTTTTGATCGTCTTGACTGGAAAATTTAATAACTTAGTGATCAGAATGAAAATTTCTGAATCAATATTCAATAAAACTAATGAACTCATTTTTCAATGCAAGGCATTTTTTGATTTGGCAACACAGTTCAAGCCATTTTTAAACTCCACTTACCACAAAATAATTGCAAACATCAATGTGAATTCAAAAGGTTTTGAAGGTATTGTCCTGGCCTTAGCAATTCTGTCATTTCTAAAATTTCATAGACTGAGCTTCTTGTCCAGCAGTTTCAAAAACCTCACTCAAAAAGCAGGTATCTGTGACCTAGGCTTGTTTCCCAGGAAGAATACTAGGAATCCATCAAACCTTTTAATCCTCTACAGTGAAAGGGTCAAGTACAAAGTTGTGTTTTACTTGAAGTTTGTTCCCTCCTGGTAAAAAAAAAAAAAAGGCTTTCAGATTAACTGAAAAAAGGAAGAAAAAAAACCCTGTAGTGTCATGTGTACTAAAGTCAGAGGCAAAGTCTATAAATATTATCCTGAAAGGATGAGAGAATTCTCTGATCTTTTTCAAGATACCTGGGATGATTATTCCACTTGCTGCATTGCTTCTGCCATTAACTGTCTGCTAATTGTTTGATTGTTCTTTGCTCTTGCCTTTTGAAATATCTATTCCGTTCCACAGTTAATATAGTAACACACAATATTATAACACATTTGAAACACTGTAGAAAGAGCTGATAGCACAAGCTGAACAAAAAAGTTTTCATAAGTACCATTTAATATTTTTCTCAAAATCCAAGGCTCAACTCCTGCCTCCAGCAAAGTAAATGGCAGAGCAAGGCATTTTATCCCATTTTCGGTACAGTTCCATAAGCATGCTTCAAAAATGAGCAAGAAGGCTGGGTAATAAAATGGTATAAATCAAATGATCCTTCGGTTTTCTAAATGGCACCTGCTGGAACAGGCTCAATAATTACTGATTACTGGGGGCCTAAGTGCCTACAATGGCATGACAGCAAGGATGACTCACAACTCATTTCATATAGACAACTGGAAAGAAATATTATTTTCATTTGGATTCTATTTTAAGCCTTTCCAAAGCATTATTCATCACAGCATCAGTGAAGAGGCTAGATTCTAAAATTTAAAGTCTTCATAGACAGCCATTAATCCCCTGGATCATTTATATGGAGAACAACATATATCATAGATCCTTTAGGGTATGCAAACAATAATGGCTCCAATCTCCACAGACTGCAGTACATGCTCAGAAAGACCATTAAGCTCTTGGGTCTTTAAAAAGAAGAGCACTTTTCTAGCAATGATGTTGAACAGCTAAAGTCATGGAAACATAATTGGCTTAAGTAACTAATTTTGGCACCAAATAAAATGTTGCTTCATCTTTTAATTCAGCAGAAACCTGCTTCAAAATTAGTAATTTAGCATCTATTAAAAAGAAAGAACCCACATAAAATGTACATTTTGATAAAGTCCTAACAATTGTACAACTATAGCTACATCATCGGTATTCCAACAAACCACTTGTTATCCAACTTATGTTTCAACAAACATCCACTTTACTTTTTTTTAAGAATTCATTTATTTTTAAGATAGATCTAGAGTCATTAAGTGGATTATAATAATTCTGTGCCCTGGAATTTTTAATAATACATAATATTATATGCCTTGAAATGTTTGTATATCTGAGAGGAAATAAAACAGAATCTTTAAATAAAAATTAAAACTTGACTTGATTCTCACATGTTGTATTTTGAACACAGTGCTATAGTTAGCAATAATAAAGACTGCAGTCCTAATTGGTTCTCAAAGTCAAATTGTGCTACACAATGCACAAACACGCAAACTACAAGAATTGCCAATCTGAACAGACAAATCAGCAACTGGAGAAAGAAATGCACACGGTAGTTAGCAAAGCCTGAAGCAGACTTATCCATGGACTCCATTCAGTGGGTCACACTGCCTCTTAAAGAAGACCAGGCAGCATTACATGTTGGACTTTTACCACCACAATGTAATTAAACTGTGACACTGGTACTAGTCTATAAGGCAAATAGATAGTATGCTAATACTTCTATGCCCTGAAATTGCAAGAAATTCCATGCAATAATTCTCTCTGTTATGGCAGCTGTTGTGAACACTGTAAGAAAAAAATGCCCATTTGGTAAACTTCCACATAAAAAGGTTCACATTTACTATTTATTAGCATTTCCACTATCAAGAACCAAATAAATACAAGGGAACATGCCCTTTTCCACCCTATGTCACTTGAGTTTTAGCTAATGAAAATAAACCTGACAGTGGCAACCAGTGCATCTCTAACACAGCCCAGTGCCCACCTTACATATCTTGTTATTTTAAAAGCATCGAGAAGCTGAGGAAAATACAAGAATATCAGTAAACCTCATTGTTTTTAGCATCACCAAAGCAAAGAGACAGGCAGTCAGACAATAAATATTAAATTAAACAGCAGAGATTCATTCTCTACACTCAAAAGAGTTTCTTCTAAAAATGAAACTGTCAGCATTGACTTTACATGTTTGCTTATTATTGATCTTTTGGGACCTGCAGCTGTTATGAAGTACTAGAAATTGAAAACTCTCTATGTTCCAGGAATCAAGCATTGAGCATTTTGATAGTAGAAGACAGGGGAAATAATTCAGCTCCCTCTGAAAAAAAAAGAAAAAAAAAAAAAAGAAAAAAAACACCTTATTTTATAGCTCATATCACTCAGAGCTTCATTTGAAGTTTTTAGCCTCTCTTGTATTAGAAAAGAGTTCTGATTCTCCAAGAAGCACCCCCACT
This sequence comes from Thinocorus orbignyianus, assembly GCA_013400375.1. Lineage (NCBI taxonomy): Eukaryota > Metazoa > Chordata > Aves > Ciconiiformes > Thinocoridae > Thinocorus > Thinocorus orbignyianus. The sequence goes on from VXBW01003581.1 coordinate 75,272, forward strand.
GAAAGGTATCTTATAAATCAATACAAAAAACTGAAGACACCTCTTAGAGTGCAAGAGTATATTCTAGAAATAATTTATGGATATCTAGATTAAAGAGCAGGGAAAAAAACACATTAATTTCTCAAAAGTGGAGAATAAGTTAAACGGTAGAACAAGAAATGCTGGTTAAAAAGACCGTAATCATGCAAACCCCTGGTTACAGTCTCAAGCCTGGACAGAACATAACAAAGTTGGCCTGCAACCCTTCCACTAAACTAGAAGAAAGTATCTTTTTTAATGTTTACAGAATTAGATCTTCCAAATTTTTTTCAAGCTTTTGTTGTAAAATTTCATCCAATTCCATTGGATAAATCCTAGAATTAAGTCTCCTGGCTATGTCTCATCATCTGGGAAGACAGGTAATTCCACCACTTTAGGTGCATATACACTGCAAACAGGGGCATGAAAGAGGCACTGGACCTCCTTCCTAGCTGGGAGCCAGTTTGTCTACTGGGTTGCGCGAAGTTACTTGTTCCAAAACACACAGAGGACTTCTAAAAGGCAGCGATGCACTATTCTGACATTACTATAGTACATCATACATGGAAAGTTGGAAAGGAAAATTAGGTAGGTGCACAATTTCATGAGTTCCAGCACAGCTCATAAACCTTACTGCGCTGAGCCAGAGTCAGTTCTTTTAGGAGCTTCCTTGGCATCTGAAAGCTCTCCAGGGAGAGATAAACTTTGGCAAGGAGAGACCAGGATAGCATTGCTGGATGGAAGCAAAAACTATGGGAAGATGAGACGGGGTTACTCTCCATGCTTACCAGAGTCTTCCATCATGAATCAGAGACACTCCCTGTGCAAGGGGTGAATCACACTGCAAAGCAGGCTGAAAACGGAAAACTGGTTTCCCATCACAACAGACTAGCAGCTCCCTCCTAAAAATGAGCTGGTACATAAAGGCATGCATCCTCCTTAAAGTGATCCTCACAAAATGCAAATGGAGTGGCCTCGGATCCCTGTAAGTCTGTAGAAATGCTGCTTGGGAAGGAAGTCAGACCAAGAAAGGTTGCAGATCATTCCCAACACTTGGACAGCATTTCAGCCTCCACTGCTACAGATGAACCCACTACCAGACATGCACGGACTCTGTGACCCTGGAGGTCATGGCCTAGGAAAGCACACAAAAGACATCTGTGGTCCACAGCACATTGAAATAATACTGCTCAGCATGTTAATTGAAGCTCAGTTCTCCACAGGAAGAAATGAGGCATACTTGAAGGAAAGGAGGATCTTCGGTGACAATGGCTGTATTCTGTATTTTGACCTACATTATTTACATTCAGCTGAAACAACCGTGTGTGCAAAGGCTGGAATAGAGTGAAAGGGAGAATATGTAGCATGGGGTAGGAACTTAGACTTTTTTCATCTTTTTCTACAGATTTACACGTAGTGTTTTTCAGACAGGAAGCAGTAGCTGATTCTGTCCCATCCTTTGTTTTTGATTCTTGTAAATTCCTATTAGGTTCAATTCTGATTTAGTAACTTGGCATACTGTGAAATGACTATAGATTCCATCTCTAGCCAGGCAAGAAGCCAAGGTAACTGCATTGTGAGGGATGGGCCTCTGCTCTTGAAAATTTAACACATTTTAACAATTGATTTCCCAATGAAATACGCTTATGTCAAAACAGAGTAGTATTAGGTTTCCTCCACTCTTTGTGCTGCTGAATTAAATTGCCTCATTTGATCCTAATTGCAGTAAAAAAAAAAAAAAAAA